>CM041782.1:289362857-289962857 GCA_023374045.1 Limonium bicolor
TCTTTGTTTTTGATTTGGCAAAGTGAGCTAGGAGATAATGACAATGGAAGTTGGTGTTGGTGTTGGTACTATTGCAAAACCGTGAATGAAGAGCAAGAAGGAAGTAGAAGAGAGGTTGGGGACGTGGGAAATGAAGAGGGAAAGAAGAGAATGAAGATAAGTAGCTAGTTTTTGATATTTAAAGTAAAAAGTAAATAGTGATTTGCTTTATTAATTTTGCTTACTTGATAAACTAACAAGGGGGAGATGACTCACCCTTATAAAAACCGGCCCCCATTTAGTAGTAAGGGGTGTTTTAGTCTTTGTTGACCAATTAACTTACTTATTTGACTTATGTTATAAACTTGCTTATTTTAGTTACTATTCACTAAAAACAAGGCACATAGATGTGAAATTTTTGATTTCCCATTGATATAGACTTCCAAATGTGATACTAAGTAGTACACATGTTACTTAAAGAGTAATGATGGACATTTAGCCACTCAAAACTCATTTACAAGACAATTTTTCAAAAACGTGCTTTAAGACTCCTTAAAGCACATTTTGTGTTCTAACTTGTTTTCAAGCTTGGTTTTCTTTGGTAATTGGTTTAATATGTTCATTAATATATAAATGAGGTCTTGGTAAGCTCATTAGGCCTTAACCAAGCTTATCCCAAGCTTAGAGCACATTTTAGCCTTTATTGACCTTAAGGTATTTATTTGTGTTTTCTATGGTTTAAATTGTTTACTAATGTTTCTAAGACTCTTTTTAGTCTTAATATACCTTATTTTAGTGTTTAAACAACATGCCTAGGTTTGGGGTATTTCAATCTACCCCCCTTAAAAGAACTTTGTCCCCAAAGTTCATACTTCCCACATATCCTAAATATTAGAATACGGGAACACATATAAACAATACTTCCATAACAACCTTAACAACATACTTACATAACATCGGACACAAGGTCCAAACCACATAACAACACAACATCATTCAGACTCATCGGTCTGTAACATAACAAGGTAACAACATAACAACATAACAACATAACATAGACAATGTATTCAAATACATGTCGTACACACATAACCGAAACGGCTCTACCCCCCTTAAAATAGGGGTACGCCCCATACCCTATACATACAAATACTAAGAAGTAAACAACGACGGGTACTTTGCCTTCATCTTATCTTCCAGCTCCCAAGTGGCCTCCTCAACGTCCTGGTTAGACCAGAGAACCTTCACCAGTCTCACAGACTTATGGCGAGTGTCTCGAGTCTTAGTATCCAGAATCCGTACCGGAGTCTCCACTGATCGCATGGTCGGCTCTAAGGTTAGCCTTTCAGGCTGAAGTACATGAGACGGATGAGACATATATTTCTTCAACTGGGACACATGAAATACATCATATACCTTGCCCAGCTCGGCGGGTAAATCAAGTCTGTAAGCTACCGGGCCGATCCGCTCCGTCACAACATATGGCCCCACATATTTCGGGCTCAACTTGCCTTTCTGGCCAAAACGAAACACTCCCTTCATGGGGGACACTCTCAGAAATACCTGATCGCCCACGGCGAACTCCAGGTCACGTCTGCGCACATCGGCGTATGATTTCTGCCTATCCTGAGCTGACTTCATGTTAGCCTGGATCTATCGTACCTTTGCTTGAACTTGTTCCAGATACTCTGGTCCTATAATGACTGTCTCACTCGACTCATCCCAGCATAATGGCGTGCGGCAATAGACCTCAAAACCATCTGGACCGTCTGGTAAAGTCAGGACTGGTACAGATGTTAGAGCATCCTTGAGACTCTGGAAAGAATCTCGCAGTCATCTGTCCACTCGAATGGAGCATCCTCTTCAAGGAATTCATCGGCTTCGAGACACTGGAGAAGTCCTTCACAAACCTCCTATAATAACCTGCCAGACCGAGGAAGCTCCAAATGTCGTGTAACTGTCTTCGCTAGGCCAGGTGCGCACTGCATCTATCTTTGCCGATCAACACGATCCCGGCTTCAGAAATCACATGCCAAGAAAAGATACTTGGTTAAACCAAATTCACACTTTGAAAATTTATTATACAACTGATTCTTTCTCAATGTTTGCAACACACTTCTTAGGTGGCTTTCATGCTCACCCCGATTTCGAGTACACAAGAATATCGTCGATGAAACTACCACTAACTTGTCCAACTGATCTTGGAACAAGCGGTTCATTAAGTCCATGAACTTGGCTTGCATTGGATAAACCAAACGGCATAACCGAAACTCATAATGTCCATATCTGGTTCTGAATGCGGTCTTCTCAATGTCACTCTCACGGATGGCAATCTGATGGTATCCAGATCGTAGATCTATCTTGGAGAATACTGATGCTCCTTTCAACTGATCAAACAAGTCGTTGATGCGTGGTAAAGGGTAATGGTTCTTCACCGTAACTGCATTCAGCTCTCGATAGTCAATACACAGGCGGAGGCTACCGTCCTTCTTCTTCACGAAGAGGACCGGCGCTCCCCATGGTGAAATGCTAGGGCGGATAAACCCCTTGTCGAGTAGGTCTCTCAGCTGCTCCTTGAGCTCAGTCATCTCTGCTGGAGCCATACGATAGGGCGCCTTCGCAATTGGTCCGGTGCTCGGAACCAAATCAATCTTGAACTCAACTTCCCGTGCTGGTGGCATGCCCGACAGTTCCTTAGGAAATACATCAGGAAACTCCGACACTACCGGCACATCTGGGCTAAACTCTGGGTCTCTCTCTATGTCCTGGACATAGCAGAGGTATACATCATTCCCTCGTCGTAGTTCACGATACATAGCCATGGCGGTGATGATCTAAGTCGAAGGCTCCCTGGGCCTCTGGCGGTAAGATATGGTAACCCCAGACGGACTCCAAAGAAGCAGACGATGCTCGGCACACAGGATCCTGCCCTTGTACCGCTCCAACCAGTTCATCCCGACAATCACATCAAAACCAAGTCCGTCGAACTCTATCAAGTCGATCGGAAACTCTTCATCTCTGATTCGTACAACAACATCTCGGTGGTAGTGGGTACACCTGATCCGCTCTTTCGACGGGAGAGTGACTAGAAAATCTAGCATCTCTTCACCGTCTAACCCCAGCCTCTTCGCAAAAGATAGCGAAATAAATGTATGTGAGGCTCCGGAGTCGAACAAGATCAAAGCGTCCACGCCATTGACTGGAAAGGTACCGGTGAGGATTATGCCGCTCTTGTCGGCTTCTGCCTCATTGCAGACACTCAGTATACCTCCCGTTCCGAGTGCACAGTCTAATTCATTGGAAAACTAATAAGTATTTGGTAATAACACGGTTGACATACTTTAAACAACTCCACTTTATTCATTAACATTCTCTTTACACCACAAGGTGGTTTACATCTCTGACATAACTAACACATACAACATCCTTAACATACACTGGTTTAACACATCACATAATTATACAAGGCTTTAAAACTGTTTGAAGGTCAAATTCAAACGTCCGGGTTTCTTGTGTGTGGCATTGATCACTGCCGATGGTGCGGTATTCAGTTTGATCTTCTTGATGCCATGATATAGCATCCTTGACTGCCCACCCATGATTAACACATCTCCTGATTTTAGTACTAACTTCTTCGTGAGATCAGCACACTTCTGCTCGCCGTACACAAACACGCGGTATCACCAATGGACCAAGACACCACGGGTACTCCCTTACTTAGAGACTCGGGTGACTTGTCCTTATCTTGGTGTAACCCTAACCGTCCACCTTTCTGGTAGAAGTTCACAATACATAAATCTGCTTTAACACTTGATATTGAATGTGATTCAACTTGCTGAGCAATTCCCACGGCGTGGTTAACGACCGCAAGGAACTCCTCAGGTATCCTTGGTACAATTGCTCCATCTTCAGCTCGCACTTCTTGATATGTCTTGGTGTAAGGGTTCCAGTCCTTACCCATGCACATCATCTTCAATTTCATTCTCGATCCACTCGGGTATTCGGGTGTGTAGAATCCTTCGGGTGTTGCTCCCAGTTCATTGCATCGTCGGATAATGTGGATTTGTGCTTCCGGTGTCAGGTATCCATTTAAGAGTATCATACCTGGTTAGATGACCTGACATTGCTCCATTGGAAAGTCGGTGATGCTGATGGTGGTTTCTTCAGGGTTTGGTGTGGGTGGGATTGGATAGCAAATATTGAAGGTTCCTATGTGTTCAAATTACCTAATTAGGTGTTCTCACATTATTCTTTAACTGTTTACTTACATGGTTGTTTACTTAGACTTATTAACACACATGCATGAAATGCGGTATGCAATCACTTATTTCATTCACAGTTTAGGCGGTACCTGGTTTAGTAGAGGGCCCTGGCACCTCATACCGGTCCACCACATTCAGGGCGGCCTTGCCGGACCCCGACCCCTTCCCCTTATGGGAATCTATGTACCTCTGATCTGGGGGTGGCTGATTCGCCGTCTTCGGGCCATCGGTGGTCACGGTGGCCTTACCCTTCCACTGCCCCTTAGGCCTGTAGTTTCTGCTATTCGGGTTCTGCCAGCACTCGTAGTCGCGGTGCCCCATCTTCTTGCAGTATCGGCACTGCACATCATTACCCTTGCAGTCCTTGCCGGGGTGGTCTCCGTTACACCACTTACAATAGTAGTGGCGCTCCGGTCCAGAGCCCGTGCTAGCTGCTAACACATCACACACTCAGTACGTACTTCACAAAAATAGCAACACACACTAGAATTCCATTCGAATTTATTAATTACCCTTGGGTGGGTAAGAGCGTAAGGGCTTGGCCGCATATGCATAGGTGAGCTGCAGAGGCTTCTCAGCAGTGGTGGTCTGGGCCTGGCCCTTGCCACCCTGTTGCTGTCCTTTCTGGGACTGGGGGTATGGCTTCTTCTTCTTTCCTCCCCCGTGCCCTTGCGTGCCTTGGCCTCCTCATGGCCTTGCGCTTGAGCGCACTCTCCTCGTCCCTCAGACGGACGGTGATCTCCACAATTGCAGCGGCATGATAGCACTCCTATATTTAGGGTGTTAGTTATGCCCTGCTAAACAAACTCACATTTACATTAACACACTGTACACACTTATTCATTTTATACTGTAGTTCATTACCTGCAAAGTAGTATACCCGCTTGGCCCCATACCGTAGCGTAGGCGGTAGCTCAATCTGTTGTAGAAACGGTTCACTAAAATCCGGTCTGAGTAACCCAGATCCGGCAGTAGATGGATAAGTCCGATGAAAGCGGTGTAGTACTCATCAACTGTCATCTTATCCCCTTGTCTCAAGCTGTCGAGCTCTAGGTGCTTGGCCTCTTGCACATGAATCGGGTAGTACTTGGTTCACAGCAGGGCCGTGTACTCCCTCCACTAGAAGGTAGGATCACCAAACCTGCCCTCCCTTACCAGTTTCCACCAACTCTGAGCCGATCCCTTCAAGTAGTAAGAGGCTAGTCGAACCTTGGCACCAGCTGGAACATCCAAGGTCTCGAAAGCGGTCTCCAACTCGGAGATGTACACCTCCAGCTTACTAGGGTCGGTCTCCCCACTGAATGACGGGGGTCTCAAATCCGCCAACGCCTTGACCCAGTTGGTCTCGCGCGGCTGTGGTTGCGGTTGTGGCCCTTGTTGACCCACACCGCCTTGCTGCTACTGCTGCATCGCAGCTACCAACTGTGGGACCATCTGGGCTACGGCGGCCGCAACAGCGTCGGCCATGACTGGCGCCGTAGGGTTCTCTCCCTGGTTCCCGGTATCACCAGTACCGCGTCCGCGGCCTCGACCTCGTGGTCTACCTGACATCTGAATTCACATGAACATTTATTAGCACTGTGCTTGCACACTTATCGGTCCAACGGTTGTAACATCTTTCCGAAAATAAGGTATTTCCACACTTAGTTAGTGGTTATCCTTTCCACAACTGCTCTCTTAGGTAACTATAGCTAGATTTCCTAACTCGGTATATTCCTAAGCTCGGTATTCTAGCCATCAGAGCGATACTTCGCTCTGATACCACTTTTTTGTAACACCCCTATTACGCACTTAACAATACTTGAAATCGCAGCGGAATTAACAACTAAACAATAACTAAACGATTCGGTGCTACAACGCCGTTAACCACCCACGTGGTCAACAAGGCAGAATAAATACAAGCGTACCGGTCCGATGATCAGACTCCCGAGCATAGAACTAATAACCTTTAATACATAAACATAATACCGAGTTTGTAACTACATCCATAACCGTAAACTGTACACCAAAATATATCGCCACGGGAGCACAGGCGCATCCCGGGCTCAACCACCAAAAATAACCAAAAATATGCCGGCAACCTAGGATCTATAGCCATTCCGCTTCCTCGATCCTCATCCTGTAGTAAAAATATGGAGCCCCCGAGGGGGTCAGCAACCCTTGGCTGGTATGGTTAACGCGCAGCCCATCGGCTACCGGGATACGCGCAACTAATTGTCATGATGACATGGCATTCATTTTAAACATTCAACATATATATATATATATATATATATATATATATATATATATATATATATATAGATATATATATATATATATATATCATAGCAAGAGTATTGCATACAACATCACACACAACACACAAGAACAATTCTGAAATACCCCAAACTTATTAAACATGGAATTTAAATATTTAATTACATTGATTAAGGCCTAAACCTTGCTCTAAAAGTCAACTGTAACAGTAGTGGTCAACACAAAGCAAGTGTTCACCCTTTGACTGCTTAGGGTAAATAAATACCCAAATAAACTTCTTAGGACCTAAAAATTTGTCCTAAGCATATTATCACATTACTAAACACATTACAGTTGTTGGAAAACACTCCAACACAAAGAACAAGCATTTACATGCTTCAAGGTCAAGTAGGGAAAAATTTGCTCTAAGAAACCTTAAAGGTCTAATGACCTCTAAATGATATAAAATTGGATACCATGACCAAATATCATGTAAGGAACACAACAAAACCATTTTCAAAGAAAACCAAGCTCAGAAACTCCTTGAGACATTTTCTAAACAATATACAAATAATGAAATGAGTATACAAGCTTTATGCTCCATCTCATTGTAACCCTAGATACATATATTGTCTTAGAACATTTGGATGATTGTTTTACCTTGGATATAAAAGAGATTTTGGATATGCAGCAAGAGAGGACTCCACCAAGCCCTTGGAAGGTTCAAAGGAAGCTAGAACAAAGAAATATAAGGGCAACATTAATGGTGTTTTTCGGACAACATACAATCATGAAGGAAATGGAATTTTCTTTGAGTTTCCTTACCTAGAAGCAAAGGAGAACATTAATATGTGAAAAGATGAGCTCAATCTCCTCCCATGGAGATTCCTCTTGGCACCGAAATGGAGCTCTTGGAATTTTGAGAAGATAGGAATGAAGAGCTTGATGAGACTAAGAGAATGGTGGTCTTTGTTTTTGATTTGGCAAAGTGAGCTAGGAGATAATGACAATGGAAGTTGGTGTTGGTGTTGGTACTATTGCAAAACCGTGAATGGAGAGCAAGAAGGAAGTAGAAGAGAGGTTGGGACGTGGGAAATGAAGAGGGAAAGAAGAGAATGAAGATAAGTAGCTAGTTTTTGATATTAAAGTAAAAAGTAAATAGTGATTTGCTTTATTAATTTTGCTTACTTGATAAACTAACAAGGGGGAGATGACTCACCCTTATAAAAACCGGCCCCCATTTAGTAGTAAGGGGTGTTTTAGTCTTTGTTGACCAATTAACTTACTATTTGACTTATGTTATAAACTTGCTTATTTTAGTTACTATTCACTAAAAACAAGGCACATAGATGTGAAATTTTTGATTTCCCATTGATATAGACTTCCAAATGTGATACTAAGTAGTACACATGTTACTTAAAGAGTAATGATGGACATTTATCCACTCAAAACTCATTTACAAGACAATTTTTCAAAAACGTGCTTTAAGACTCCTTAAAGCACATTTTGTGTTGCAGCCTCTCATGTTTCTTGTCATTTTCTAAACATATACAAATAATGAAATGAGTATACAAGCTTTATGCTCCATCTCATTGTAAACCCTAGATACATATAGTGCATAATTTAATTGCTTGGCACTTAGGCCCTTAAATAGCATGGCTCTTAGGCCCTTAATATGCATAAATCATAAACACTAATTTCCCACATTATATTTGCCTTTGACCTGCAAATACACCCAACAATACATATACCTTTTACTAAGCCCTTGAGAGCATTTTTCTAAGTCATTTACCATTGGCTCCTTAAGTAGTTTTAATAAGCAACATAAGCTCATTTCTCCTAAGACATTATAAGCTACATTAGGTTAGCATATTTACCTCTTTTCCTCACAACTTCTTTCTTGTTTCCTTGTTTAAAAATCGGTAAGGGTGTTTGGTTTCTTGTCATTTTCTAAACAATATACAAATAATGAAATGAGTATACAAGCTTTATGCTCCATCTCATTGTAAACCCTAGATACATATATTGTCTTAGAACATTTGGATGATTGTTTTACCTTGGATATAAAAGAGAGTTGGATACGCAGCAAGAGAGGACTCCACCAAGCCCTTGGAAGGTTCAAATGAAGCTAGAACAAAGCAATATGAGGGCACCATTATGGTGTTTTTCGGACAACATACAATCATGAAGGAAATGGAATTTTTCTTTGAGTTTCCTTACCTAGAAGCAAAGGAGAACAATAATATGTGAAAAGATGAGCTCAAGCTCCTCCCATGGAGATTCCTCTTGGCACCGAAATGGAGCTCTTGGAATTTTGAGAAGATAGGAATGAAGAGCTTGATGAGACTAAGAGAATGGTGGTCTTTGTTTTTGATTTGGCAAAGTGAGCTAGGAGATAATGACAATGGAAGTTGGTGTTGGTGTTGGTACTATTGCAAAACTGAAATACCCCGAACTTAAATATGGGGATTAGAATATTTTAATATGGTATTTAAGGGCCTAATAGTGCCTAAGTAATTTTTGGTAAAGAAAATAAATCCAAAGAAATGAGAAAACGCTTAGAAAGCGGAAAACGCTAAAAAGCGTTAAATAACCATAGGAGGTACGAGACCTCGGTTATAGTATCGTAAGGATTCCTAAGGTTTATTCATACCTAATTAGTACATGGGAATGATTCCCGAAGGAAACGGAACCAAAGTATTAAAAACGCAATATAGCTTTAGCGCGCTTTTTACGAGGAAACCCGAAAAATGACTTTGAGCGGTCAAACGGACCCGTAAAAATTATAAATCATTAAATAAATATTATTAAGCATTTATGGAAGCTTAATAACCAATAAAATCAATAAAACGAGAAATAGTGAAAATTGTCAAAAACGGGAAGTTGTGGGGTAGAAACATAAATAAACCATACTAGTGTGTCCACTTTCATAAATAAAATTTTAAAATCCCACAAAGGGCTGTGTACAGCCGGTTCCCTTTCCCCTCACACACAACAAATAAGTAAATAAAGAAAAGAGAAAAGAAAGAAGAAAAAAAGAATACAAAAGCAAAGTACACTCTCTTTCCTCACTTTTCTTCTCTCTCTCCTATTCCTTCCTTTCCCCATCGTGAGACTCCTCTCTTTCTTCCCCTCTTGCAGCGATTTTTGCAGCCTCTCATGGCTTCCATGGAAACTCTTCATTCTTCCTCATGCTCTAGCTCCATTTGAGCTCCAAATGTAAAACAAAATACATATTTGAACTCCCCTCTTCAAGCTCTACATTTCTATCTTTTCAAAATCTGAAAATGAGCAACTTCATCTCCATGGTTTTGCCCATTTGAAGAGGAAATGGTACCATTTCGAAGCATGGAGTCTCCTCTTCCACTTAAGGTAAAAAGATTCAAGAGAAAAACTCGTTTTCTCCATTTCCATGTCTTGGCCGATTTTTTCCCTCCTTGTAATGCCTTGTTCCTTCTTTGTTTGAGCTTGGTTCAACTCTCCAATGGTGGAGGAACTCTCCTTTGTACACAAGGCTTAAAAACCTCTCTTGAAACTCCAAGGTAAAACCCTAACTAATGGTGATTTAAACCCTTCGTTGAATTAGTGGTGTTTTAAGGGATTAGAAGTCTAATTATATTCTCCTTATGTAATTGGGTGTTGGGATGGAGTTTGGAAACTCCATCCCCCACATGACCGATTTTGCAAGAAAAAGAGAAGGAGAAGAAGTGGAAAAGAAATGAAGGAAATATAAGCTCAAGGTAAGAGCTCCTCTTTAATGTTAAATTTTAATGCATTAGTGTAATGGGATTGGGTAAAATATTTAAAGAACCTAAAACCTCGTACTAGTATTGAAAATTGTGAAGTTTGAGTATTTGAGGGCAAGTATATGAATTGAAGGCTTTGGAGCCAAGTGTAATGAGTATGTGTATTGGTATTGTGTTTGATGGGTATTGATGTAGTAGGTTGCTTTGTATGTGTGCTGGTAGAACCCTTGTGGTTTGGCTAGAATAGGAATGGATTTGATGAAAAGAGATGTGTGGAGAAGTAAGGGAAGTAGGAAAACTATGGCGAAATTTTAGTAGGAATTGTGCATTAAGAATGACTTGGTGAATGGGAGAACCAAGATGTGTATTGGGATTTAGTATAGATGGTTTAGTAACTAAGGGATGGTAATTGTAGTATGAGAAATGAGAAGGTAAAAATCTGTAGCAAAGAGTATCAAAAATGCATTGTAGAAACAAGGAAGAATTAATGTGTGAGACTTGGTAAGGTGAGCAAGGTAGTGAGTAAGTCTTGGGTGAGTATAATGCAAATGAGGCAATGAAAAGGGGCATAGGAGTAGTAGGAAGAAGAAAGGAAAAATCTGTAGCAAATGTTTCAGTGGAAAAACTGTAACAGAGGAGAAAAACTTAACAGTGGAGTGTATTTTGTAACAGATTTTGGTAGAGGGGATTAGGCTAGTTTAAAGTGCTTAATCAATGCTAAAATATGCTAGATTATATGTAGGAATTATGGGGAAGAGATTGGTAGAAGTTTGGAATTGAAACAAAGCTTAAAAACTATAAATTTTGCAACAGGCTGGAATTGTCCTGGTTTGAAACCAGGATACAAACCAGGACAACCCCAAAATACACCCGTAGGTTTCTGAAACAACTGTCCGGGTTGAAAGTAGGGTGTAAACCCGGACGATGCAAAAATTTCACCCGAGAGTAAATACCCATTGTGGTCCGGGTTTGAAAGTAGGAAGTAAACCCGGACCAAGCTTAAAACTTACCCGAGAGTGCGCAGACCATGTGGTCCGGGTTTGTAAACCCGGACACTAACCCGGACCACATCAAATCTTCACAGAAAGTGTTTTAAAGCTAATCTAAGTTAGGGTAATGAAGGGTAATGGTAGTATAAGTTAATTAAGACATGATTAATGATGTTTAAAGGTCATTAAGGCCATGAACAAGTATGAGAAGTGATTAGGAAAGTTGTAAGTATATGAACAATAAGTTAAACCGAAACAACGGGATAACGGGGTAAGTACGAGAGTAGTAATTATTTGTGTGTCGTATAACATAGTATTAATAACAATGTTGGAAACGTCATCAGTGGAACAAGTGTGAACCAAGGAACAAGGGAACACATGGTAAAGCTAACTCCGGTGAAAGGTATGATTTCCTCATGCCCCGTATGCTAACCGAGTTACGTTGATTTATGTGCTGTATGCCGGCTAATCAAGATTAAAGCATGAAAACGGTTTACTGCCTTTCATTGTATGTCTTGTTGTATGTTGCATGAGCTAACCTTTCTTGAATTTATTTGTGTGGCTTTACTTGGTGCGTAGATCGACTCATAGATGAGTCTTGTTTTGTAGTGACTCGTAGTAAGGGTCTTGCTGTGAATTAATGGAACAATAGCAACACACTAAGCTATCGAAGCGATAAACGATAACGCAACCCAATGAACTCACTAGAATGTGCGAGAGTGTACGGGAGTAACAACCTCCCGATAACGGTAGGAGAATCGAAACGAATAACCCACAAACAATAAGTAGTGGAAGTATATAAGTAACCCATATCAAAGGAATTATTCTTGGTGCAAACATGAACCATAAGAGTAGTAAAGAATGACGAGGGATCTCCAAACCCCTTAGTAGTTAGTCGACCCACTATGAGAGGACCCGACTGAAGTAAGTAATGACCCGAACATGAGAGTATCCGATATGTTGGGGAAACCCTTAAACTTGGATACTAGACGGTAGTAATTCCCTAAGCCAGTGGAGGTTATCGAGAGAGATACTTCTAGGCTAATCCGTGAGATTGTATTATACTCTGAGAGAAGAGTGTTGGGAATATGAGTAGTCCGATAGAACGGACATTGAGTATTTGAGGAGTTAAGCGTATAGCCCTCGTATTGTAGGTCCGGTGGCAAGTCTTTTGTATGACTCCGCCCGGTGGCCAAAGTAATGAGTATTGAGTATTGCGTACGTATGAGTAAAGTAATGAGTATTGAGTAAGAAGTGAGTATGAGTATGTAGTGAGTATTGAGTATTGAGTATGTATGAGTAAGGATTGAGTACTGAGCATGTATGAGTAAGTAAGGAGTAGTGAGTAATGAGTGTACAGAAGCGTAGTAACGAGTACAGAGTAAGGAACGTGTACGAGTAAAGTATCGAGCATGGAGTGTCGAGTATGTAAGGGTAAGGAGTAGGTATGAGTAGAGTAGAGGATATCAAATATAGTACGAAGAGTAATGAATGAATAACAAATACAGATGGTTGACTATCGAACTGTCTTCCTTAGTAAGAATTGAACTTGTATGTGTATGTAGGTAATGATGGTTGTATTGTTGTAGCATGAGTATGTATGTATGCATGTAAATGAACTCCATGTATATCCGACCCAAAGTAGTCGGCGTACCGCGGTTAGCACGCAGTATATGCGGATTTCATATGCAGCGTAAGCTGACCCCCTAGGGGGACCTTTTTTTTAGTGTGCAGGTACCGAAGCTGTCACCGTTCGAGAGAGTAGGACGGGGACTGCTACATAAGCATGGGTAGTTGAGTAAAGGGAATTGTATGTGTTCACGTAGTAAGAATTTGGATGTTTAGACTGTATCGGTAATTTGAGGATTGTAGTATACTCGGTATAGTAATGTATTAGAGTTGAATTGGATTATGGATGTATGCAATGGGAAGTATTGTATTGTGTAGGGTACTCGGTATGTTCATGTTCATCAGACCGATAGTATGTAGTATTGTAACTCGCCTTGTTAGTCACGTGGGTGACTAACGGCATTGTACACCCGCCGTTGTGTAAGGAGTATCCGCTGCGAAGGTAAGTAATTGTACAATAATGATGGTATTAGCGGTAGGGGTGTTACAAAAACCGTGAATGGAGAGCAAGAAGGAAGTAGAAGAGAGGTTGGGACGTGGGAAATGAAGAGGGAAAAAAGAGAATGAAGATAAGTAGCTAGTTTTTGATATTTAAAGTAAAAAGTAAATAGTGATTTGCTTTTTTAATTTTGCTTACTTGATAAACTAACAAGGGGGAGATGACTCACCCTTATAAAAACTGGCCCCCATTTAGTAGTAAGGGTGTTTTAGTCTTTGTTGACCAATTAACTTACTTATTTGACTTATGTTATAAACTTGCTTATTTTAGTTACTATTCACTAAAAACAAGGCACATAGATGTGAAATTTTTGATTTCCCATTGATATAGACTTCCAAATGTGATACTAAGTAGTACACATGTTACTTAAAGAGTAATGATGGACATTTAGCCACTCAAATCTCATTTACAAGATAATTTTTCTAAAACGTGCTTTAAGACTCCTTAAAGCACATTTTGTGTTCTAACTTGTTTTCAAGCTTGGTTTTCTTTGGTAATTGGTTTAATATGTTCATTAATATATAAATGAGGTCTTGGTAAGCTCATTAGGCCTTAACCAAGCTTATCCCAAGCTTAGAGCACATTTTAGCCTTTATTGACCTTAAGGTATTTATTTGTGTTTTCTATGGTTTAAATTGTTTACTAATGTTTCTAAGACTCTTTTTAGTCCTAATATACCTTATTTTAGTGTTTAAACAACATACCTAGGTTTGGGGTATTTCACTCTGTAGGACTGAGTGTTTTGGTATTGCTCTGGGTAGTTAGTGATCTAGTGGGAATTTGGAAAAGGTCAATCTTGGTAATTCTTCTTTTGACTCTGGATATAATTTCATCCATGAGCTGGTTCTTGAGGTTTCGACGTGCGCGCGTCTTCAATGGTAACAACAGGGGGCTGTATATCCCTCGCCCATAGGGGCATTTATATTTAACAGCAGGGGGCTGTATATCCCTCGTCCACCAGGACATTTTTAAACTGATAGCAGGGGGCTGTATATCCCTCGTCCATACGGACATTTATATCTGGCGGTGGGGCCATCTCTCCCAATTGGTTTTATTCTACTCTTGAGTCACTGGTTCTTGGATCTATCTTATCATTCCTAGTCCTTTGTGACTATCTGGGTCTTTCTACTCCTAACGGGAATTGGGTTTAACTAAGTCATTGGATGTTCACTAACACATGGTGTGGTTTGTTTCACTAACTTTACCTTCCTATTATTATCTTTATCCTTAACTTGTTATCTTTGGCTTGGTGATTTTAAAGTGCCTTGTTTCCCTGTTTTACTTTCAAGAGTTTAATTTCAAGTTACTGTTTATTTTGAAGAGTTATGTTTTAAAGATTGCTTTGGAGAATTGTACCAGTTCCATTCCAGGGAACTGACTCACCCCTCCCGGGTGGGCTGCTTGGTTTCATCTTGCAGGTACGAATTGTTTATACAGGTGGCCACGAAGAGCATGAGTGATTGGGATGAGAATTAGGAATTGTGGAGAGTTATTTTGTTTTATGTTCAGTTTTGTTTACGTTGTTTTCTTGAGTTCAGACCGTAACTCAGATAATTGTAATAGTTGTATTTGGTGAGGTTGGTACTTGGTACCGGGTGTTTGGAGCCCGATGGTCTGTAGCACCATTAGTTTATTTTCCGCTGCTGTTTTATTATTATAGGGGTGTTACATAAAGTGGTATCAGAGCGTAGTTACGCTCTGAACCCGAGAAGACAAGCCGAGTGAAACACTTAGATTATAGGTGCACTTAAAACTGGGGAATTGGGGTAGAATTGGGAAGTGAGGATTCCAGTAAGGCACGACTCCTAACCCTTCTTAGATTAGTGAATGATTTCTTATATACTTTTCTTTTTATGAATGTCTGTAGAGAATGGTGTGTTGTTGTTCTGTTCGAACATTAAACTACAGTAGAAATATAGGTTGGAATATCATCTATTGAGTATGTTAAGATTTTGGTTGGAATAAATCATATATTAAGCTATTTTCAAAAGCATACTTATGGAGAATACATGGCTACGAATACAATTCCTTAAGAGCAAGTACACATGCTCCTAGAAATTTTAAAGAATACTTTTGGTTGAAAACAGTATACAAATAGAACTTTAAATAACTAAATTAGTATTGATATTAGGTGAAAGTACTTCAACTCCTTTAAAGTTTGAAAATAATCTCATGAACTACTTGGTATCAATTTATTACCTAAAGATAATGTTTAAGATAAATCTTAAGTCTAGAAAATTATTAAGCTAACAAGAACTAGTAGCGTATTAGAAAAGATCAACATCTGAACTTGTAAAACACACTAAAACTCTATGTTAACTTTAGAGAAAACACATAAACCTAACACCCTACGGGAAGTGCCTGGTGCGATGAACTCCTAGGCTGAAAGTAGTGGGGGTGCACACCCACTTCTGGAAGTTTAGAGGCTAGACAAGCCTTGTCATCTAACCGTAAATAATCTTCTACGTAAGTGATGGATTGTGTTGAACTTGAGGAGGATTGGTGGTAAGACATTACCCTCATGAAATCTTGAGCTAGGCATATTTCATTACTAACCACAATGAACAAATCAAAATTTGTATCTTAAGATCCAGTATTAAAACTCATAAATGTAATGGGTTTATTGAGTTTAATCTTTGGTGAAAAATACCTATATATGGAGGAGGGGGATTAAGTTTGGGTACTCCAAGATACAACATCTACCCCTGGTTGAATATAAAAACCAATAAAAGAAGTTACTTAAAGATTGAGTGAAGAGAAGAGTAATACTAAACTAAATATCATTGATCCTTAAATACTTGAGTATTGAGCATCTTAAAAAAAATTGAGAGTTACTTAAAGATTGGAAATTCTCATGTTTACTTCGAAGTTTAACATTATACATGTATAAAATTTTAGAAGTCACACTAAGAGTGATATTTACCAAAAGCCACCATTATCTAAGAGAGTACTAAGATTTAATGATCAGAGTAATACTTACATAGAACAAACCCTAAGAAAAATAATTATCAAGAGTGAGTGAACTTTCACTAGACTAATTCATTTGACTTAAAATTTATATATAAAGTCCCTACCTTGAAAAATAAATTTTAAGATAAAGAAATCAGATTTTGGAGCTACATTATAATTGATAAGTACTTCCTAAAACTCTGCCTTGTGTGAAATTATGTAATATATAATAAGTAAATTTTATGAAGTAAATACCTAATGGTTCGTTAGAATACTATAGTTAATTATAAAAACAATTGAAACTTGAAAGGTCACAAAAAATATTTATTTTATAGAGTTTTAACATATGGTTGGCTAATAAACCCTTGAAGATAATTTTGAAAGATTATCTAGGATTATTAAATGATCTGAAATATTATTTTAAACTACTCAAGTGTGTTACACCTGAGTTGTAGCTTGTTAATATAATTGATATGATAAAATGAACATATAATGGACATATAATGAATGGATAATAATCATAAGATAAAATTTTATAACAGTTAAGAAAATACAAATACAAACAATCAAGAGATACAGATATATATATCGATCGCAGATAAAATCAACAGTGCAATAAAATTTCCAACAAAGCGGGTTAATAAGGTGTTTAATTCTTTGAATGTGTCGTTAGTAGCGGTACGAGGGCGTACCTTAGCTCTTTTAAGGGGGATATACTGGCATACTCTTCCTTCATCACCTCATCCAGATTATGCCATGTTGCCTTATTAGCAGAACGAGAGGTGTTTGTATGTGTTTGGTTTTTACATTATGACACAGTATGGGACTGTTGATTTTCATCATGCTATGTCTTGGTATATCTTGGTTCGTTTTGATTTTTAGCAATCTCGAGTGAAATGTTGTTATGGAAATGGATGGAAATAAAGGATTGGATTGGTATGGAATTTCATTGGAATTATTATTGTCTCAGCACACCCGAAGCAGTGTGAGTGCCTATTAGTTGATTTTTAAACTTCGAGGTGAAGTTTCTTTTAAGGGGGATATACTGAAATACCCCTAAATTAATTTAAATTAATTTAGGGGATTTCTTTTATTAAACCTTTAATAATACTATTAAGTATTAGATTATTATATGGAATTATGAATATTAATTATTATATGGAATTATGAATATTGAATTAGTATAAGGAATTATGAATATTAAAGAATTATATGGAATTATGAATATTAATATTATATGGAATTATGAAAATTTATTTAGGGGATTTCTCCTATTTAACCCTAAAGAATACAATAGAATATTTAATTATTATATATTATTATATAGTATTATGAATTTAATAATAAGATTTATAAGTCGATAAATCTCGGGAAAATTTCTAAACACTCCGAGTATATTATAAAGATTTTAGAAAGAGTCGGAACATCGTTTTGAAACATAAAAGTTAAAATAAAATTATAGAAACCTTAAAGCTTATTAAGCCTTGCTAGGGTTGACTTTTTGAGAATGGTCAAACCAGCCCATGAAACCTATACCAATAAATAAGTTATGGAAAACCATGAAGATCGATAAAAAGAACGGCAAAAACGGATCATCCTAGCCAAAGTTATGCTAGATTGAAGTTTAGAGTCAAAATTTGGAAATATGCCACGTGTCACACTGTCACGCGTCGCCCAACACTTAGCCGTTTTATCTCCTATATTTCCGGTAACAGAAATCAATTTTTGTCCTAACTTGTGACCTCCATAACTTTCTCCCTAGTTCTTCGTTTTCAATGATTCTTCCACCAATGTTTAGAGTTACATGTCTACTTTAAAATGACGTAGGTTTCGTGGATTGAATCCTTCTCAGTTAGTGCGAGTTGGTCCGTGAAGTTGCCTACCTGAACAACGCATAAAATACCAATTTTTCCAGAAAACGAATTCGATTTGCCTCGTTGGCGCATCTCTGGTACGATTCCGACCAAATTGAACCAATAATTCTATTCGTTTTTGTGTTCTTGTTCATACCCCTCTATCAATTTAACATATAACGCATTACATTGAGAGAATTTGGTGAAATTCAATTCGTAACCCATATGAACCCTATTCGAATTACCCAGATTCGAAATCCTTTATCTTTACAGTATAGCTAGCGAAATTGGTACCATTGTGACCGCAATTGAATTTCGAATCCAATGAAACAAGAATTAACGAATTTGGTTCTGTGAGTTGAGAGAAATCATGGATTTAGTACTCGGGTTTCGTTTGAAGGTTGAGGATGAACTCGAGTTTCAGTGGCCGTCCGATCCTGAATTATAGGGACGGACGGCCGAGATTAAAACAGAGGAGATTAAGTTGTTTTGAGTTTTATTAATTCCAGAATAATACCCTAACTTGTTGAATTTATTTAATGGCCTTCCCGAATGTATTTTGACTTGAAATTTTAACCATAGATTCCTTATAAAATCTAGTTTAATTTGATGTAAATTAATACGAGTTTTGAGTTTATAAATGTAAGTTATAATTTTTTCAATTTCTGAGTATTATGGAATTATTTGGTTAAATTAAAAAGATATTTTTATGAAATAAAATTTTTATAATATGTCTAAAATGTTATAGTTACTATATACTTAATTTGGGAATTTTTGGACAAGGGGAAGTAGGTTTAAAAATTGTATTTCTAAGGTTTCTCATAAGTTATCTTATAATATAAGGTTTTTAATGTAACAAAAAATTAAAGTATGACTTATTAATAAACTTTATAGGTTGAAAATAATATAATAAGACTAAACTAACATTTAATACAGAATGTTAATAAATATTTTTAGGTATAAACTTTTAAGTGTAGTAGAAATTATATATATATACATATATATATATAAATAAATAATATAGTAACTTAGGTTAAATCAAGGGACTAAATTAATCTACATTTATATTAATTATATAATATGGTAGTTAATATACTTAATTGAAACTAAGGAAAATACTTTATTTATAAACCATATATTGGATGTAGCTATGTGTAAAAGTTAATATAAATAATTAAATGCAATAAAACTACACAAAAAATGTCTTGAATAAATCCTAATGTATATATACATAAAAAAAACTACGTAAGTAAAAGAAATAAAGTACCTTATAGAAAATAGAATATGAAGGAATTTATAAGTTAAACTAAACCTATACATAATACTATCAAAAGAGTATTTTATGTGGTGGTATTAAATTATGATTATGAAATTAAGCTTAAAGAGTTACCTTTAAATTTCTAAGATTTATATAAACAGCGTTAAAATACAAGTATATATTTAGTCAATGACCACAATGTAAATCTATAATTGGGTTAAGAAATTAATAAGTTAAATTTAGGAGTATTTGTAATTAGATTACATAAAGTGTTACACAAATAGATCTTATTATATAATTAATAATAAAATGAATGAAATACTTTTACATTTAAATTGTCTTATTATATAAACAATAATAAAATAAATGAGTTACTTTTACATCCAAATGTGAAGAGGATTAATAGTCTAGATTTAATCATTTCTTAACATTTATAATATTGAGTAATAACTTAATATTTTAAGATGAAATCATTAAAAGGATTAGATATAAAACTATATTAAAATGTGATTAGGAATTTATCTAAATAATGATCCTTAAGTTTCTTGGAATTAGATAAGACATATAAAATACATTTATAACATTAATTACCAATATTCAGAATGAGAGTTTATAAATAGGTGATGTCTTTAATAGTTAGGACTTATAAAAGGTTTGTAAATAGTAATTAGATAATTAGAACCTTTGAGCCTTTAGTTAGATGAAGCTAAGTTAAATAAGATATTATATTGATTTACCTTTTGACACTGGAAATATTAATATGTCACTTGGATATAAGATATGAGGACTTTTCAGAATACACGATCCTATTAAATAATTTACAAATTCACTTATGAATTGGGGATTTAATTCTTAGATAATTTTACCTTACATCGGGATATAATGTTTTATTGGCGAGTTGGGCTTTTAGCCCACAAGCCTGTTTAGGTTATATTATTAAGTTGTTATTTTTGTTTCTTTATCATCTAGTTTAGTTGAGATTCTTAGAGATTTTCTAGCAAATCAGTTTATATCTTTTGTTTTATATAAGCATTAGAAACGTAGGGTTGTAAACAACAATACAATACTTTTCTTCATTGACAAATCAAAAGCAAAACCGCTTGCACAAGTATTACCTCTCACACCTCTTTAACGTCAATGGCGTTTATACAATAACCATATCTACACTTAAAATAGCCTAGAATTCTAAGATGGTATCAGAGCTTCAGGAAGCTTAATTCATTCAAAGGTCACAGCCATGACAGGCGGCAATGGAAAGGAGAAGGATTCTGCTTCAGGCGGCAAAGGAAAGGAGAAGGATTCTGCTTCAGTCATCGATGTGAACGACCCAATCTTTGTTCACGCTGCAGAGAACCCAGGGCTGAGTCTTGTCCAGAGGTTCGAAGGCACCGGCTTCCTCGGTTGGAGGTTTGATATGGTGACCGCTCTGAAATCCAAAACAAGTATAGTTTTGTTACTGGAAAAGTTAAGAAGCCAGATGAAGAAGATCTGATATGGTACTTAGCTTGGGAAAGAGCGAATTCACTTGTGGTTAGATGGCTGAAGAATTCGCTTGGTGGCAGTGTGCTCGACAGTGTTCGATACATGGATGACCCCAAGGAGATATGGGATCAACTCAGTTCCAGGTATCAACATAGCAATCTAGCTGTTATTCATACTTTAAAACGAGAACTAGCAGAAATTAAACAAGGAGATGAATCAGTAGCCGAGTATTTTAACAAACTGAAAAGGGTCTGGGGAGAATTGGAGCAAGCCAAACCACCTGATTTTTGCACTTGCAACAGTTGCACTTGCAATATCAATAAATCCATCAGAAAAGCTATAGATGAGGAAAAATTGGTCCATTTTTTAATGGGGCTCAACAGAAAGTATCTTTCTATCAGAGGTCAGATATTGGCCTTATCAGAAATACCGAGTTTGGAGAAGGCTTTCTCCCTGGTTATGCAAGAAGAGGAACAAAGGGGAAAGCAAGTTTCATCTGAAGAGGCCACATCTTTTTACAGTCACAGACAATCGCAGGCAGGAAAATCCACAAGGTTCGAACACAACAAAGTTGAACCAGACAGAAAGAAGATTACCTGCACTTACTGTAAAAAGTTGGTCACCTTAGTGAGCAATGTTACCAGAAGTTACAATGTAGCCATTGCAAGAAAATGGGCATATCGAAGCGGATTGCTTCCACTTACATGGCAGAGAAAATATTCTCTCCCGAAGGAAGAGAAGTTTCACCAACAATGTAAAATCAGAGGAACCAGAACAGACTGAACTCACAAGCTCAGACAGTGGGTTCACGGCGAAGCAAATGCAACAGCTCTCGGAAATGATCAGAAGCACAACCATGAAATCAGAGGACTTAAGCTACAGCAATTTCTCAGGTAATCGAACTTTAGAGTTTTGTCTTACCAGTTCCAGTAATTTGTTCGAAGGGAGGTGGATAATTGATTCAGGATCTACCGACCATATTACCGGAATTAAATCTGTTTTCGAAACCCTAAGGGTTTTGCGTAATGGAAAAAGGGTACTCTTACCAGATGGAACTCCATATACGGTAAACCTGGTTGGTGATGTTCGGTTGAGTAATCGATTGCAGCTGCAGGGCGTTCTCTATGTTCCGGAATTTCGATTTAGTTTGCTCTCAGTGAAGAAGCTTGTAGAACACAGTGGTTGTGCTTTGATCTTCGACCGTCGTCTTTGTTTCATGCAGGACCAGTCGACAGGGATGAGTAGTGTTTTTGGGCGAAAGTTTCATGGCCTTTTTGTTCTGGATCTATCGGAGGCAGATGCAGCTAAAGAAGGGCGTGTTCTCTCAACCATGGATCAGGCCGGCGTCGATTCGGGCCTACCGGTAGCGAGCAAGCTGGGCCGTAATAAACTGGGCCATAGCAACTCCAATCGGTGTCGGGATGAGGGCGTGAATAAGCAGAGCCCTTTTTCTTTTTGTAATAAGGCTACTAATGCAGAAGTGGGCCACAATTTTCTGTTTCCCCTAAGGCTAAGGCAATACATATTAAACTTGGGCATGTGCCTTTTCGCAAACTTGTTTCAATGGGTTTGATTAAACAGTCAGATTTTTCTGTTGACTATGCTGTGATATCTGCTACAAGAGTAGGGCTCAGCGTTTACCGTTTGATGATTCGTTTATAAAAACTCAGCGTGCTTTCGAAATGATCCATGTCGATGTGTGGGGCCCGTTTAAAGTTGAAACGCACAACGGATACAAGTATTTTGTTTGTTTTGTGGATGATTTTACGAGAACAACTTGGGTGACCTTTTGAGGCACAAGAGTATGGCTTGGGAAGCAGTAGTCAATTTCATCACAATGGTCGAACGACAATTTGATGCGAGAGTTAAAATTGTACGGTCCGATAATGCAAAGGAACTGGGAAGTTCTAATGACGGGATTAGTTTCTTTGCTACACAAGGAATCATTCATCAAACCACTTGTGTGCATACGCCTCAACAGAATGCAGTGGTAGAAAGAAAGCACAGGTACATTCTTGAAACAGCCAGAGCATTACTTTTCCAGTCTAATATTTCCCTTGCTTATTGGGGAGAATGCATTCTACATGCTGTCTATTTAATCAATCGATTGCCGTCCAAGGTGTTAGGAGGAGAGTCCCCTTTTGTTCTCCTACATGGGGGCAAGGTTCATTATGATAGCATTAAGCCTTTCGGTTGCCTATGTTACAAAACGATTGTCCCCAAGGATAGCAAGTTCAGTCCTAGAGGAGAGGCATGTGTTTATCTTGTGAAGCGCCCGAAAAAAGGGACACAAGGTCTTGGGGCTTAACTCTCGTGTTGTGGAAGTTTGCAGAGATGTACGGTTTCATACGGATGTTTTTCCTTTCGCTAACACGATACAAGTTGAACAGCCTTCCATTCTGGATTCCGATACTACGCCTATCCTTTTTGATGACGAATCATCAGTACCAGCACCATAGGAGAATTCCCCTGAACAACCTGTGGATCCAGTTGTGCCGGTTCGTCGTTCTGCTAGAGAGTCACATAGACCCAGTTATTTGACTGATTTTGTTGTAACAGTGCTCTCAGAGATGTTCTCGATGACAGGGTTACCGACATGAAGATTCTGCTGTCAACCTTATCTCAGGTTGTGAAAGTCTTACTGATCTTCCACCCGCGACTTGTGTGGCACTATTGTCTAATGCTCAGGTTGGTTCTTCTGTTGATATGAGGGAACCTCTGTATTATAAAGATGCTTCTCAGCATGCACATTGGCGTCAGGCTATGGATGATGAATTGCAAGCTCTTGAACGGAATGCAACATGGTCGATTGTTGATTTACCATGTGGCAAGAAGGTGGTTGGTTGCAAGTGGGTTTATAGGGTTAAACTCAAGTCTGATGGTACTCTCGAAAGGTATAAGGCAAGGCTCGTTGCCAAAGGTTTTACCCAGCGCCATGGCTTAGACTACACAGAGACCTTTTCTCCTGTTGTTAAGCTGACAACAATCCGTGCTCTCATTGTTGTTGCTCTCAACAAGGGATGGGTCATTAACCAGCTTGATGTGAATAATGCTTTCTTCATGGTGATTGGGATGAGGAAGTCTACATGCGTATTCTGGATGGTCTTGCAGTGCCTGGTAAAAACAAAGCCTGTTTGTTGAAAAAATCTTTATATGGGCTTAAACAGGCTTCGAGACAGTGGTTCTCCAAGTTGGCCACTTTTCTCTACACTCTCTTGTTCCAACAATCTAAGAATGATTACTCTTTGTTTTACAAAGACACGATCAATGGAAGAATGTTTCTCGCAGTTTATGTGGATGATATCCTAGTAGTGGGCGCCTGTCAAGATGAGGTTAATAAGATCAAACATGCTTTGGATCGTACTTTTAACATTAAAGACCTGGGGTCACTTCATTATTTCTTGGGCATTGAGTTTCTTCCTACCAAAGACGGTTACATTTTGTCACAATGCAAATATTGTCAGGACCTAGTTGAAGAATTCAAGTGTCAAAAGCGGCGTGTTGCGCAAGGACCTATGGTAGTGGGCAAACCTTTGTTGGCAGATGAAGGGAACTTCTTATCAGATCCTACTGTCTATCGACGGCTTGTTGGCAAGCTTAATTATTTATCCAACACACGACCCGATATCAGTTTTGCTGTTCAAAATCTGAGTCAATTTATGCAGCGCCCTACAGACACTCACATGGAAGCCGCCCTTCATACCCTTTGTTACATCAAGGGGACGGTAAATTACGGTCTCATGCTTACTGGAGGGAACCTCTCTTTTACAACTTGTTGCTTATTGTGATTCTGACTGGGCTGCTTGTCCTAATACCAGAAAAATCTTTTCTGGGTATTATATTTCTTGGGTCTTAGTCCCATTTCTTGGAAGACTAAGAAACAAGGTTCTGTCTCTCTCTCCAGTGCTGAAGCAGAGTATCGTTCTCTCCGTCGGGTTACTGCCGAACTCACATGGCTCACCCGACTACTGTCTGAACTTTGTGTTGATAACATAGTTCCGATTCCAGTTAAGTGTGACAATCAATCTGCCATTCACATTGCGCGCAATCCTGTTTTTCATGAGAGAACGAAGCATATTGAAATCGATTGTCACTTCATTCGTGAGCAGATACAACGGGTCTGGTTGATGTTGTCTATACCCCTCTTCTACACAGCTGGCTGACATGCTAACCAAGGTACTGCCAGGTACAAGATATGTGCAGCAGCTTCCATTGATGGGGATGCGTGACACACAAGATTCCAAGCCTTGTTAAACCAGTTTACCTACGGCTTGCGGGGGGGTATTGGCGAGTTGGGCTTTTAGCCCACAAGACTGTTTAGGTTATATTATTAAGTTGTTATTTTTGTTTCTTTATCATCTAGTTTAGTTGAGATTCTTAGAGATTTTCTAGCAAATCATTTATATCTTTTGTTTATATAAGCATTAGAAACGTAGGGTTGTAACAACAATACAATACTTTTCTTCATTGACAAATCAAAAGCAAAACCGCTTGCACAAGTATTACCTCTCACACCTCTTTAACGTCAATGGCGTTTATACAATAACCATATCTACACTTAAAATAGCCTAGAATTCTAAGATGTTTATCCTAAAATACAATAAAGGAAATTAATTCATTAAGTTATTCCTTTGAAACCTTAAGTTTTGTAATAATCCAAATGTAATTAAGACATAAGTTTATTTAAATTTAGTACCAAAGGATTATACATAGTCTATGGAGGGAATGTGTGTAAAAATAAAACATTTAGGAAATTAAATGTAAGTAAGGATACATAAAAGGTTATCTTAAACACCTTACTATATAGGTAATACTAAAGCAAATAATATACCTTGTGAATACTAAATGTAAGAGTTCGATAAATCTAAGTTAACTATAATATAGTTATTCAAGATGAGAAGCAATTTAACATCTTATGACAAGATTATTAGATGATTTGTAATTAAGGGTTGTAATTAAAAGTCATTCTGAACTAAAGATAAGATAATTGAGTTTAGTAGCTCAATTAAGTTATAATAAAATGCGCCTACAACACTATGAATCCCGATATACAGGATGTATATCTTAATTAAGTGAGGGGGAGAACTTAATCATATTGGGTTATCTAGTAGATATTGATTAAATACATAAATTACCTTATGGAATAATAGTATAGTATTCTAAGATAAATCCATCATAGGATAAATCCATCATAGGTTATAATATGATGTCTGTCCTAAAGTAGAATAAGGTATTGAGCTTAAGATTATTATTGAAATTCTAAGATTGATTGAATAACATATACTGCACTTATGTTATAAAGGTCTTGAATGTGAGGATTGTGGTTAAATATGAATAAAGTGGATAGGAGTGGACAGTTAGCAGGTGTTAATAAAATACATTCCTTGATCTACAACCTTGGGCTATACAACCTTCTTAAATAAGTCAAAGGTTATACATAACATTTAAGCGAGGGCTTATATAATTGAGATTTGGAATAAGAGAGAGGAATTTATTTAAGTTTTACTTAGGGTACAGGTTTGATAGTAAGTTATCTCAATGTTCCTCAGAGAATTGAATTGTGATGTTTGCACGAGTTTACTAGAACTGCTACAGCGTCCAGGTACAATTCTCGTACTCAATACTTTTGCTAATGGGCTTTATGGAATGTTTTGGAAAACGCTAATTGGGCTTGAATGGATTTCAAAAGGAAACTGTGTGTATGACTAACTCAGCTTGGTGACTAACTAAGCCGTGAATGTGAAACTTACATGGGAATTGGTTCCTTCTATTTGGTTATCCCGTTAGAAATTAACTGCTTGGGGTTTACGCTTCTGCACTCTGTGTAACACCCCTATTACGCACTTAACAATACTTGAAATCGCAGCGGAATTAACAACTAAACAATAACTAAACGATTCGGTGCTACAAACGCCGTTAACCACGCACGTGGTCAACAAGGCAGAATAAATACAAGCGTACCGGTCTGATGATCAGACTCCCGAGCATAGAACTAATAACCTTTAATGGAAAAACATAATACCGAGTTTGTAACTACATCCATAACCGTAAACTGTAACACCCCAAACTGTCACTGTGAACTGTTAACGACTGTCATTGTAATACAAACGGTACCAAAATATATCGCCACGGAGCACAGGCGCATCCCGGCTCAACCACCAAAAATAACCAAAAATAGGCCTGCAACCTAGGATCTATAGCCATTCGCTTCCTCGATCCTCATCCTGCAGTAAAAAATATGGAGCCCCCGATGGGTCAGCAACCCTTGGCTGGTATGGTTACCGCAGCCCATCGGCTACAGGGATACGCGCACTAATTGTCATGATGACATGGCATTCATTTTAAACATACAACATATATATATATCATAGCAAGAGTATTGCATACAACATCACACCACACACAAGAACAATTCCTTTTAGGAAATGAACCAACACAATTAGTTCCCATGGAGAGCCTAGAGAATGTTGCCAAACTCATGCTAAGCTCGTTACATAACTCGTTACCGTCCTGTTAGATTGAACGAATAACTTAACACAAGGTGCCTCGGATATAGTGACCCAAGCACACCGAACAAAACAAAGTATGCCCCCGTGGCCCGACGTCAGTCAGTAATAGCCTTGGTTAAGCTAAAAGGAAGGTTGGAAACCAAATTGGGAAAACAACCATAACATACAAAGAGAATCGAACCGGTTATGACATCGACTCCCATACTCACACGCGTGGCCGAACAGACCGGACTCCTCACTTCCCCGTTAGCACTTGTTAGAAGTTCAACATTGAACTCAATAAACACATCACAAACAATTGTTAAGTCTTGTTAGACACACTAAGGGAAGAGATAGTCATACTTAACAATCAATAATATTTAACAACTATAAACTCATTACATGACTTAAGTCTTACAAGGTCATAAACACCCAGAAAAACAAACAACACACAAGCCGGTGTAAACCGGTAGGCAACAGACTGCAAGAAAACCATACCTTGGTCCTTGCTTTGATTGATTTTCACCGTAGGCCACTCCTATACATAATTAAGAATGTCGGTTAATTAACTTACTTAATTTCAAATTTACTAAGTGTTTAACATGGTTATATGACATGTTTTAATGTCCAAACTAATCCTTGATTACCTACATTATACCCCCTAGGGTTAACTACTTAAGCCACACTTTGTTTGTTTTTTTTATAAGTTTTGGTCCGACCGACCTTACCGACCGACCTTACACAAGGTCGGTCCATTCCAGAACATATTACCGTCAAAAATTCTACTCCAACCGACCTTGCAAGTTCGGTCACAAGTCCGGTCTATTCCCGAGAGTTTCTTTCCTTTGAAAATTCAGGCCCGACCGATCTTGGCAAGTCCGGTCGCAAGATCGGTCGATTCCCGAGACTCACTTACGTACAAAAATTTAGGCATGACCGACCTTGTAAGTCCGGTCCCAAAGTCGGTCCACTCCAGAGACTCAATCCGTACTAAAAATCCATGCCCGACCGACCTTGCAAGTCCGGTCCCCAAGGTCGGTCCATTCCAGAGACCATTTCTCGCAGGGTAAACTGGGCTCGACCGACCTTGCAGGTCCGGTCCCCAAGGTCGGTCTGCTCCAGACCCTTGTTTTTAATTGTCCATTTAACTCCAAACTTCACCTCATATATCCTAGTATGTTCTAACCTTATTTGGGCACTTCAAACACACCTTAAGACCTCCATTAAACTCCTTAAATCATTCATCAAAATCCTCCTCAAGCATTACACAAATTCTTATAAAAAGGTTTACACTTGTAATGTTTTTCACTAAGTTTCTATGTGGTGTTTCATACCTATAAATTCCACTATTCCCAAATGTTTTCTCACCAGAACAACATCATCTCCCAAGCATCTTTTCTTCTTAAACAAACTTCTAGTTGATGTCTAAGTCCTTTTCGTTTCCTAGAACACCTAAGACATTACTTCTCCTTTAGTAAAACACCTAAACATTTCTAACACTTCCTAATTCACCAAATCTCATTTTAAACACCTAAAACTCCTTATACCTTATCTAAATTTCGACATGGGTTTTCCTAGAACATTACTAAGCCAAAACACATTGTTTTCACCATTGAACAATCAAGAACACTAAAATCCATCAAGGACATTCTTGTACACAAAACTTCACTCATTTAGCACTACATCACAATATAGTGCATAATTTAAATTGCTTGGCACTTAGGCCCTTAAATAGCATGGCTCTTAGGCCCTTAATATGCATAAATCATAAACACTGAATTTCCCACATTATATTTGCCTTTGACCTGCAAATACACCCAACAATACATATGCCTTTTACTAAGCCCTTGAGAGCATTTTTCTAAGTCATTTACCATTGGCTCCTTAAGTAGTTTTAATAAGCAACATAAGCTCATTTCTCCTAAGACATTATAAGCTACATTAGGTTAGCATATTTACTTCTTTTCCTCACAACTTCTTTCTTGTTTCCTTGTTTAAAAATCGGTAAGGGTGTTTGGTTTCTTGTCAATTTCTAAACAATATACAAATAATGAAATGAGTATACAAGCTTTATGCTCCATCTCATTGTAAACCCTAGATACATATATTGTCTTAGAACATTTGGATGATTGTTTTACCTTGGATATAAAAGAGAGTTTGGATATGCAGCAAGGAGGACTCCACCAAGCCCTTGGAAGGTTCAAATGAAGCTAGAACAAAGCAATATAAGGGCACCATTAATGGTGTTTTTCGGACAACATACAATCATGAAGGAAATGGAATTTTTCTTTGAGTTTCCTTACCTAGAAGCAAAGGAGAACAATAATATGTGAAAAGATGAGGTCAAGCTCCTCCCATGGAGATTCCTCTTGGCACCGAAATGGAGCTCTTGGAATTTTGAGAAGATAGGAATGAAGAGCTTGATGAGACTAAGAGAATGGTGGTCTTTGTTTTTGATTTGGCAAAGTGAGCTAGGAGATAATGACAATGGAAGTTGGTGTTGGTACTATTGCAAAACCGTGAATGGAGAGCAAGAAGGAAGTAGAAGAGAGGTTGGAGACGTGGGAAATGAAGAGGGAAAGAAGAGAATGAAGATAAGTAGCTAGTTTTTGATATTTAAAGTAAAAAGTAAATAGTGATTTGCTTTATTAATTTTGCTTACTTGATAACTAACAAGGGGAGATGACTCACCCTTATAAAAACCGGCCCCATTTAGTAGTAAGGGGTGTTTTAGTCTTTGTTGACCAATTAACTTACTTATTTGACTTATGATATAAACTTGCTTATTTTAGTTACTATTCACTAAAACAAGGCACATAGATGTGAAATTTTTGATTTCCCATTGATATAGACTTCCAAATGTGATACTAAGTAGTACACATGTTACTTAAAGAGTAATGATGGACATTTAGCCACTCAAAACTGATTTACAAGACAATTTTCAAAACGTGCTTTAAGACTCCTTAAAGCACATTTTGTGTTCTAACTTGTTTTCAAGCTTGGTTTTCTTTGGTAATTGGTTTAATATGTTCATTAATATGTAAATGAGGTCTTGGTAAGCTCATTAGGCCTTAACCAAGATTATCCCAAGCTTAGAGCACATTTTAGCCTTTATTGACCTTAAGGTATTTATTTGTGTTTTCTATGGTTTAAATTGTTTACTAATGTTTCTAAGACTCTTTTTAGTCTTAATATACCTTATTTTAGTGTTTAAACAACATACCTAGGTTTGGGGTATTTCAATCTACCCCCTTAAAAGAACTTTGTCCCCAAAGTTCATACTTCCCACATATCCTAAATATTAGAATACGGGAACACATATAAACAATACTTCCATAACAACCTTAACAACATACTTACATAACATCGGACACAAGGTCCAAACCACATAACAACATAACATCATTCAGACTCATCGGTCTGTAACATAACAAGGTAACAACATAACAACATAACATAGACAATGTATTCAAATACATGTCGTACACACATAACCGAAACGGCTCTACCCCCCTTAAAATAGGGGTACGCCCATACCCTATACATACAAATACTAAGAAGTAAACAACGACGGTACTTCGCCTTCATCTTATCTTCCAGCTCCCAAGTGGCCTCCTCAACATCCTGGTTAGACCAGAGAACCTTCACCAGTCTCACAGACTTATGGCGAGTGTCTCGAGTCTTAGTATCCAGAATCCGTACCGAAGTCTCCACTGATCGCATGGTCGGCTCTAAGGTTAGCCTTTCAGGATGAAGTACATGAGATGGATGAGACATATATTTCTTCAACTGGGACACATGAAATACATCATGTACCTTGCCCAGCTCGGCGGGTAAATCAAGTCTTTAAGCTACCGGGCCGATCCGCTCCGTCACAACATATGGCCCCACATATTTCGGGCTCAACTTGCCTTTCTGGCCAAAACGAAACACTCCCTTCATGGGGGACACTCTCAGAAATACCTGATCGCCCACGGCGAACTCCAGGTCACGTCTGCGCACATCGGCGTATGATTTCTGCCTATCCTGAGCTGACTTCATGTTAGCCCGGATCTGTCGTACCTTTGCTTGAACTTGTTCCAGATACTCTGGTCCTATAATGACTGTCTCACTCGACTCATCCCAGCATAATGGCGTGCGGCATGGTCTACCGTACAAAGCCTGGAAGGGAGACATCTTGATTGAAGCGTGGTAACTGTTGTTGTAGCTAAACTCGATCAGATGTAACTTGTCAATCCAGCTGGTCTGAAAATCAAGTGCACATGCACGTAACATATCCTCAAGTGTCTGGATGGTGCGCTCACTCTGACCATCTGTCTGTGGTGGAACGCTGTACTTAGCTTCAGCTCGGTACCAAGCGCTTCCCGTGTGGATTTCCAATACCTTGAGAGGAATCTGGTATCCCTGTCAGACACAATTGTTTTCGGTACCCCATTGTCTTACAATCTCTCTGACGAAGAGCTCTGCTAGTTTTGCCACTTTCCAGGTGTCCTTCATCGGTATGAATCGAGCCACCTTAGTCAGTCGGTCAACAACAACCCAAATCATATTCAGACCTCCCCTTGTAGGCGGAAGCCCTACTACGAAGTCCATAGAAATATCATGGAACTTCCACTCAGGCACTGGCATTGGCTGCACCATACCACCAGGCCGTCGGTGCTCAAACTTGACCTTCTGACAAGTGAGACACCTCAAACATAATCGTTCACATCCTTTTTCATTCCAGTCCACCAAAAATAACGTTTCATACCCTTATACATTTTTGAAGCTCCGGGGTGAATCGGAGTCGTAGAACAATGGGATTCACTCAATATGCGCTCCTTCAGCTTAGCGCTACTCCTCGGAATACACAGTCGGCCATTCAGCCTAATCAGGTCATCATCGTGGAGTCGGAAGTCGTACTTCTAACCCTCGAATGTGCCATCAATAAGCTTCTGTCTAATCTCCAACATGTACTGATCCGTCATCTGAGCACTCCGCACCTCTTCAACCAAGCTAGTATGAGAGACTAGCGAATGGAGAAAGTGTTCTCGGCGACTCAATGCGTCAGCTACCACATTTGCTTTCCCCTCTTTGTACTGTAAATTGATGTCATAGTTGTTTAAGAACTCGACCCACCTTCTTTGTCTCATGTTCAACTCCTTCTGAGTGAACAAGTATTTAAACTCTTGTGGTCGGAATAGATCGTCACACTTACCCCATACAAGTGATGTCGCCATATCTTCAGTGCGAAGACAATGGCACCCAATTCTAAGTCGTGGGTAGGGTAGTTCTCTTCATGCTTCTTCAGCTGTCGGGAGCGTATGCTACGACCTTCCCGTGTTGCATCAACACACAACCCATACCTCTGCCTGATGCGTCGCAATAGACCTCAAAACCATCTGGACCGTCTGGTAAAGTCAAGACTGGTGCAGATGTTAGAGCATCCTTGAGACTCTGAAAGAACTCTCGCAGTCATCTGTCCACTCGAATGGAGCATCCTTCTTCATCAAGGAATTCATTGGCTTCGAGACACTGGAGAAGTCCTTCATAAACCTCCTATAATAACCTGCCAGACCGAGGAAGCTCCGAATGTCGGTAACTGTCTTCGGCCTAGGCCAGGTGCGCACTGCATCTATCTTTGCCGGATCAACAGCGATCCCGGCTTCAGAAATCACATGGCCAAGAAAAGATACTTGGTTCAACCAAAATTCACACTTTGAAAATTTAGCATACTACTGATTCTTTCTCAATGTTTGCAACACACTTCTTAGTGGCTTTCATGCTCACCTCTCGATTTCGAGTACACGAATATCGTCGATGAAGACTACCACTGACTTGTCCAACTGATCTTGGAACAAGCGGTTCATTAAGTCCATGAACTTGGCTGGTGCGTTGGATAAACCAAACGGCATAATCGTAAACTCATAATGTCCATATCTGGTTCTGAATGCGGTTTTCTCAATGTCACTCTCACAGATGCAATCTGATGGTATCCGGATCGTAGATCTATCTTGGAGAATACTGATGCTCCTTTCAACTGATCAAACAAGTCGTCGATGCGTGGTAAAGGGTAATGGTTCTTCACCGTAACTGCATTCAGCTCTGGATAGTCAACACAGGCAGAGGCTACCGTCCTTCTTCTTCACGAAGAGGACCGGCGCTCCCCATGGTGAAACGCTAGGGCGGATAAACCCCTTGTCGAGTAGTCTCTCAGCTGCTCCTTGAGCTCAGTCATCTCTGCTGGAGCCATACGATAGGGCGCCTTTGCAATGGTCCGGTGCCCGGAACCAAATCAATCTCGAACTCAACTTCCCGTGCTGACGGCATGCCCGACAGTTCCTTAGGAAATACATCAGGAACTCCGACACTACCGGCACACATCTGGGCTAAACTCTGGTCTCTCTCTATGTCCTGGACATAGCAGAGGTATACATCATTCCCTCGTCGTAGTTCACGATACATAGCCATGGCGGTGATGATCTGAGTCGAAGGCTCCCTAGGCCTCTGGCGGTAAGATATGGTAACCCAGACGGACTCCGAAGAAGCACACGATGCTCGGCACACAGGACCTGCCCTTGTACCGCTCCAACCAGTGTCATCCGACAATTCCCATCACAACCAAGTCCTCTAACTCTATCAAGTCGATCGGAAACTCTTCATCTTTTGATTCGTACAACAAACAAGACATCTCAGTGGTAGCGGGTACACCTGATCCGCTCTTTCGACGGGAGAGTGACTAGAAAATCTGGCATCTCTTCACCGTCTAACCCCAGCCTCTTCGCAAAAGATAGCGAAATAAATGTATGTGAGGCTCCGGAGTCGAACAAGATCGAAACATCCACGCCATTGACTGGAAAGGTACCGGTGAGGATTGTGCTGCTCTTGCCGGCTTCTGCCTCATTGCAGACACTCAGTATACCTCCCGTTCTGAGTGCACAGCCTAATTCATTGGCAAACTAATAAGTATTTGGTAATAACACGGTTGACATACTTCAAACAACTCCACTTTATTCATTAACATTCTCTTTACACCACAAGGTGGTTTACATCTCTGACATAACTAACACATACAACATCCTTAACATACACTGGTTTAACACATCACATAATTATACAAGGCTTTAAAACTGTTTGAAGGTCAAATTCAAACGTCCGGGTTTCATGTGTGTGACATTGATCACTGCCGATGGTGCAGTATTCAGTTTGATCTTCTTGATGCCATGATATAGCATCCTTGACTGCCCACCCATGATTAACACATCTCCTGATTTTAGTACTGACTTCTTTACGAGATCAGCACGCTTCTGCTCGCCGTACACAAACACGCGGTATCACCAATGGACCAAGACACCACGGGTACTCCCTTACTTAGAGACTCAGGAGACTCATCCTTATCTTGGTGTAACCCTAACCGTCCACCTTTCTGGTAGAAGTTCACAATACATAAATCTGCTTTAACACTTGATATTGAATCTGATTCAACTTGCTGAGCAATTCCCATGGCGTGGTTAACGACCGCAAGGAACTCCTCAGGTATCCTTGGTACAATTGCTCCATCTTCAGCTCGCACTTCTTGATATGTCTTGGTGTAAGGGTTCCAGTCCTTACCCATGCACATCATCTTCAATTTCATTCTCGATCCACTCTAGTATTCGGGTGTGTAGAATCCTTCGGTGTTGCTCCCAGTTCATTGCATCGTCGGATAATGTGGATTTGTGCTTCCGGTGTCAGGTATCCATTTAAGAGTATCATACCTGGTTGGTTGACCTGACATTGCTCCATTGGAAAGTCGGTGATACTGATGGTGGTTTCTTCAGGGTTTGGTGTGGGTGGGATTGGATAGCAAATATTGAAGGTTCCTAAGTGTTCAAATTACCTAATTAGGTGTTCTCACATTATTCTTTAACTGTTTACTTACATGGTTGTTTACTTAGACTTATTAACACACATGCATGAAATGCGGTATGCAATCACTTATTTCATTCACAGTTTAGGCGGTACCTGGTCTAGTAGAGGGCCCTGGTGCCTCAGACCGGTCCACCACATTCAGGGCGGCCTTACCGGACCCCGACCCCTTCCCCTTCTGGGAATCTATGTACCTCTGATCTGGGGGTGGCTGATTCGCCGTCTTCGGGCCATCGGTGGTCACGGTGGCCTTACCCTTCCACTGCCCCTTAGGCCTATAGTTTCTGCTATTCGGGTTCTGCCAGCACTCGTAGTCGCGGTGCCCCATCTTCTTGCAGTATTGGCACTGCACATCATTACCCTTGCAGTCCTTGCCGGGGTGGTCTCCGTTACACCATTACAATAGTAGTGGCGCTCCGGTCCAGAGCCCGTGCTAGCTGCTAACACATCACACACTCAGTACGTACTTCACAAAATAGCAACACACACTAGAATTCGGCATTCGAATTTTATTAATTACCCTTGGGTGGGTAAGAGTAAGGGCTTGGCCGCATATGCATAGGTGAGCTGCAGAGGCTCCTCAGCAGTGGTGGTCTGGGCCTGGCCCTTGCCACCCTGATGCTGTCCTTTCTGGGACTGGGGGTATGGCTTCTTCTTCTTTCCTCCCCCGTGCCCTTCCGTGCGTTGGCCCTCTCTCATGGCCTTGCGCTTGAGCGCACTCTCCTCGTCCCTCAGACGGACGGTGATGTCCACAATTGCAGCGGCATGATAGCACTCCTATATTTAGGGTGTTAGTTATGCCCCGCTAAACAAACTCACATTTACATTAACACACTGTACACACTTATTTATTTCATACTGTAGTTCATTACCTGCAAAGTAGTATACCCGCTTGGCCCCATATCGTAGCGTAGGCGGTAGCTCAGTCCGTTGAAGAAACGGTTCACTAAAATCCGGTCTGAGTAACCCAGATCCGGCAGTAGATGGATAAGTCCGATGAAAGCGGTGTAGTACTCATCAACTATCATCTTATCCCCTTGTCTCAAGCTGTCGAGCTCTAGGCGCTTGCCTCTTGCACATGAATCGGGTAGTACTTGGCTCGCAGCAGGGCCGTGTACTCCCTCCACTGGAAGGTAGGATCACCAAACCTGCCCTCCCTTACCAGTTTCCACCAACTCTGAGCCGATCCCTTCAAGTAGTAAGCGGCTAGTCGAACCTTGGCACCAGCTGGAACATCCAAGGTCTCGAAAGCGGTCTCCATCTCGGAGATGTACACCTCCAGCTTACTAGGGTCGGTCTCCCCACTGAATGACGGGGGTCTCAAATCCGCCAACGCCTTGACCCAGTTGGTCTCGCGCGGCTGTGGTTGCGGTTGTGGCCCTTGTTGACCCACACCGCCTTGCTGCTACTGCTGCATCGCAGCTACAAACTGTGGGACCATCTGGGCTACGGCGGCCGCAACAGCGTCGGCCATGACTTGCGCCGTAGGGTTCTCTCCCTGGTTCCCGGTATCACCAGTACCGCGTCCGCGGCCTCGACCTCGTGGTCTACCTGACATCTGAATTCACATGAACATTTATTAGCACTGTGCTTGCACACTTATCGGTCCAACGGTTGTAACATCTTTCCGAAAATAAGGTATTTCCACACTTAGTTAGTGGTTAACCTTTCCACAACTGCTCTCTTAGGTAACTATAGCTAGATTTCCTAACTCGGTATATTCCTAAGCTCGGTATTCTAGCCATCAGAGCGATACTTCGCTCTGATACCACTTTTTTGTAACACCCCTATTACGCACTTAACAATACTTGAAATCGCAGCGGAATTAACAACTAAACGATTCGGTGCTACAACGCCGTTAACCACCCACGTGGTCAACAAGGTAGAATAAATACAAGCGTACCGGTCTGATGATCAGACTCCCGAGCATAGAACTAATAACCTTTAATACATAAACATAATACCGAGTTTGTAACTACATCCATAACCGTAAATTGTACACCACAAACTGTCACTATGAACTGTCAACGACTGTCATTGTAATACAAACGGTACCAAAATATATCACCACGGGAGCACAGGCGCATCTCGGGATCAACCACCAAAAATAACCAAAAATATGCCTGCAACCTAGGATCTATAGCCATTCCGCTTCCTCGATCCTCATCATGCAGTAAAAATATGGAGCCCCGAGGGGGTCAGCAACCCTTGGCTGGTATGGTTAACGCGCAGCCCATCGGCTACCGGGATACGCGCAACTGATTGTCATGATGACATGGCATTCATTTTAAACATACAACATATATATATCATAGCAAGAGTATTGCATACAACATCACACACTGATGGGATCGGGGTGCTGACCGAGTAGGTCTGAGGTGTTAGTCTCAGACCAACCCTACTTGGAGACAAGTATTTGCCAAGGAGATAATGCGGAAGCGTTTGTATATAATTTAACAAGATAGGATTCTGCTTATATTGAAATTCAATGTGAATTACAACCTAGCTTCCTATCTTGGGATTCGACAGAGGTACTCTGTCTCATCCAACACTCGCTCTACTCTCGGCTTTGATCAATGCGTAACAAGGAGTAAAGGGGAGTGTTCTGTATGCTCTCTAGGTAATAAATACCTAAGCTAAATGACAAAGTCTCACTAAGATCTCTCGAAAATGATCTCTCTCTCAATATGACTCTCTTTCTCTCTCGAAATGTGGAAGTGAAAGCTCCAACGATTACAAATGACTTCTAGGTGCTTAAATACTGATAATACCCGAAGTAACTGCTCCTATTTAGTAGCCATAACGTTCAGGATGGTGCTCCACATCCTCTTGGTCAAGCATACTCCGAAATTGTCGCAACTACTCCGCAGAGGGACTCGTTCTGGCGCTCTATACCTTTGACCGCCTTGATTTTCGGGCCTGATCATAGGTGAACGTGTGTGACGGTTTTTTCCATGTTTTTCTCCACGTTTAACAGTAGAGGCGTGCCTTATAACTTCTAGAACGTTCCAGGAGAATATTATGTCGCAGAACGACTCCTTCCGCAGTCGGACTCCTTCGTCGCCCAAACTTGCTCCGATGCTATTATCAGTGATACTTCTTCTGTCACCAGACTTACTCTGTTGCCATTATCAGCAAAACCTTGGGTTCCAACAAATTCCCCCTTTTTGCTGATGATGGCAAAGGGAACCGACTCAGTCAAGATGAGATAAAGTTCCCCTTAAGTTGAGCATCATTTATAAGATGATATGAATGCAAACCGCTTGACAGATCGAGTTGGTTGACAACCAAACTACGTCTGTCGAGACTCTTTGTCTGTGGGCAGGCTCTGGATGACTTGTTCTGCAGTGGGAGTTACTGTTCGCTAAACTCATACTGTCTTTGACTTGGTCTCTTTTCGTTGCTTCAATTCTCAGACCGACTTTTGCTGGCAGGTAGGCTTTGGCAATCTTCAGCAAAACTCCAATATCTTCATACATTAATTCTCAGACCGACTTTTGCTGGCAGGTAGGCTTTGGCAATCTTCAGCAAAACTCCAATATCTTCATACATTTTCCCCCTTTTTGCTGATGATGCCAAAAACCACTTGAGTGAATCCCGTAGCAAGAGTTAACCTGCAAAAAAGACACACAAGCAAACAAGCTTGGAAGAACCAGCGTCATTGACTGATTCCTCCTTAGTCCAATATTCCCCCTAAATTTGAGCACGTCATTTAAGACAAGACTAGTAAGAGAAGAGCATAATAGAATTAAACTAAGCTTAAACAGAAACAATTTGCTTGACCATCAAGCAGGGTAAAATCCATAAGTGCAATTTAAGTCTTCCGACCACCAAAAACATGAACTCGTCTTACTGAAAATGGGATTCACCACTTCCCCCTTTTTGACATCATTTGGCAAAACAGGGTGAGTCTTCCTGACATCCAGAAGCAATCACATGGCTAAATAGTCAACCAACGGAGTCCACCAAAGTTTGATAAAAAACATCGCCAAGATAAACAAAGTTTGAGATAGGTTAAAAGTATGGTTAGGGTTGTAGGCTAGGAAATGGGGTGAGAGACTTGGTCTGCATCTTGGTATTGACCCATTCATTTTGAATCTCAAGAGAGTGCTAGATATGGCTAACCGTTGTAGTGAAGCGTATTAGCCAAAGAATTCATACCCATATGTGCAAGCTAGCGTTGTTGTGAAGCGCAAAGCAGAGTCACACAAGTTCCACTCTTGGAAGTGGTGGCTGGAGCAAGAGTACATCTTCTATAAGTTGAAGAGACGATCGTAATTTGCTTTGTTTTAGCCTTCTCATGAGATTTCTGTCTTTCTTTCCTTTTCTTTTCTTTCCCTTTTTTTTCTCTTTTTTTTTGGAAATTCACTTCAACTACGTGGGTATTTTTGCCAGACCGATTCTGTCTGCAGATTGACTCTAGCAGTATTTCTTGGTCGAATGAAGGGAAGGGGTTGTGATGGATTTAGGTAGTTAGAGGTAGTAGGTTTTGCTTCAGTGGTAGTGGGTTTGGTAGGAGTGGCAAGGGCTTCAATAGAGATAGTAGTGGAGGTTGGGCAAGGTAGGTTGGGTAATCGACTAGGGTTGTAGGGTGAGTTGGGCATTAGTAATGATGGACCCAAAGTGGATGGGATTGTGTATGGTGAGACGGTCATGAGAGACTTAGTGATGGTTTTGGGAGTTGGGATAACAATAGTGCCTTGTTTTGAGGGTTTTTGGCTTTGAGTGGGAGAGTGAGTAGGAGTGGTTTGAGGGTTAGGATAATTTGAGGGTTGATTATGTAGGCGAAGTAGCAATGGTTTCAAGGACGATGGAGTTGGGTTTTGGAATGGTGATATGGTTGATGTGGGTGCTTTGGTCGAATTGGTATGGAAAAAACTTGGCGGGTTTTCAATAAACATTTGTAGACAAAGTTTAGTTTAACTACTTAACCAAGGAGAGTCTAGTGCCAGAGAGACTATACCTGAGTACCTAGATTCTATCTCCAAAAGGGAGAGGAGATACAACCACCCTTATTCAGAACGATTCATGCCATGGTATATGCGAAAGAGCTCAAATGCGACCATGGGTGATGCCTTGGTGATGATATCAGCAAGCTTGAGTCTGTGGAAACATAGTTTAATTAGATTAAGTTCATCTCCACATGATCTTGTAAGAAATGAGAACTCATTCTATAAATTTAGTGTGAGCATGGAATTTAGAGAACTTGATGACCTTAGCTGGTATTATCATATAATGGTAACATTTTGATCAAAAATACCGTAGTCTTCAAAGTACTTGAAGCTGGAGCGAGTAAGCTTGCTTTCTGTACAAGATTCGCAGAGAGAGTCTGTTTGCTTCGGTACATGATTCGTAGACCGAGTCTGCTTGCTTTCTGCACGTGATTCTCATATATATATCGGATATTCATATCAACACGTGCCATATTGCCTTAAGATCACCAGTATTAGAGTCATAAACCATATCCTTACGATCACAAGTGATAGAGTCATAAATCTTATAACATAAGATTGGAGAAATCACAAATTTGAGAGACACTTGAGAGACTACGTCCAAAATAACAATTAAGTAAAATTATGAACTTTAAATAAAGAGGGGTTACCAATGGAGCCAATTCTTATGATTTTTATGTGCATGTTGTCTCTAAAAGTAACTTTTCCCCCTTGATGGTCAGAGTGAGTCGTAAACTCAACTTGGTTTCCTATCATATATATATCTTGAACAACCACTGTCCAGAAACCAAGAGTCATTGTTCCGAGCCACTCTGTCTGCAAAAAGCTACTAGTTAGTTTTGGGAACCCAGGTATACTTAGGTCCCCTCTTCGACAATGATGAAGAACTATTATAGTAAAGATCACGAGCTTTGATAATCGCAGACACACGAGATATATTAAATGATAAATCACGAAGTTTATTACAAGAATAGTCCGTATGACCATCATAACCAAAATATCCGCAAATTTTCATTGCAGAGGGAGTCTCACTTACTTGATCATGAGCGGTTTTCTTACCATTGTGAGCCATCAAGCACGTCATACTGGTGGTGCATGACTCGGGCTCCTCTAAGTCGATAAGATCTTCCATCTTGAGAGATTTGTCAGCCAACACAGGCTCTGATACCACTTGATGGGATCGGGGTGCTGACCGAGTAGGTCTGAGGTGTTAGTCTCAGACCAACCCTACTTGGAGACAAGTATTTGCCAAGGAGATAATGCGGAAGCGTTTGTATATAATTTAACAAGATAGGATTCTGCTTATATTGAAATTCAATGTGAATTACAACCTAGCTTCCTATCTTGGGATTCGACAGAGGTACTCTGTCTCATCCAACACTCGCTCTACTCTCGGCTTTGATCAATGCGTAACAAGGAGTAAAGGGGAGTGTTCTGTATGCTCTCTAGGTAATAAATACCTAAGCTAAATGACAAAGTCTCACTAAGATCTCTCGAAAATGATCTCTCTCTCAATATGACTCTCTTTCTCTCTCGAAATGTGGAAGTGAAAGCTCCAACAATTACAAATGACTTCTAGGTGCTTAAATACTGATAATACCCGAAGTAACTGCTCCTATTTAGTAGCCATAACGTTCAGGATGGTGCTCCACATCCTCTTGGTCAAGCATACTCCGAAATTGTCGCAACTACTCCGCAGAGGGACTCGTTCTGGCGCTCTATACCTTTGACCGCCTTGATTTTCGGGCCTGATCATAGGTGAACGTGTGTGACGGTTTTTTCCATGTTTTCCTCCACGTTTAACAGTAGAGGCGTGCCTTATAACTTCTAGAACGTTCCAGGAGAATATTATGTCGCAGAACGACTCCTTCCGCAGTCGGACTCCTTCGTCGCCCAAACTTGCTCCGATGCTATTATCAGTGATACTTCTTCTGTCACCAGACTTACTCTGTTGCCATTATCAGCAAAACCTTGGGTTCCAACACACACAACACACAAGAACAATTCTGAAATACTCCAAACTTATTAAACATGGATTAAATATTTAATTACATTGATTAAGGCCTAAACATGCCTTAAAAGTCAACTGAGAACAGTAGTGGTCAACACAAAGCAAGGTGTTGCACCCTTTGACTGCTTAGGGTAAATAAATACCCAAATAAACTTCTTAGGACCTAAAATTTGTCCTAAGCATATTATCACATTACTAAACACATTACAGTTGTTGGAAAACACTCCAACACAAAGAACAAGCATTTACATGCTTCAAGGTCAAGTAGGGCAAAAATGTGCTCTAAGAACCTTAAAGGTCTAATGACCTCTAAATGATATAAAATTGGATACCATGACCAAATATCATGTAAGGAACACAACAAAACCGTTTTCAAAGAAAACCAAGCTCAGAAACTCCTTGAGACACAAAATGTACACTAAAACTCCTTAAAGCACATTTTTGTGTAATTGCCTTCTAGATTGGTTTTAAATGGGCTAAAAGGTTATAATTACCTTTAAATATAATAAAATATCATATTATATGATATTAGGAATTTAATTCCAGAAATTTACGAATTTTTACAAATTAATATTAAAATATTAATAAAACCCTAAAATGGGCCCGTTTGAGTCAACATTGACTAAGAATGGTCAAGAGGTCAAAGTTTGACCCCTTGGACCACATGAGGTCGACATTCACAGGCTGAGGAGGTTTAAAATCGCCACTTTCAAGATAAAGACAAGCCTCCAACATGTTTCCATGTTTTAAGGGTTACTTTTGCCTTTTGATTAATTAATACACCATTTGGCTCCATTATTTGATTCAAGCTGCCCCAATTCGTGTGAGCCTCACCTTTCCCCTCCTTCAACCGATTCCACTCCATTCCTATCCCTTTGATGAGTCATCACACACTAAATAACATTAAACAAAGAAAAAAGAGAGTATTAAGGCAAATTTTGACCTAATCTCTCATTAGCCTTGGCTCCAACCGATTCCAAGGCTCCCTCCTCTCTCTTTGGCTTCTCCAAGTCGTGGGTAAGTCACCAAGAACATTGAAGAACACTTTGGTACCTAGGTGAGCTTAATTAGTCATTTTATGTTCAATTTCTTCACCAATCTTTCCTCTTTCGGTGGATCTAAACATCAACCACTTCCATCCATGGATCTAGGTTGTTCTTGGAGGTTAAATGAAGGAGGAATCTCGGCCATAACATGGGAAGAAGGTTGAGAAACTCAAACTTGTTCTTAAGGTACAAAAATGTGCTTTAAGCACTTATCTTTTGATTCTCTTTAGATCCGGTTGTAAAACCTGTTCTAATAGCCTTATAATCTTCTTCTTAACATATTTATTCAGTGGATCTATCAAGAGCTTCAAGGTGTAGCTAGATCCAAGCCAAAAACACACCATTTTGGCATCTTAAACAAGGTAAATCTTAGTCATCTTCCAAGCTAACTACCCACAGTTTTATGCCTTGTTTTTAAGAGAGTTTTGATACTCTTTCTTTCTGGAAAAATAGGGCCAAAGTAGATCTCCAACAAACTTGAAGATCTAAGGTAAATCTTGCCTTGAATATACATTAAAACACTTCTTATGGTTAGATCTTGCTTGGAGACTAACTATGCCTTGGTTTCTGTTTGAAAACATGTAAAAGAAGCTGTGGGAGTTTTATCTAAGGCTGGCCGAATCCAAACAAGGATTTATCCAAGCTAAATCAAGGTATAAATTTTTTAAAACCTTAACTTGATACATTAACACAAGTTTAAGCTTGTGTATATTAAATGTCGTGAGTGAACATGTATATTAAGGTCTTATTTTGACCTTAGGTGATTAAGGAATGGTTTAATAAATTTTATAACTAATTAAACAAGCATAATTGTCAAATTTAAGACATTATGTGGAAGTTTGGTAATTAAATGAAGAATATATGGTGAGGCCGAGATTTACAAGCATTTTTGGGACATTTATGTGTAATTTATTTTGTAAGCAAATGTTTGTAATAAGGCCATGTACTTTAGGCCATTTTATTTATGCATTTACAAGCTTTTAATTAAGTTTAAGTGGTATAAATGCATTACCGAAAATAAATGGGGTATTAGGTGTAATTAAGTTAAATTAGGGGCTTTATAAAAATAAGGCCAAAATTTGAGGTTAAAAAGGATTTAAAATAAAGTTTATAAGATTATATAAAGTTTTGGGGTGAAATGGTGAGTTTTGGAAACTTAAGGGTTAAAACCGTAATTATTAGGAATTAATGGTCAAGGAAATATTAAGGAGGTCAACCTTGACCATATGCTAGGTTTTGACCAAAATAAATAAGTTAGATAACTTATTTAAGGTTTTATAATAAGATAAGTATTTGATGGTAACAATTATATAACATATGTGGTAAATATGTTATTACCGAAGAGTAAGGGTGTATAATGGTATTATAAACACCCATGGGCTATTAGGAATTTTTAGGAATTTATTGGGTTGTTTTTGGAATTAAAATGAACTATATATGTATAATATATAGTTATTATGTCATTATGACACTTTGGAGAAATATTTGAGGTGGTATAGTAAATACCGATTATATATGGGTTAATAGGGTAATAATAACCCTTTGGAGAAATTTGGTGATTTTTAGAATTATATAAGAGTATTTATTAAGATATATGTATAATATATGGTTTTAATGATATTATAAAACTATATGTTATAAATAGGGCAAAATGGCAATTAAAGAATAGCACAAGGGCTGTTCGAGATTTACAAAAAATAACCATAGGTTATACTCTTTATAAGTTAGAAATGTTATATTAAATGGTATATATAACATGGTGAAAAGAAAGGGGTGATTTTGTAAATAAAGGAAACTATGGTTTATGGAATAGAATAAGGTTTAATATATGCCTATGCGGCAATATATAATAGTTTTGTATAAAAACTATAGGTTACAAATTAAAGGAAATAAAAATATCATATCAAATGATATTAGTATATGGTATAACATTACATAATGTTTTGTGGTCAAAATAGAATTTAAATAATTCAAGGGCTATACCGAATTAACAAGAGTTGAAAATGAATTTTAGACTAAGGTCTATAATGTTATAAATGTTATAACAATTATATGGTATTAAGGTGGTTTAATGGGATTAGATAGTAAGGATGTTCACATAAAAGAATGTGACGAACTACAAATAAATGAGATTTATAAATTAAGTGTTTTATGGAATGAACCTTAGGAGTTGTAAAAAATACAACATAAATGTTACATAATATTAGGATAATAATCTTAATATAACTTGTATAATATAATACAACTAATGGGAATAATCATCTAATAAAAGATGATAAAAAGTAACATAAAATATAAGAGTTTATTAAACTCATGGGAATTACCTACGTGGTAAATATATATACATACACAAGAATAATGTATATAAGGTAGATATATGTTATGGTTGGAAACCATATAACATAATGGTGGTGGTTATTTATAAAAAAATAGTTACAAACTACATGTTATTAATTTTGGATGCAAATATTATTTGCTAAAGATAAATGGATCATATAATACATTGTATTATAATGGATGGTGGGAGAATGATACAATAAATAAATGATACAATACAAAAAAATAATATAATACAATCATGCATGCATACATGCAACTATAGGTTATGCACCTAAACTAGATGGTGGATAAGATTAAAGAGGAATACAACGAATTAAACTTAACAGTTGAAATATTATGACGTACGAGTTTTAAGTAACCAAGCCGACTGTTTTAGAGAAACCCGTAACAATAACTGTAGAAAACAAGGGTGAATTGTCGGGGTTACTTGTTATTCGGAAATACCGGATGTAGTTAGTCATGGAGACTGACTTATAGTTTTAATACCGTTTAGATTATACTTCTGACAAGACGCTTGACGAGCTAGTGGACTACACGGAGCGTAGGATCTTGCTGATTCATACTCCACCGTAATACGATCAGGGTGAACGGTATGTAAAGGGGTTTGATCCGAGTTGTCCTAAGGTTGCTCCTGGGCTCGGATTTGGTTGATAAACTTGTGTGTTATGTGTGTGGTTACATGTATGTGATTAAGTGTTACTACTTGCATTATTTATTTATGCACGAGCGTCCTACGGGATTAACACTACGTCGACTATAGATCGACTTATATAAAACATACATATGCGTTGTGATGACATGACGGTTACTTGATATAATACCATGATATTAATATTAAGTATATGGTAACCTAAGTAAAACACTTAGGGACGAGTCACAACATTGTCGGTCTCTAGAGCATGGATCTCGAACATGAATATAACCTAGATTACTTCTAGGTATGCGTGAGACCCATTGGGCAGCTAACTAATAATTATATTCTCCATAAGACTAAGAGCAGATCTTAAACATTATGAGAGAGAGATGGTATGAGTTGAGGTGACGAATCCCGGTAGTTTACGAACTACTTGGTTGCGCATTTGTGATCACTGAGGGGTTTCCTAATTGGATTCCGCTCCAGGTTATATCCAACGAGCCCAAACTGGATCGTGGATCAGGTGGCTACGACCTTTTTATGGACGTCTTACGAGACATAAGAGAGTCAGGGGCCTCCGGACCTCTGGCGAAATGAGCACCTTTGTGTGTACAGGAGGACTACTGCTGTCCATGGTGAGGTTATCGGTTGTCCTAACATGACGCCCAACTGATATTAATATTAAACATGGTTTAGATGGATAGGGCCTTAAAGGCCAAATTAAATTAATATGAAAACTGTACGCCACGGCGAATGTACATTGTACATATGGATGGGGCCTTGAAGGCCAAGCTAAATTGAATTAATAAAGGATGGTATACGCGCTACGGCGATTGTACATTGTACATTATATTGTTATTACTCGATACGTTCGATATATATGTTGTTGTGAAATATTAAATGAATGTTTGGTTGGATGGATGGTTAAGTGTTTATGAATATTTGGATGGATGTTTATGTATATTTATACATTTATATTACAGTTATTGTTTATAACTGTAAAATGGTAAAGCATGAAACCAATCTAATAACAAGATGGTAAAAATGACAAGTGACCAATAGGGTCCAGGCCCGGCATACTCAGCGTCTATCGCTGATACTACACTCATGGCAGGTTGTTGAGTTTATTACCGCCGGAAGATTATCGCCGGAGCTGAAGTGCGGGAACAAGGTAATTAGAGTTTTCTTTAATTACCGCACATGGAGTTCGTTTGGTTTAGCAATGAAGATGGTAAAAATGACAAGTGACCAATAGGGTCCAGGCCCGGCATACTCAGCGTCTATCGCTGATACTACACTCATGCAGGTTGTTGATTATCGCCGGAGCTGAAGTGCGGGAACAAGGTAATTAGAGTTTTCTTTAATTACCGCACATGGAGTTCGTTTGGTTTAGCAATGAAGATGGTGAATGGTATTAAGGTAAGGGTATGTATTTTCAGGATTGGGTAGACGCTCACTTGTCGATGTCTATGGTTTATGGACTTAGTGTGATGTATAGGAGTTTTCTCGTTATCACGGCGGTTAGCAGTTTGTTTTTGTTGGAAGTTGGATGTAGTTTGGCTTCGTTGCTCGCATGGGCGAGTAATGGCCGGTGACACCCGAGTGAGTTTTGTAATTGTTATTTATTTTCCGCTGCGAGACATTTTATTTATTGCTACGTGAGAGATTATTACGTGATTGTGGAGTGGGGATTTACAAATTCCTTTTAGGAAATGAACCAACACAATTAGTTCCCATGGAGAGCCTAGAGAATGTTGCCAAACTCATGCTAAGCTCGTTACATAACTCGTTACCGTCCTGTTAGATTGAACGAATAACTTAACACAAGGTGCCTCGGATATAGTGACCCAAGCACACCGAACAAAACAAAGTATGCCCCGTGGCCCGACGTCAGTCAGTAATAGCCTTGGTTAAGCTAAAAGGAAGGTTGGAAACCAAATTGGGAAAACAACCATAACATACAAAGAGAATCGAACCGGTTATGACATCGACTCCCATACTCACACGCGTGGCCGGAACAGACCGGACTCCTCACTTCCCCCGTTAGCACTTGTTAGAAGTTCAACATTGAACTCAATAAACAAATCACAAACAATTGGTTAAGTCTTGTTAGACACACATAAGGGAAGAGAGAGTCATACTTAACAATACAATAATATTTAACAACTATAACTCATTACATGACTTAAGTCTTACAAGGTCATAAACACCCAGAAAAACAAACAACACACAAGCCGGTGTAAACCGGTAGGCAACAGACTGCAAGAAAACCATACCTTGGTCCTTGCTTTGATTGATTTTCACCGTAGGCCACTCCTATACATAATTAAGAATGTCGGTTAATTAACTTACTTAATTTCAAATTTACTAAGTGTTTAACATGGTTATATGACATGTTTTAATGTCCAAACTAATCCTTGATTACCTACATTATACCCCCTAGGGTTAACTACTTAAGCCACACTTTGTTTTTTTTTTATAAGTTTTGGTCCGACCGACCTTACCGACCGACCTTACACAAGGTCGGTCCATTCCAGAACATATTACCGTCAAAAATTCTACTCCAACCGACCTTGCAAGTTCGGTCACAAGTCCGGTCTATTCCCGAGAGTTTCTTTCCTTTGAAAATTCAGGCCCGACCGATCTTGGCAAGTCCGGTCGCAAGATCGGTCGATTCCCGAGACTCACTTACGTACAAAAATTTAGGCATGACCGACCTTGTAAGTCCGGTCCCAAAGTCGGTCCACTCCAGAGACTCAATCCGTACTAAAAATCCATGCCCGACCGACCTTGCAAGTCCGGTCCCCAAGGTCGGTCCATTCCAGAGACCATTTCTCGCAGGGTAAACTGGGCTTGACCGACCTTGCAGGTCCGGTCCCCAAGGTCGGTCTGCTCCAGACCCTTGTTTTTAATTGTCCATTTAACTCCAAACTTCACCTCATATATCCTAGTATGTTCTAACCTTATTTGGGCATTTCAAACACACCTTAAGACCTCCATTAAACTCCTTAAATCATTCATCAAAATCCTCCTCAAGCATTACACAAATTCTTATAAAAAGGTTTACACTTGTAATGTTTTTCACTAAGTTTCTATGTGGTGTTTCATACCTATAAATTCCACTATTCTCAAATGTTTTCTCACCAGAACAACATCATCTCCCAAGCATCTTTTCTTCTTAAACAAACTTCTAGTTGATGTCTAAGTCCTTTTCGTTTCCTAGAACACCTAAGACATTACTTCTCCTTTAGTAAAACACCTAAACATTTCTAACACTTCCTAATTCACCAAATCTCATTTTAAACACCTAAAACTCCTTATACCTTATCTAAATTTTGACATGGGTTTTCCTAGAACATTACTAAGCCAAAACACATTGTTTTCACCATTGAACAATCAAGAACACTAAAATCCATCAAGGACATTCTTGTACACAAAACTTCACTCATTTAGCACTACATCACAATATAGTGCATAATTTAAATTGCTTGGCACTTAGGCCCTTAAATAGCATGGCTCTTAGGCCCTTAATATGCATAAATCATAAACACTGAATTTCCCACATTATATTTGCCTTTGACCTGCAAATACACCCAACAATACATATGCCTTTTACTAAGCCCTTGAGAGCATTTTTCTAAGTCATTTACCATTGGCTCCTTAAGTAGTTTTAATAAGCAACATAAGCTCATTTCTCCTAAGACATTATAAGCTACATTAGGTTAGCATATTTACTTCTTTTCCTCACAACTTCTTTCTTGTTTCCTTGTTTAAAAATCGGTAAGGGTGTTTGGTTTCTTGTTAATTTCTAAACAATATACAAATAATGAAATGAGTATACAAGCTTTATGCTCCATCTCATTGTAAACCCTAGATACATATATTGTCTTAGAACATTTGGATGATTGTTTTACCTTGGATATAAAAGAGAGTTTGGATATGCAGCAAGGAGGACTCCACCAAGCCCTTGGAAGGTTCAAATGAAGCTAGAACAAAGCAATATAAGGGCACCATTAATGGTGTTTTTCGGACAACATACAATCATGAAGGAAATGGAATTTTTCTTTGAGTTTCCTTACCTAGAAGCAAAGGAGAACAATAATATGTGAAAAGATGAGGTCAAGCTCCTCCCATGGAGATTCCTCTTGGCACCGAAATGGAGCTCTTGGAATTTTGAGAAGATAGGAATGAAGAGCTTGATGAGACTAAGAGAATGGTGGTCTTTGTTTTTGATTTGGCAAAGTGAGCTAGGAGATAATGACAATGGAAGTTGGTGTTGGTGTTGGTGTTGGTACTATTGCAAAACCGTGAATGGAGAGCAAGAAGGAAGTAGAAGAGAGGTTGGAGACGTGGGAAATGAAGAGGGAAAGAAGAGAATGAAGATAAGTAGCTAGTTTTTGATATTTAAAGTAAAAAGTAAATAATGATTTGCTTTATTAATTTTGCTTACTTGATAAACTAACAAGTGGGAGATGACTCACCCTTATAAAAACCGGCCCCCATTTAGTAGTAAGGGGTGTTTTAGTCTTTGTTGACCAATTAACTTACTTATTTGACTTATGTTATAAACTTGCTTATTTTAGTTACTATTCACTAAAAACAAGGCACATAGATATGAAATTTTTGATTTCCCATTGATATAGACTTCCAAATGTGATACTAAGTAGTACACATGTTACTTAAAGAGTAATGATGGACATTTAGCCACTCAAATCTCATTTACAAGACAATTTTTCTAAAACGTGCTTTAAGACTCCTTAAAGCACATTTTGTGTTCTAACTTGTTTTCAAGCTTGGTTTTCTTTGGTAATTGGTTTAATATGTTCATTAATATATAAATGAGGTCTTGGTAAGCTCATTAGGCCTTAACCAAGCTTATCCCAAGCTTAGAGCACATTTTAGCCTTTATTGACCTTAAGGTATTTATTTGTGTTTTCTATGGTTTAAATTGTTTACTAATGTTTCTAAGACTCTTTTTAGTCTTAATATACCTTATTTTAGTGTTTAAACAACATACCTAGGTTTGGGGTATTTCACTCTGTAGGACTGAGTGTTTTGGTATTGCTCTGGGTAGTTAGTGATCTAGTGGGAATTTGGAAAAGGTCAATCTTGGTAATTCTTCTTTTGACTCTGGATATTGTTTCATCCATGAGCTGGTTCTTGAGGTTTTGACGTGCGCGCGTCTTCAATGGTTACAGCAGGGGGCTGTATATCCCTCGCCCATAGGGGCATTTATATTTAACAGCAGGGGGCTGTATATCCCTCGTCCACCAGGACATTTTTAAACTGACAGCAGGGGGCTGTATATCCCTCGTCCATACGGACATTTATATCTGGAGGTGGGGGCCATCTCTCCCAATTGGTTTTATTCTACTCTTGAGTCACTGGTTCTTGGATCTATCTTATCATTCCTAGTCCTTTGTGACTATCTGGGTCTTTCTACTCCTAACGGGAATTGGGTTTAACTAAGACATTGGATGTTCACTAACACATGGTGTGGTTTTGTTTCACTAACTTTACCTTCCTATTATTTATCTTTATCCTTAACTTGTTATCTTTGGCTTGGTGATTTTAAAGTGCCTTGTTTCCCTGTTTTACTTTCAAGAGTTTAATTTCAAGTTACTGTTTATTTTGAAGAGTTATGTTTTAAAGATTGCTTTGGAGAATTGTACCAATTCCATTCCAGGGAACTGACTCACCCCTCCCGGGGTGGGCTGCTTGGTTTCATCTTGCAGGTACGAATTGTTTATACAGGTGGCCACGAAGAGCATGAGTGATTGGGATGGGAATTAGGAATTGTGGAGAGTTATTTTGTTTTATGTTCAGTTTTGTTTACGTTGTTTTCTTGAGTTCAGACCGTAACTCAGATAATTGTAATAGTTGTATTTGGTGAGGTTGGTACTTGGTACCGGGTGTTTGGAGCCCGATGGTCTGTAGCACCATTAGTTTATTTTCCACTGCTGTTTTATTATTATAGGGGTGTTACAGAAAATGGTATCAGAGCGTAGTTACGCTCTGAACCCGAGAAGACAAGCCGAGTGAAACACTTAGATTATAGGTGCACTTAAAACTGGGGAATTGGGGTAGAATTGGGAAGTGAGGATTCCAGTAAGGCACGACTCCTAACCCTTCTTAGATTAGTGAATGATTTCTTTATATACTTTTTTTTATGAATGTCTGTAGAGAATGGTGTGTTGTTGTTCTGTTCGAACATTAAACTACAGTAGAAATATAGGTTGGAATATCATCTATTGAGTATGTTAAGATTTTGGTTGGAATAAATCATATATTAAGCTATTTTCAAAAGCATACTTATGGAGAATACATGGCTACGAATACAATTCCTTAAGAGCAAGTACACATGCTCCTAGAAATTTTAAAGAATACTTTTGGTTGAAAACAGTATACAAATAGAACTTTAAATAACTAAATTAGTATTGATATTAGGTGAAAGTACTTCAACTCCTTTAAAGTTTGAAAATAAATCTCAGGAACTACTTGGTATCAATTTATTACCTAAAGATAATGTTTAAGATAAATCTTAAGTCTAGAAAATTATTAAGCTAACAAGAACTAGTAGCGTATTAGAAAAGATCAACATCTGAACTTGTAAAACACACTAAAACTCTATGTTAACTTTAGAAAGAAAACACATAAACCTAACACCCTACGGGAAGTGCCTGGTGCGATGAACTCCTAGGCTGAAAGTAGTGGGGGTGCACACCCACTTCTGGAAGTTTAGAGGCTAGACAAGCCTTGTCATCTAACCGTAAATAATCTTCTACGTAAGAGATGGATTGTGTTGAACCTGAGGAGGATTGGTGGTAAGACATTACCCTCATGAAATCTTGAGCTAGGTATATTTCATTACTTACCACAATGAACAAATCAAAATTTGTATCTTAAGATCCAGTATTAAAACTCATAAATGTAATGGGTTTATTGAGTTTAATCTTTGGTGAAAAATACCTATATATGGAGGAGGGGGATTAAGTTTGGGTACTCCAAGATACAACATCTACTCCTGGTTGAATATAAAAACCAGTAAAAGAAGTTACTTAAAGATTGAGTGAAGAGAAGAGTAATACTAAACTAAATATCATTGATCCTTAAATACTTGAGTATTGAGCATCTTAAAAAAAATTGAGAGTTACTTAAAGATTGGAAATTCTCATGTTTACTTCGAAGTTTAACATTATAGATGTATAACATTTTAGAAGTCACACTAAGAGTGATATTTACCAAAAGCCACCATTATCTAAGAGAGTACTAAGATTTAATGATCAGAGTAATACTTACATAGAACAAACCCTAAGAAAAATAATTATCAAGAGTGAGTGAACTTTCACTAGACTAATTCATTTGACTTAAAATTTATATATAGAGTCCCTACCTTGAAAAATAAATTTTAAGATAAAGAAATCAGATTTTGGAGCTACATTATAATTGATAAGTACTTCCTAAAACTCTGCCTTGTGTGAAATTATGTAAATATATAATAAGTAAATTTTATAAAGTAAATATCTAATGGTTTGTTAGAATACTATAGTTAATTATAAAAACAATTGAAACTTGAAAGGTCACAAAAAATATTTATTTTATAGAGTTTTAACATATGGTTGGCTAATAAACCCTTGAAGATAATTTTGAAAGATTATCTAGGATTATTAAATGATCTGAAATATTATTTTAAACTACTCAGTGTGTTACACCTGAGTTGTAGCTTGTTAATATAATTGATATGATAAAATGAACATATAATGGACATATAATGAATGGATAATAATCATAAGATAAAATTTTATAACAGTTAAGAAAATACAAATACAAACAATCAAGAGATACATATATATATATCGATCGCAGATAAAATCAACAGTGCAATAAAATTTCCAACAAAGCGGGTTAATAAGGTGTTGAATTCTTTGAATGTGTCGTTAGTAGCGGTACGAGGGCGTACCTTAGCTCTTTTAAGGGGGATATACTGGCATACTCTTCCTTCGTCACCTCATCCAGATTATGCCATGTTGCCTTATTAGCAGAACGAGAGGTGTTTGTATGTGTTTGGTTTTTACATTATGACACAGTATGGGACTGTTGATTTTCATCATGCTATGTCTTGGTATATCTTGGTTCGTTTTGATTTTTAGCAATCTCGAGTGGAATGTTGTTATGGAAATGGATGGAAATAAAGGATTAGATTGGTATGGAATTTCATTGGAATTATTATTGTCTCAGCACACCCGAAGCAGTGTGAGTGCCTATTAGTTGATTTTTAAACTTCAAGGTGAAGTTTCTTTAAGGGGGATATACTGAAATACCCCTAAATTAATTTAGGGGATTTCTTTTATTAAACCTTTAATAATACTATTAAGTATCAGATTATTATATGGAATTATGAATATTAAATTATTATATGGAATTATGAATATTGAATTAGTATAAGGAATTATGATATTAAAGTATTATATGGAATTATGAATATTAATATTATATGGAATTATGAAAATTTATTTAGGGGATTTCTCCTATTTAACCCTAAAGAATACAATAGAATATTTAATTATTATATATTATTATATAGTATTATGAATTTAATAATAAGATTTATAAGTCGATAAATCTTGGGAAAATTTCTAAACACTCCGAATATTATAAAGATTTTAGAAAGAGTCGGAACATCGTTTTGAAACATAAAAGTCAAAATAAAATTATAGAAACCTTAAAGCTTATTAAGCCTTGCTAGGGTTGACTTTTTGAGAATGGTCAAACCAGCCCATGAAACCTATACCAATAAATAAGTTATGGAAAACCATGAAGATCGATAAAAAGAACGGCAAAACGGATCATCCTAGCCAAAGTTATGCTAGATTGAAGTTTAGAGTCAAAATTTAGAAATATGCCACGTGTCACACTGTCACGCGTCGCCCAACACTTAGCTGTTTTATCTCCTATATTTCCGGTAACAAAAAATAATTTTTGTCCTAACTTGTGACCTCCATAACTTTCTCCCTAGTTCTTCGTTTTCAATGATTCTTCCACCAATGTTTAGAGTTACATGTCTACTTTAAAATGACGTAGGTTTCGTGGATTGAATCCTTCTCAGTTAGTGCGAGTTGGTCCGTGAAGTTGCCTACCTGAACAGCACATAAAATACCAATTTTTCCAGAAAACGAATTCGATTTGCCTCGTTGGCGCATCTCTGGTACGATTCCGACCAAATTGAACCAATAATTCTATTCGTTTTGTGTTCTTGTTCATACCCCTCTATCAATTTAACATATAACGCATTACATTGAGAGAATTTGGTGAAATTCAATTCGTAACCCATATGAACCCTATTCGAATTACCCAGATTCGAAATCCTTTATCTTTACAGTATAGCTAGCGAAATTGGTACCATTGTGACCGCAATTGAATTTCGAATCCAATGAAACAAGAATTAACGAATTTGGTTCTGTGAGTTGAGAGAAATCATGGATTTAGTACTCGGGTTTCGTTTGAAGGTTGAGGATGAACTCGAGTTTCAGTGGCCGTCCGATCCTGAATTATAGGGACGGACGGCCGAGATTAAAACAGAGGAGATTAAGTTGTTTTTGAGTTTTATTAATTCCAGAATAATACCCTAACTTGTTGAATTTATTTAATGGCCTTCCCGAATGTATTTTGACTTGAAATTTTAACCATAGATTCCTTATAAAATCTAGTTTAATTTGATGTAAATTAATACGAGTTTTGAGTTTATAAACGTAAGTTATAATTTTTACAATTTCTGAGTATTATGGAATTATTTGGTTAAATTAAAAAGATATTTTTATGAAATAAAATTTTTTATAATATGTCTAAAATGTTATAGTTACTATATACTTAATTTGGGAATTTTTGGACAAGGGGAAGTAGGTTTAAAAATTGTATTTCTAAGGTTTCTCATAAGTTATCTTATAATATAAGGTTTTTAATGTAACAAAAAATTAAAGTATGACAGAAGCACAGAACGATGTTAAGATCGTGGTATGCAAACTTTAGCCGTGATAGAAAACCTCTCGAAGCGGGTTTCTCTCCATCGTCCCCCTAGGGTTTGCCAACCGTCACCAGCAATCGCCATGCATTGGCCAGCGATATCTGATTTGCAACCGATCTTCTCCCACTAGCCCTAAATCATTACCTTTTTGACAAAACCAACACAGTTAATCACCTTTTCCGCCACGTTTTACTTCCTCAGCCATGCAAGTTCGACAGAACCCAAATTGGCGGTACAGATTCCACCCAGCTCTCAAACGCCCCGACGTTTTTAAATCCCTATGTTGCTCGGAGTTCTCTTCCTTTACTTTGCCCGCATCATAATCTTCGCAAGTCTGTGTTTTCTTCTCTTACTCTGTTACGCGAAGATTCTCCTACCTCAATGGCTGCTTCCACCGCACGCATTGATGAGATGGCGGCTCAATATGCCAACTTAGCCCTAACCACGGAAGAGCTAGCTTCTTTGGAAGTCACTGATGTTGCCAATGTTGAAACAAGTGTTAATTATGCATGCTCGCTCCTTGGGAAGCTTTTGATTTCAAAATCTACTGACATCAAAGGTATGGTCCGGTCTTTCTCCAAGATATGGCGAGTGGAGGAACAACTCAATGTTCGAAGTCTAGGTAACAATATCTATCTTTTCGAGTTCCCTGATGAGGAAAGAAAGATGGATGTTCTTGGCCGTGGTCCCTGGACATTTGAGGGCAGTTTAATGGTGTTGTCTGATATTGATTCTGATACCGCCCCGTGCTCGTGAGTTTCGGTTTGTACCTTTCTGGGTTAGGGTACACGATGTGCCAATGTGGCTGCTAAATCCTTTGTTTGCTAAGCGAGTAGGAGATAAGATTGGTCTCTTCCTTGACTATGTCGATTATGATAGACGATTTGCGGGTCCTTATCTGTGTAAAAGTGTTGTTAGATTTGACTAAGCCTCTTCTCCGCTTTGTAACTATTCTGATTGCTGGGACTCCTACTCTCTTGCGTCTGTCTTATGAACGTCTGCCTACCATCTGTTTTATCTGTGGCATGTTTGAGCATGTTGTTAAAGATTGCCCACATAAGGCTCAAGTTGCAGGGGCTGCTTTCCCTTATGGCCTGTGGCTGAAGTCCAGCACTTTCGGGACTGCTAAGTCCCGCTCTGAGATTGCCCCACTTCCTGTTGCCCAACTGCCTCTGTCTCAGGCTCCGGCTGCTTCCACAGTTCCAGTTGCTAAGGAGGTCCTCCAAGAACATACCCGAGAGCAGGTTGCAGTTGAGTCTGATGCAGAGCTTGAAGAAGGAGAGATTCCTCCGTCTACCGACCATGTTGTTTCAGTCACTATGCAAGATGCTAATCCAGTTCAGGCAACCTCAGTTGTTGTTCAAGCTTTAGCTGCGGGAGTCTCGGATTCTTCTCCAAATGGCTCCAGCAATCGCAAACGTAAACAGGAAGAAGATGTTGATGCTTCCACTGCTATGGCTGACGTCTCTGATGCTGTTGATGATGTTTCTGTTCCATCCAAGCGGGCAAAGAGTTTGGATCATGGTGTTTCTACTTCTCAGGTGACCCCGGGGGATAACCCGGTTGCCTAGATTAATGTCGCTTCTGGTTGCGAACTGCCGCGGGTTAGGAAGTGAGGCGGCGGTTCGCAGGGTGCTGGGTGTGGTGGCTAGAGAGGCACCACTTTTTGTACTTTTGGTTGAAACAAATTATCTTCTTTTGAGATGCGGTTTGTGGCATCTAGATTTCGGGGGTTTAGTTGGTTAGCCGGTGATAACGAAGGAAGAAGAGGGGGTGTAGCTTTGTTTTGGCAGGATTATGTTGATGTTTCTTTGGTTCTTATTCTGCACATCATGTTGATGTTTTTGTAACTAATGTCGGGGGTGTAAAGTGGCGCTTGTCTGCTGTTTATGGTTGGTCCAAAGTGACTGAAAAATGGAAAACTTGGAAGTTGTTGCGTTATCTGCATGGGCTTTGGCAAGGACCTTGGCTACTTGGTGGCAATTTTAATGAGATCTTGCATCTAGGCGAGCACTGCGGCCGCGGTTTTAGATCACAAAGGGCAATGAATGCCTTCCGTAATTGCCTTGCTGATTGTTCGTTGCACGACTTAGGTTATCGTGGCACATGCTTTACCTATACCAATAAATCAAGACATTATCAGAATGTAAAATCTCGATTGGACCGCTTTGTGGCTAACGATTCGTGGATGGCCATTTACCCACATGCTCAGAATTACCATTTGCGTTGGGGCCGACCAATCACAGGCCCATCAAGTTGATTTTACGACCTTCTACCAGGCGGGGCCCCAAACCTTTTCGTTTCGAAAATTGTTGGGCTCAAGACACTGAATGTCGTGACATAGTTCGGAGTGCATGGGCTTCTCCATGTTCGGCCCCATGTTACACTACCAAGGCCGGCAACTGTGGTCGTATGTTACAGGCGTGGAGATCAAGGAAAATATGGATTGAAAAACTGGCCTTACGTAAGGCACAATCTGAGCTCGACTTTGTTGCCAATCAGCCTCCAACGCATCAAAACTTGCAAAAATGGAATGCCTGTTCTGCCCAGGTTGATACTCTTTTATTGCGGGAGGAAATTCGGCTTCAACAGCGTTCCCGGCAGTCTTGGCTGCAGGCTGGTGATAGAAACAATCAGTTTTTCTATAACAAGTTTCGCGTGCGGTCTCGCCGGAATGCAATTTATGCCCTGTCCTCTCCGTCTTTACCTACTGCTAGCTCCTGGGCTGGGGTGGAATATGTGGCCCGCCAGTTTTTTCAGACCCTTTTTAGCTCCACTAATCCACAACCTGATTTGGACATCTTGGCATGTGTTGAGGGCAGGGTCCCGCCTAATCTCTATGACCAAATGGGCCAGCCTTTCACCAGGGAGGAAGTTGTTGCAGCCTACAAGCAGTTACACCCTTCTAAAGCCCCGGCCCGGATGGTATTAATGGGGTTTTCCTACGCACTTTTTGGCCAGTTGTTGGTGATGATTTTATTAACGATGCGCTGGATTTCCTCAACTCTTCTGCCCAGTCTCCTTTGGTCAATCATACCCACATTGCGCTGATTCCTAAAAAAGCTGGTGCGACCTCTATTACTGAGTTTCGGCCCATATCGTTGTGCAACACTCTTTACCGTGTCATCTCCAAAGTGCTTGTCAATCGTGTTCAGTTAGTGATGCCATGTGTTATCTCGGATAATCAGGGCGCTTTTGTAAAAGATCGCTTGATTACTGATCAGGTATTGATTACACACGAGATCCTGCATATGCTTCGCACCTCTAGAGCGAAACAGAGGGGCTATTTTGCTTATAAGGTCGACATGTCCAAAGCCTTTGACAAGGTGGAATGGTCTTTTGTGTTGGCAGTTCTTTGCAGTATGGGTTTCCATCCCTTATGGATCAATGCAGTTCGAAAGTGTATAACCACCACCACCTTGGCGGTTCTCATCAATGGTTTCCCAGGGGAGACTTTTTCGCCGAAGTGGGGTCTACGTCAGGGTGATCCCTGTCCCCTTTGCTATTTATTTGCTGCATGGAGGCTCTCACATCTGCCATTAATCTGGCTTCTGAGGCTGGCCAGTTTAAAGCATTCACCATCCCAGGCCTTGCCACGCCAATCAGTAGTCTTCTTTTTGCGGACGACTGCATCCTCTTCGGTAAAGCTACACTACCCAATGCCCAATGCCTGGCTGATGTTCTATATAAGTTCAAGCTCGCTTCTGGCCAGTGTATCAATATCGATAAATCGGCTATAATGTTCTCTCAGCTTTTGCCCCACAATCTGTGTGCGGCGGTTGCCTCCACTCTAGGTGGCAGAGTTGTTCCGGACTTGGGTATGTATCTGGGTTTCCCAATTAAGATCGGCCGTAACCGCTCAGCCATTTTTGCTTACATTAAGGATCGCGTCGCCAAGCGGATTCACGGCTGGTCAACCCATGTCTCGCAAGCTGGCAGATTAAATCTCATTAAGGCGGTGTTGCAGGCTATTCCAACGTATGTCATGTCCATTATTGCTCTTCCAAAGTCCTTTTGAAATCTATTAAGAGCATGCTTTCACGTTTCTGGTGGAGTGGTAAATCACCATCTTCTGGGATTCACTGGACTAAGTGGGAGACTATGTGCCTTCCGACTGCTGCTGGTGGTTTGGGCTTTCGGGATTTAAGGTCTTTTAATCGGGCTCTTCTGGGTAAACAGTTATAGCAGAATTCTCACCAACCCTACTTCGCTTCTATCCAGATTTTACAACGCCCGTTATTTGCGCACTAACCCTGTTTGGGATGTTCAGATTATGTCTAATTCCAGCCCAATTTGGAAGGCTCTTAATAGGGGTTGTGACCTGGTACATTTAGGTGGCCGTCTTCAGTTAGCAAATGGTCTCTCCACGTTGGTAAAAGATCGCTGGCTGCCATCAAAGGAGGGTGGCCAGCCTTATCTTTGGGCACTTCCTCTTCATTGGCATTAGGTTCCGGATTCACATTTTGTACAGTCTCCCACGGGTTGGAATGACCACTTAGTTCGTCAGGTTTTTCACGATGATGATGTTGACCATATCCTCCGCATTCCACTATCGGGTGACCGCGCTGTGCAGGACTCTTGGTCGTGGGGTCTCACCAAGTCGGGTTCCTACTCTGTCAAATCCGCTTATCATTGTGATGTGGCCCTTTCCCGTTCGGCAGCGCCAGGTACCTCCACTCCTTCAACTTCTTTGCAAGGTAAAGCTATGACCCGGTTATGCAAACTTGAGGTCCCACCCCGTGTTCGCCTTTTTGGTTGGCGCATGCTGCATGGTACGGTCCCTTCCAATGAAGTGGTGGCCGCTCGGATCCGTCAACCGCAAGCAAGTCCATGTGCCCTTTGTGGCTCTCGAGATACGCTTTATCATCGTTTCTTTGCGTGTCCTTTTGTCAGTCCCTATTGGGCCCGTATGGGGATCCAGCCACCACCTTTCTCACACTCGTCCGCAGCTTTTGCTGATTGGTTTACGCATACATGCTCAAGTGCGCCACTTGTTGACCTTGCCCCTCTTGTTACCCTCCTCTGGCGCCTTTGGTTTGCTCACTGCCAGTTCACACATAACCGGGCTTGTTCTCTTGAGGCGGGTTGGTTTCAGGCTGATAGCTACCTCCGTAGCGCTTCGTCACCCTATCTTCCAGCTACTGCCCCTTCGCTCTCTGCCAATCGGGAGGCGCATCCGTCTTGGTTTGAGGTTAATGTTGACGCAGGTTTAGACAGGTTTGGCCGTTATGGCCTTGCAGCTGTTGCAACCTCTCAGGGCGCCGTCGTTGGGGTGGCTACCTTGGCGGGTAGGGCGGATTTTGAGCCTGCGCATGCGGAAGCACAGGCTATTGTCTTAGGAATCCATCTTGCCAAGAGCATCGGGGCTTCGGCTGTGCGCTTCCTTTCCGATTGTAAAAGTGTCATTGACTATCTTTTGGATTTTCAGATTACAGGATTAGATGATAGAACTATGTCCTGTCTTCATACTGCCCTTTCATGTTTACATCCTTTAGTTGATGTTGCCTGGTTTAGCATCCCCCGGGATGCCAACAGCTTGGCCCATAACCTAGCTTTGTATGCTAGAAAAGCCCAGCTCCCTCTGAGCTGGTGGAAGTCAGCGGACTTCCCGCCATTTGTACGTGCACTATGTTCCTAATGATAATATTTTTCTCTTGTTTCAAAAAAAAATTAAAGTATGACTTATTAATAAACTTTATAGGTTGAAAATAATATAATAAGATTAACTAACATTTAATACAGAATGTTAATAAATATTTTTAGGTATAAACTTTTAAGTGTAGTAGAAATTATATATATATACATATATATAAAAGAAATAATATAGTAACTTAGGTTAAATCAAGGGACTAAATTAATCTACATTTATATTAATTATATAATATGGTAGTTAATATACTTAATTGAAACTAAGGAAAATACTTTATTTTATAAACCATATATTGGATGTAGCTATGTGTAAAAGTTAAATGCAATAAAACTACACAAAGAATGTCTTGAATAAATCCTAATGTATATATACATAAAAAAAAACTACATAAGTAAAAGAAATAAAGTACCTTATAGAAAATAGAATATGAAGGAATTTATAAGTTAAACTAAACCTATACATAATACTATCAAAAGAGTATTTTATGTGGTGGTATTAAATTATGATTATGAAATTAAGCTTAAAGAGTTACCTTTAAATTTCTAAGATTTATATAAACAGTGTTAAAATACATGTATATATTTAGTCAATGACCACAATGTAAATCTATAATTGGGTTAAGAAATTAATAAGTTAAAATTTAGGAGTATTTGTAATTAGATTACATAAAGTGTTACACAAATAGATCTTATTATATAATTAATAATAAAATGAATGAAATACTTTTACATTTAAATGTTCTTATTATATAAACAATAATAAAATAAATGAGTTACTTTTACATCCAAATGTGAAGAGGATTAATAAGTCTAGATTTAATCATTTCTTAACATTTATAGTATTGAGTAATAACTTAATATTTTAAGATGAAATCATTAAAAGGATTAGATATAAAACTATATTAAAATGTGATTAGGAATTTAATTTAAATAATGATCCTTAAGTTTCTTGGAATTAGATAAGACATATAAAATACATTTATAACATTAATTACCAATATTCAGAATGAGAGTTTATAAATAGGTGATGTCTTTAATAGTTAGGACTTATAAAAGGTTTGTAAATAGTAATTAGATAATTAGAACCTTTGAGCCTTTAGTTAGATGAAGCAAAGTTAAATAAGATATTATATTGATTTACCTTTTGACACTGGAAATATTAATATGTCACTTGGATATAAGATATGAGGATTTTTCAGAATACACGATCCTATTAAATAATTTGCAAATTCACTTATGAATTGGGGATTTAATTATTAGATAAATTTTACCTTACGTCGGGATATAATGTTTATCCTAAAATACAATAAAGGAAATTAATTCATTAAGTTATTCCTTTGAAACCTTAAGTTTTGTAATAATCCAAAATGTAGTTAAGACATAAGTTTATTAAAATTTAGTACAAAAGGATTATACATAGTCTATGGAGGGAATGTGTGTAAAAATAAAACATTTAGGAAATTAAATGTAAGTAAGGATACATAAAAGGTTATCTTAAACACCTTACTATATAGGTAATACTAAAGCAAATAATATACCTTGTGAATACTAAATGTAAGAGTTCGATAAATCTAAGTTAACTATAATATAGTTATTCAAGATGAGAAGCAATTTAACATCTTATGACAAGATTATTAGATGGTTGTAATTAAAAGTCATTCTGAACTAAAGATAAGATAATTGAGTTTAGTAGCTCAATTAAGTTATAATAAAATGCGCCTACAACACTATGATCCCGATATACAGGATGTATATCTTAATTAATTGAGGGGGAGAACTTAATCATAATGGGTTATCTAGTAGATATTGATTAAATACATAATCATTACCTTATGGAATAATAGTATAGTATTCTAAGATAAATCCATCATAGGATAAATCCATCATAGGTTATAATACGATGTCTGTCCTAAAGTAAGAATAAAGGTATTGAGCTTAAGATTATTATTGAAATTCTAAGATTGATTGAATAACATATACTGCACTTATGTTATAAAGGTCTTGAATGTGAGGATTGTGGTTAAATATGAATAAAGTGGATAGGAGTGGACAGTTAGCAGGTGTTAATAAAATACATTCCTTGATCCTACAACCTTGGGCTATACAACCTTCTTAAATAAGTCAAAGGTTATACATAACATTTAAGTGAGGGCTTATAAGATAATTGAGATTTGGAAATAAGAGAGAGAGGAATTTATTTACGTTTTACTTAGGGTACAGGTTGTTGATAGTAAGTTATCTTCAATGTTCCTCAGAGAATTGTTGAATGTTTGCACGAGTTTACTAGAACTGCTACAGCGTTGACCAGGTGCGATTTCTAGTACTCAGATACTTTTGCTAATGGGCTTTATGGAATGCTTTGGAAAACGCTAACTGGGCTTGAATTGATTTCAAAAGGAAACTGTGTGTATAACTAACTCTGCTTGGGTGACTAACTGAGCCTTGAATGTAAAACTTACATGGGTATTGGTTCCTTCTATTTGGTTATCCCGTTAGACATTAACTGCTTGGGGTTTACGCTTCTGCACTCTGTAGGACTGAGTGTTTTGGTATTGCTCTGGGTAGTTAGTGATCTAGTGGGAATTTGGAAAAGGTCAATCTTGGTAATTCTTCTTTTGACTCTGGATATCGTTTCATCCATGAGCTGGTTCTTGAGGTTTCGACGTGCGCGCGTCTTCAATGGTAACAGCAGGGGGCTGTATATCCCTCGCCCATAGGGGCATTTATTGAAATACCCCTAACCTTTAAAACTTAATTAAATGATCTATTAATGATCTAAGATGGTTAATAAACATCTAAATATTATTGGGGAACAATCTAAAAGATCTCAACAAGGCAAAACATGCCTTAAGATCGGTAAAGCCAAAAATGTGCTTTAAAGCACCATAAAGATTGTATGACCTCAAATAGGATCCAAAGTGGATCCATAAGTATTATAATGAAGTAAGGAACACAACAAACCTATTCTCAAAGAGAACTAAGCTCAGAAGCACCTTGCAACACAAAATGTGCACTAAAACACCTTAAAGCACGTTTTTGTGAAATTGCCTTCTAAATTGGCTTTTAATGGGCTTAAAGGTTATAATTACCTTTAAATATGATAATATATCACTTTATATCATATTAGGAATTTAATTCCAGAAATTTACAAGTTTTTACAAATTTAATATTAAAATATTAATAAAACCCTAAGAGGGGGCCCGCTTGAGTCATTATTGACTAAGAATGGTCAAGAGGTCAAAGTTTACCCCTTGGACCACATGGAATCGGCAGCCACAAGCAAGAGGAGGCTGGATTCACCACTTGCACATACAAGGGACAAGTCTCCAACACCACTCCTTAAATTAAGGAGACTACCTTTTACCTTTTAATATTATGACTTAAATTATACACATTTGCTCCATGATTGATTCAATCAGTGTTGGGACATCGAGGTGTTGCAGAGATAGCCTTTCACCGCGACAGAGTCAATCATCACTTGACAGACACAAAGAGTGAGCCTCTTCGATAGAGTCCGACGCAACAAAGAAGACCTCACAGACTCTATCGTGCGGTTGCGGAAAATCAGGAGTCAACTCGGAACACCTTAAGTGCCACAACGGTCATGAAGGTCTTCCTCAACATCCGAAGATCGCGGCCCAAGCAAGAAGACCACTTCAGAGCAGTTGGGAGTTGCCCACTAAGTTAGTTCCGGTATTCTTGGAACTAACTCCTTCGACCTACTGTTGTGCTTAGAGTATAAATAAGATGTGTAATAGTTAGTTTTCGGTGTGCTTTCATCGAGGATTATTTCAGAGCTTAGAGAGAGAAAGAGAATCGCATTGTAAATAAAAAAGGAGAGAGAATACATACCAAGTTAGTTAGCAACTTAAGATAGACTCTACCTAGGAAGTTCCTAGTTTCATTACACTTACCATTGTTCTGATTAGAGAGTGTGTTGGGTAAGTGAGTGAAAACCGCTAAGTAGATCCTTTCTACTTAGTGGGCAACTGTAAGTTGTTTTGTTTGACCAGGAAATGAAATAGCTTATTTGTGTATCTTGCTGAGTTCCACAGAGTCCTTCTTCCCTTTTATTGTTTCGCTACAATTACCGCAAAAGTCTTCCGCATCATTAGCTTAGTTAATTCGATTGAGTGCCTCTACCTCACAGAGTGCCTCTCAGTTAAGAAGGCTGATTGAGTCAAACCAATCCTTAGACTCACACCTTTAATTGGTTTGAGTTAGCCACCCGATCCTACACGTGGTATCAGAGCCTTGCTTAGGCTAACAGTCAATCAACGAAGCAATGGTAGACCTCTTCGCCAATCAAAACAACAAAATGCACTTCAAGCATCCCAGACTCACCTCCACCAACTACGACCACTGGAAAAACGAGATCGAGCAACACATTGAGTTTGTCAACTCCGAGCTTTGGGAAATAGTCACTGGAGGAGATCTTGTAGTCAATCCAGACCGATCCACATGGACTACTGCAGATCGCAAGAGGTACGAGCTGAATCGTCAAGCATCACGCGCAATATACACTTGCTTGTCCATCCCAGAACAAAGGAGAGTAAATCACTGTAAGTCCGCTAATGAGATCTGGACACTCCTTCAAGCAACTCACGAAGGAGTCACTGAACTAAAGAAATGCAAAGCTCAAGAACTTCGAATGGACTATGAAAATTTTCTGCAAAAACCCGGTGAGTCTCTGGAAGAAGTGCTTGATCGTTTCTATTTACTAACCACTACTATGCAGGAAGTTAGCATCCTACCAGATAGAGAGAGCGTCTTGCACAAATTGCTGGACAGTCTGAGAGAAGAGTGGGCAGAAACGGTAATCTCTACCAAAGCATGCAAGGACTTATCCAAATGGAGTTGTCAAGACCTAGGTTCCTATCTACAATCCGTAGATAAATATAAGAAGAATGTTCGAAAGAAGTGTGGTAATACTTCTTCTCCCTCTTCTAGTAAGACTACCCCTTTGAATGACCAAGCCTTGCAGGTTAATTCGACTCAGTTAACTCAAGAAGGAGCCTATGTTGCTGATACTCAAATCAGACAAGCTAAGGCTGAACTGGTGGACATTATTGTTGAGGAAAGTGAGGCTGAGACTATGGAGGACTTTGTCTTCATAGTCAAGAACTTCCGAAAATTCATGTGTAACCAACCTAATCGACAGAGTCGGTCGTTCTCGAACACCTCTAAACAAGTTTTCAATTCTGTCACTTGTTTCAACTGCAATAAACCCGGTCACTTCAAGAAGGACTGTCGTTTACTCAAGAACCAGTATGGAAAATCTCAAGGGAGATCGCTGATGGCAGCTGTTGGATGGGGCGATTCAGACTCCGATGATCCAGACATAGAGTCCAGCGGATTGGTATGTCTAATGGCACATGACACGACGGAGTCCATGATTCCTGATAATGAGGTAACTCGTTCTCACCTTGAAACAGACCTTTACCGTATTTCTCCTATGGGATTTATAACTTTAATTGCTAAAATTGTCTCCGAGAACAACTCTCTCAAAGCAAGTCTTACCAGCAAGATAACCGAGCTATCTGAGGAACTCGAAATCTCAAAAAGTCTTATGTATGCACTAAGAGATGAAGCTGAGGAACACAAAACCATCTCTTGCTCTCTCAGGTTAGATCTACAAGAATCAAGGCGTCATGTTGATTCCCTTCAAAAGGAACTTCATGATACCTTAGAATGCACTCAGTTTAAACAGGGTGACCAGAAAGAGTCTCTCACCCTGATCGACTCCCTCAAACAAGACCTCACCATTTTTACTGACAAGTGCTGTTCTCTTCAAAATGATCTTAATGCCTCTGAATCCAAAAACATATCCCTAAACACCACTATCAAAAATCTCACTCAAAGACTGAAAGAAAAGGAGCACGCTCTTTCTCTTAAGCCAGTCAAGTTTATCAAACAAGTCACCTCCTCCGAATTACCTGAGTGGGCCAACTCCAAAATCAAAGAAATTAGCCAAGATCGAGATACTCTTCGTTCTAAGGTAGAACAACTCTCTCGCCAGATTATAAATCTACAATCCGGAGTTCGATCCACTCAATCCACGCCCAAGTGGCACAAAGGTAAGTTCGACATTCCAAAGAATATGTCCAAATCCGACAACAGAGTCAAACGATATCAAGAAAAAGAAAAATTTGACTCCTGGTGGAAAGGACAACAGAAACACGTCAATCTTCCACCAACCAAGATTTGTGGCTACTGCGGGAGTCTTGGACATCGAGACAGTGCATGTGATAAACTGAATAGAGATCTTTCTTTTAATGTCAAACGTGTCAAATTGATACTTGAAGCACGAGAAAAATTAAAACAGTCTGGCTCGAAAAGGGAACCCAAGTACATCTGGGTTCCCAAATCTAACAAATGATCTATTCTTTTGTAGGTGAAGGCGAATGGAGACAGCTGGTACTTGGACAGGGATGCTCTCCCATGACTGGAGATCCAAATCAATTCAATTCGCTTTCATCCTACCAAGGAGGTAAGGTTACTTTTGGAAACAACAACCAGGGTGAAATCGTGGGAGTTGGATCCGTAGGTAACCCCTCAAAATTTAAAATTGATGGAGTCCATCTGGTCACTGGACTCCAGCATAGTTTATTAAGCATCTCTCAAATTTGTGATAGATTCAATTTGGTACTTTTCTCTTCTTCGGATTGTAAGGTTTATGATGAGCGTACAGGTTCACTAAAAGCTGTGGGACGTAGAGAAGGCAATCTCTACAAAATGTGCTTAAACTCCATTAACCCAGACGACCAAGTCTGTCTCAATGTGCATTCCAAAAACTCACTGCTGTGGCACTCCAGACTTGGCCACGCAAATCATAGGCTGTTGAACAAACTCAAAAGCAAGGACTTGGTGATCGGTTTACCAGACACCACCTTTGACACAGACTCTGTCTGTGAAGCATGTGTAAAAGGTAAACACACCCGGTCCTCCTTCAAAAGTAAGCCTACTCTCTCTACTAGCTCTCCACTAGAACTACTACATGGATCTTGTTGGCCCCATGCGTACACAAAGCAGAAGCGGTAAGAGGTACATCCTGGTCATAGTTGATGACTATTCCAGGTGGACCTGGGTCATTTTCTTATATACCAAAGATGAAACTTTTACGGAGTTTGCCAAACTCCATAAAATGCTTGTCAACAAATTTTCATTTACTCTAAAAACCCTGAGAACGGACCAGGGTACTGAATTTTGCAACAAGTCGTTTGATGAGTTTTGCAGGGATAACGGAGTGGATCACCAAATATCATCAGCACGTACTCCAGAACAAAACGGAGTAGTTGAACGCAAGAATAGAACCTTGGTAGAAATGGCTCGCACCATGCTCATTGACAGTCAACTCACTCCATCTTATTGGGCAGAACCGTTAACACAGCTTGCTATGTGTTAAATCGTGCGTTGATTCATCCATTCCTTCACAAGACACCCTATGAACTACTCCGTCAACGTAAACCAAGTCTTATACACCTCAGGCGTTTCGGATGTAAGTGCTTTATTCACAATAATGGTAAGGACAACTTGGGTAAGTTCTCTCCTAAAAGTGATGAAGGTATTTTTCTTGGCTATTCTTCTAAAAGCAAAGCTTATCGTGTTATCAATCTGAGAACTCAATGTTTAGAAGAAAGCCCACATGTCAAGTTCGATGAGTCCCACAACGTTGGCTCATCTTCTGATCAACTTGACTTTGCCCCCGATGATTTTCTCACCGATCCACACTTCATCACTGTACCAATAGGAAGACTCCCTGAGTCCCACTCCATCACTCCTCATGATTCCCCAGCAAACAAAAACAATTCATCAGAATCTACTGACTCAGACAATAACCCAGAGACACCCTTACCACAAAACCTGACTTTTGACTCCTCTGACAAAGCACACCCCCTCCTGCTTCACGTCGCCAGTTCCAGCAAAAATCAGCTCACCCTCCTGAAAACATCATTACAGACCCAAACTCCGGTGTTTAAACACGCCTACAAGCTATGCAAAATCTCTGTGCCTTTGGTGTGTTTCTGTCTAGTACTGAACCAAGAAATGTCAAAGAAGCACTCCTTGATAGTGATTGGGTTACTGCTATGCAGGAGGAACTCAATTCCCTCCAGCGACATGCTGTCTGGGAGTTAGTTCCTCGCCCCACGCATCAACAAGCCATTGGTACTCGTTGGGTCTTTCGTAATAAACTTGATACTGCAGGCCAAGTTTTCAGGAATAAAGCTCGATTAGTCGTTCAGGGCTACAATCAAGAAGAAGGGATTGATTATGATGAAACCTTCGCTCCAGTAGCTCGTCTTGAAGCAATTCGCATGTTCATTGCGTTTGCTGCTTACAAAGGTTTCCAATTATATCAAATGGATGTTAAGACAGCCTTCCTTCACGGCTACATTGATAGAGAAGTCTACGTCGAACAACCTCCAGGGTTCACAGACTCCGTCCATCCCGACTACGTTTACAAACTGTGTAAGGCCCTTTACGGACTGAAACAGGCTCCACGCGCTGGTATGAAAGACTGTCTACATATCTATTGCAAAATGGTTTCTCTCGAGGTAATGTAGATAAAACGCTCTTCATTCTACATTCATCACATGACTTACTCCTTGTACAGATCTATGTTGATGATATTATTTATGGTTCTACAAGTAACACCCTCTGCGACCATTTTGCTAACCTTATGAAGCAAGAGTTTTCCATGAATGAGTTAGGTGAGCTCAAGTTCTTCTTAGGATTACAAATTGAACAGGAAAGGGACGGGATCAAGATTCATCAACAAAAGTACATCAAGGAACTCCTTGAAAGTACAACCTAAAAAATGCCAAGAGTATGTCCACACCAAGCTGTACATCTGCCAAACTGCATCCTGATGATGACGGAGTCGGCGTCAATGCCCCGAATATAGAGGAATGATAGGGTCCTCTTGTACCTGACTGCCAGTCGCCCAGATTCTTCACGCAGTCTGTCTTTGTGCTCGCTTCCAAGCAGCACCAAAACAGTCTCACCTCAAAGCAGTCAAGCGTATCTTTCGCTATCTTAAAGGTACAAGTACACTCTATCTATGGTATCCACGATCTCCTACTTTTACTTTATCTGGATATAGTGACTCTGATTGGGCTGGTTCTCTCCAAGATCGAAAGAGTACTTCAGGTAATGCACAGTTCTTGGGTCTTTGCCTTGTTTCATGGTCCTCCAAAAAAAAAACTCCGTAGCATTGTCTACAGCGGAGGCAGAGTATGTCTCTGCTGCAGCATGTTGCTCCCAACTCCTTTGGATGAAACAACAACTTCAAGACTATCATGTCACCCAAGAACAAATCCCAATCTTTTATGACAACAAAAGCACAATCAAAATATACACTCAAGAACCAAACACATCGAAATACGTTTTCACTTCTTGAAAGACTGTGTCGAGAAAAAGCTTATCCAACTTGACTTTGTGCCCACAGAAGATCAACTTGCAGATATTTTTACTAAACCATTGTCTACAGCGAGATTCGAAGCACTGCGATCAGCAATCGGATTGACTCCGTCTACCTAGACGGTCGCATCTCCTTGCCCCTACCGCAATCTTCAGCAGGTACTCCCTCATGTCTCATAGAGTCTGTCTTTGTTTGCACTTGAATCAGTGAAATGTGTTTTATTACTTAGCACGCCTACTACTCTAGCGCTACTATCCACGTCATCCATCCGCACCTAACCCGCCTAAATCGTCGCCCTTAATCTCACCCTACCATGACGTCGCCACATTTATCGCACCTGACACACGAAATCTGCAACTTCCAGCCTTATATCTATCACCCGTCCACTCCTTCTCTCTCACTTCAACTCTCTTTACACCCGAGCTTCCTTCAACTTCCAAATGGCCGGCATCAACTTCTCTGGAATCAACATCCCAGTCGATATTTTCACCGATCCCATTCGCCTTCAGGCGTATCTACAAGCGATGGCAAACCCTAACCACACTCACACCACCACCACTACATCTCCCACTAAAACCACCGCTACTTCGTCGCCCACACACTCCTACACCACCACCTGACACCCGCGACCCATCCACCCATCAAACACCGCCATCTGCTGCAAGAACAGAGTTCTTGACACCGACATTGAGGAAGTTACCCCAATCCAAACCCTACCACCATCCCCAACCCCACAAGCTGACAACCCTCCCGCGAAAATCATCCAACTGATCAGCCACAAGCCCATGCCAGCAAACCACCGACCAAATCTCCTACACCAACCCCACCAGCATCACCCGCTAAATCCGCAACACCACACAACTACCTCCACCCAAAACCCGCAAGCGAAAAGGCCAAACCTCAACCCGACCCACAGCAAAAAGAATCCTCCGTTCCTCTGTCAGGGCCCAACATGTCTCCTCCGGTTCCGGTGAATCGTCTCCCGTCCAAGAACTGCCCACAGCCAGTCACGATGCCTCTACTGGTGCTACCTCCGCCAAAGATCAAAAACCACCAAAACCGCACCGACGGAGTGTGAAGGTAGACCCATTCACTCAACGGTACATGCTCGGTGACCCTGCCTCGGAACGTAATATCGTCAGGGGTAAGTTCCTCGACTTTTCTTGGGCTCTGTCTTCCAACTTAGGGGAGTTAGTCACTATGCTAGAAATTCAGGGTGGAAACACCTCTTCTGCGAGATTACAGAGTGGTATCCCACAGAGTCTGTCGACTTCTTCCAAAACCTTGTCATCCGTAACGGTGCTGCACAGTCTGTTGTTAATTCCACCCCAATCTTTTTTGATCTTGCAAAATTGTCCGAAATTCTTGGCTCCCTGCTACTGGCCTGTCATTCTATGAAAAAGGAATCCTTCCTAAGATCCCCGGGGTACCACAAAACAAAATCTATCGCTTTTTCTCCTCCAAGAAAAAGATTGGCTCCCCCATACCCCGTGGTGATCTCTCCATCTTACACCAACTCCTCCATATTTTGGTCATCAAAAATATTGTCCCACAAAAAGAAGGAAACCTTATGGTCAACTGCTTGGACCTAACAATTATGTACTGCTGTTGATAGTTTTAAGGGGGTGTTATTGAAAAGCACAGAAAAAGGGCAAGTGAACCCTAGTCGGATGTAGTAGTAAAGATGTCGTTCCACTAGGAAATTGGTATATCGATCTCCCTAGTTTCGGTAATCGGTTATAAAACAGTAAATAAAGGGGGTTTAGCCGAAGGCAAGTGTATTGGTTTGGTTCAAAGAGGAATTGTAAAATAAAAGCAGTAGATAAAATGTGATGAAATGAATTGGAATGGAAAGCACCTTTAGGATGGTTGTAATCCCCTAAATTCACCCCAACTATATTAGTAAACCCACTTCACTCAGGTTGTCTATCTGGACTAATGTAAAGGTCCTTCAAATAATGAATAAACCAACTCTTACCTAGCTTGCTTCCAACTCTCTAATCAAGTAGAGTTCAAATCACTAGATAGCATTAATAACAAGTCCATATTAATAGCCTTAAATTTCACCAACTAATCAAGCTAGCCATAATCTAAGGTTCCTCTCTCTTTTTGGTCACAACTCCCAACTCAAAATCATATGTTGTTGGAAATCACCACAAATGCTATAAATGATCAGGTTATAACATTAATGAAATAAAAGAGAGAAAACAACCGCAATAAATAAAGTGTAGGTTTTACAACATAGATGGGGGATTTAAGTTCATGTCCCCATCCCAAAGTGCTAATAGAATTACTCAAGCATAATGATAAGTAAAACTAAGAGAGGGATAGAAGAAGCCATGTTTATGAAGGTGGTTGAGCAATTCTTCCTTCTCTTCTCCTGCTTGGTCTTCTATCTTCTGGTGGAAATGGGATGATAAATGGAGGTGTGTGTGGATGAATATTGTGTGATCACGTGGAGGAATGAATGGGTGTTTTAGTAGTAGTGTAAACACTACGTACTGTAGGTGGTGATATGGATGTAATGGGATGAAGATGATTAGTAGTAGTAGTAATAATACGTACTGGGTGGAATGGAAATGTGGAGGATTTATGGAGGGAGAGATTGATGTCTCGAAGACTGTGTGTTGAATGAGAAGGATTTGAGTTCTATTTATAGAACTCTCGGGTGAGTACGTAGCATAGCAGAGGGTGGTGGAAAATGATGCTGGAGTTTGTGAGTGGAAGGGTGAGTGTTTAACGTGGGTGATGAGCTGAAAAGAAAGGCTTAATCAGTGGGAGGATGGATTATTGAGGTATGGGGCGGTGGTTATCCGAGTAAACAAATCCTTCTTACAGATTATTGAGAGCGCGCACTACAGACTGTCGGATTTAGCCACTTGGTCCGGGACTTAGGTCCTGTATGAGGTCCCGGACCAAGGCATTTAGAACGAGAATTGGTATCTCATGTGGTCCGGGTCTTCATTCCTACATCAAGTCCCAGACCATAAACGATTTTTATAAGAGAGAGAGCAGTCACATTGTGGTCCGGGTCTTCATTCTTCTACCAAGTACCGAACCATACATAATTCCAATTCGAGATTTGAGTCACGTTGTGGTCCGGGACTTGGCTCCATAGTTAGGTCCCGGACCAAGCTTGAAGTTGGTCCGATGAAGAATTTTCTTGACTCCTTTAGCTTGTTTGAAAAACTAAGATCTCCAACAATGACATGAAAATGTTTCTATTGAGGTTAAATACCTGAAAAAGCACACACAAACCATAAAAGAAGACAATTGCAATAAAAACATAAAATTACTTATAAGACAGGAATTTAGCAGTAAATGATGACAAATTTGGTCTCAAAAGACCCTTTAGAAATAGGTAAATTCCTGACTTATCAACGTCCCCACACTTAACCTTTGCTTGTCCTCAAGCAATTACTGCAAGCAAGATGTACCAGATTTTCAAAAGCGGGGATTTATCAGGTCAGGAAAATGTTCAAGGAAATCTAATGCTGAAAGACAGTCAAAAGAAACAGCGATTAGTACTGCAAGTTTTCTTAAACAGTGAAGCTAGGGTATTTGACAAATGCATGAGATTATCATCATAACTGTTTAATCCAAACTGTACTCGGGGCTTTTCTTTCCTTTTTCTTTCCACAATTCATTGGACGACAAGGGGCAAGAAGTAATGTCATATTCCACATTACCTTTCATTGCCACATACTCATAATCAAGGAAGAATTTGCAACAAACAGTTTAGCATGAAAGAACTTTCCTTCCAATTTTTCTGAGTAAGCATTATTCATTTCATCCCCTCAGACTTTTACTCCCCATCCTTGTAGCGGTGTTGGGCCTTCTATCCCAGATCAGATGATCTTAGGTAGATAAGTGATGAGACACTCCAAGAGCTTAATTACCGAATGGGAGAGGCCTGTTCTGGTTCAGAGTAGATTAGAGGAGTACCTTGCCTTTGTCCTTTCCTTCCATTCACTCCAAAACTTTCCCAAAGCCCCAAGTTAGTTCAAACGAAATAGTCACATGATGGTCTCACCTTTTATTTGAAGGAAATAGATGAAAATTTTAACCAAAACTCACAATCCAAGCAGTATAACCAAAGTTCTTATGACCGAAATTTCAGATTAAATCTCCAAAAAATTTTCGCTACTCGTACGTTATTCCCGACTGATGCATCTGACCACAAGTGAAAACCAAGTATGTCGAATTAAAAATTTTTGTGGGGGGGGGGGTATCAAAGGTTAGTGAAGGGGGAACAAGTATTGTCAGGAGCCACTGAAAACAAACAATTTAGATGTGCAAACCCCATACTACTTCCCCACACTTAGAAAATAGAAATGTCCTCATTGCTACTAGAATATGAGTATAGTGCAAAAGAAAGAATAGGACTCCCCTGAATAAGCGGTGAAGATGATGTCCCCACACTTAGGACAACGAACGGGAGACTTATGTGTTGGAAAAATTTCGGCAGAGTCTCCTTTGTATTCTTTTGATATCGCACACAGAAGATGGCAGTCCTGTTCGAATATCTAGAAGCAACAGACATCGCATAGCAACAAAATAGGAGATACACAACAAAGTAGTTCGAAGTAGCAGAAATACCCAATAAACAACGACAATCCAAAGCGAAAATAAAAGGTACCATAAGTAGCAACCTACGAATCTAAAAAAAACATCAAAATAGCACAAATGTCATAGTCAGGTGAAAGATCCATAAGAGCAGTAAAAGATAGGGAAGGATGTAGGTCTGGAGCATAGACCAACTTATGTACTACCGCCGGGGCATGCGCCAAGACTCCAACTGTGAGAAGCGCTCATCATAAGCCTGGAATCCGGCATCCTGCTGGGCCTGGTACTCAGCAAACTGAGCAGCCTGCTGAGCCTGGTACTCGGCAAACTGAGCAGCCTGTCGAGCCTCGTAGTCAGTCTGATGGGTCTCTAAAGCTGAGAGTCTTGACCATACCCATCTAGACGACTATCTATCTGATCAAAGCGGGCTGTGGCCGTCCCCCTCCAGTCTCTAAACTCACGCAGAAGCTCGTCATAACCCGGGGCCGGTCCAGCAGGTATCGGAATGTCCTGGGCCCCATCACCTACAGCATCAGCCTCAGCAGCAACCTCATCAGCAACTCGGGGTGCTCGTGCAGCGCGGCGACGCTTCACCCACTGATCATCCACCTTCTCCCACTGATAGAAGCGCATCATCGTCGTGTCAATGGAAGACCGGGGGTATTGGGGTTCTTCATTGGAGCAATCTACCCCGGCGTCATCGAAGAAAGACTGCAATAGGTGGGGAAAGGGAAGAGAGCCACTGTTGTCTGTGTCAACGATCCGAAGCATGGACTGAAAGATGATCCCATGCAAAGAGATGGGGTACGCTACCTGCGCAAGCTCATCATCCAATAGGTAGCGCAGGACATAGCAGTCAATCACATTCAGGTCCGCACACTCCCTGGGTCGGACATTGTACATGATGATCCCCAAGATCAGACGCTCCAAGGGCGTGGGTAGTTTGTCACCTGTAATCACCTGCTTGTCCCTTTGGTTCCGCCTCTGGCGGTTTTGGACTGCTGGATCATTCACAATCAGATTCAGATAATGTTCCTTGGCCTGACGCTCACGTAGTTCTTGATTTTCCCTGTCCTCGTCAGTCGGGTTTCTAGTCCTAACCGGTAATTGCAGGGCCTGTCTAATACCCGAGCTACTCACAGTTATTTCCTTCCCCTTAACATTCGACTTAATAACTCTGCCATTCTCGCTCACCGTGGCATTAGCATAGAATAGCTTCACCAAACGCGGGTAGAATTCCCCTCCCCGGGTCAACAGACATAACTAGTTCTTTGCTCCAAATATGTTTTCCAAATTGAACTCATTGATTAAGGATGGGCAGACTGACCTTTCGTAAATAATTTTACGTTCTTTGGCTCGGAACCAATCCCACGCAGCTCGAGAAATGAATTCGGAAAGCTCAGTTTCTTGGACCCGAAGTGGAGCAGCGGCTGATGAAGAAGAAGCCCCGACGGTGTTGGCGTGTCGAGCTCGTTTGGGTGCCATTGGTAAATTTTTTGGATTTTAAGGGCGTGTTTGGAATCTGGTGGATAGGGGCGCGTTTGGTTGGGGCTGAATGTGCAAAATTTTGGTTGGACGGTGTTCTAACAGGACAGGGGATTGGTGGTGGTTGATGTCTGGGTGCTGGGGCGAGGACGGAAAGGCGACAGAGGGAGGTGGTGTTGGGTTCGTTTTGTGGTGGTGTGGTTGTCGGTGGTGACAATGTGGAGCGGCGGTGGTGGCAAGCGCAACAGAGGAGGAGGGGTGTTGGGTGGCGACAGAGGCGGGCCGCGTGAGTTTAGTTTCGACAGAGGGATGTGGTGGTGCGGCGATGTCGAGAGGGAGTTGGGTTGTGGTGGTGCTGGTGGCGAATGTGAGAGAGAGAGAATGCGGTGGTCGCTGTGAATTTGGAGCGAGGTACGAGATGGAGAGTAGAGGCGACAGAGGAAGGCGACGGGGAAGAGGGGTAGTGGTGCGACTGGCCGGAGAGGTGGTGCTGGTGTGGAACTTGGGGTGGTGCTGGTGTGGAGCGGCGATGTCGAGAGCGAGAGGGAGTTTTAGATCTAGGGATTTCAGAAGAGTGGCGAGAGAATGGAGGTTGAAGACGGTATATTTTTTTTTTAACATCGACAGACGGTCCGGGACTTAGGGTGTGGTTCAAGTCCCGGACCTATGTGTTAAAATATGTCGAGATTCTCTGTTGCTCTTGGTCCGGGACTAGGATTTGTATAAGGTCCCGGACCATCGTCTTTTTCTCGGAAATTCTCACACTCGTGGGGTCCGGGACTTAAGAGATGGACAAAGTCCTGGACCACCCTATATTTTCAGTTCGAGAGTCACCTACTCCTCTGGTCCGGGACTTAAGATGTGGTTGAAGTCCCGGACCACCCTGTTTAGTGCACCGAAGGAATGTCTTTTATTTCTCTGTTTTTCTTCCTTCCTCAAACCTACATTCTAACAACAAACAACCAAAGAAAAATAGCTAATAAAGTAATTAGCACACATAAGAACATGAATCAAAACTAAAAGAAAGAAGATAAATGTAAAAAGATTGGGTTGCCTCCCAATGAGCTGCCCGTCTTTTCGGTCTTTGGCTAGACCATGTGAGGTTAGATCAAACTTGAGTTTCTTGTAAGTAAAGAGGATGTTCATCAACCTTCCCGATGTTTCCTCCTTGGTAATGCTTCAACCTGGACCCATTGACCATGAATGTTTCTCCCTTGATGTTTTTGAGCTCGATTGCACCATATGGAGTCACTTTGGTGATGGTGAATGGTCCAGACCAATGTGATTTTAGTTTTCCCGGAAAGAGTTTTAATCTTGAGTTGTAAAGCAACACTCGATCGCCCTCATGGAACTCCCGCTTCAGGATCATTTTGTCATGCCATCTCTTAGTCTTTTCCTTGTAGATGCGGTTGTTCTCATAGGCATTTTCCCGGAATTCTTCTAGTTCGGTGAGTTGAAACTTTCTTTTGTCAGCGGCACTCTTTAGGTCGAAGTTCAGGGCCTTTACAGCCCAAAAGGATTTGTGTTCTAACTCGACGGGTAAGTGGCAAGCCTTTCCGAAGACAAGACGGTATGGAGACATCCCTATGGGAGTCTTGTATGCTGTTCGGTAAGCCCATAGTGCATCGTCGAGTTTTAAAGACCAATCTTTCCTGGATGAGTTCACGGTCTTTTGCAGTATCCATTTCAATTCTCTGTTGGTTACCTCGGCTTGTCCATTGGTTTGAGGGTGGTAGGGTAGGGATACCTTATGTCTCACTCCATATTTTTCCATTAATGCATCGAATTGTTTATTGCAGAAGTGAGATCCCCCATCACTTAGAATTGCTCGAGGCACCCCAAATCTTGTGAAGATGTTTTTCCTTAAGAACTTAGTTGCCACCTTGGCATCATTGGTGGGGGATGCAATGGCTTCCACCCATTTGGTGACATAGTCAACTGCCACCAAGATGAAGAGATTTGAGTGAGAAGAGGGGAAATGACCCATGAAATCGATGCCCCATAGATCAAAGGGTTCAACCTCGATCATCACATTTAATGGCATCTCATGCTTTCGGGATATGTTCCCCAGCATTTGGCAACGGTCACAAGCGGCTACAAAGGCATGGCAATCTTTATGAAGCGTTTTCCAGAAGAATCCGGACTGTAGTACCTTGGCCGCTGTCCTCGGTCCTGGTGTGGTGTCCTCCTACTTCGAGAGAGTGGCAGTGGTTGAGGATGTTTTGAACTTCATTTTGTGGTACACACCTTCTGATCATCCCATCGGCACAGACTCGGAAAAGGTAAGGGTCATCCCAAAAGTAGTGTTTGACGTCAGCGAAAAATTTCTTCCTCTGCTGGTATGTAAGCTCAAATGGTATTACTCCTCTTACCAAGTAGTTTGCAATGTCGGCAAACCATGGATCTCCGGTCTCTCCAATGGTGAATACTGTCTCATCTGGAAAGAGTTCATTTATAGGAGCATTTTCTTCCGGTGTCTCCAAACGAGACAAGTGATCAACAACAACATTTTGAGTGCCTGGTTTATCTCTAACTTCGATTTCAAATTCTTGCAACAACAGAATCCATCGCAAGAGCCTTGGTTTGGCGTCCTCTTTGGTGAAGAGATATTTGAGAGCTGAATGGTCGGTATGTACAATTACCTTGCTACCCAAGAGATAGGAGCGGAACTTATCTAGTGCAAAGACGATCGCCAGAAGTTCCTTTTCGGTTGTAGAGTAGTTCTTCTGGGCGTCGTTCAAGGTCTTGCTAGCATAATAAATGGTTCTCAACACCTTGTCTCTCTTCTGACACAGAGCTGCCCCAACTGCGTAGTCACTGGCATCGCACATGATTTCGAAAGGAAGATTCCAATCAGGTGACACCACAATAGGAGCTGAGATGAGGCATTCCTTCAAGGTATTAAAGGATTCAAGGCATTCCTGGGTGAAGTCAAATTTGGTATCCTTGGCTAGGAGGTCGCAAAGTGGTTTAGAGATTTTTGAGAAATCCTTTATAAACCTCCTGTAGAATCCGGCATGCCCGAGGAAACTTCTAATATCTTTGACTGAGTTTGGTGGCGGGAGCTTCTCGATAACTTCTACCTTGGCCTTGTCAACTTCTATGCCTTTGGAGGAGATCTTGTGCCCAAGGACAATCCCTTCCCTGACCATGAAGTGGCACTTCTCTCAGTTGAGCACCAAGTTTGTCTCTTCACATCGTGTCAGTATGGCATCCAAGTTTGCTAAACATGTTTCAATTGTGAGCCCGAAAACTGAGAAATCATCCATGAACACTTCGATGCTTTTCTCCAAGAACTCTGAGAATATGGCCATCATGCACCTTTGGAAAGTGGCAGGTGCATTGCATAGACCAAACGGCATCCTTCGGTAGGCAAAAGTTCCATACGGGCAGGTGAAGGTTGTCTTCTCTTGATCTTCAGGGGCTATGGGGATTTGAAAGTATCCCGAATAACCATCAAGGAAACAGTAGTAATCTTGACCTGCCAGCCTCTCGAGCATCTGATCAATGAATGGCAAGGGGAAATGATCCTTTCTTGTGGCGGCATTGAGCTTTCTGTAGTCTATACAGACTCTCCACCCTATAGTAGTTCTTTGGGGGACTAACTCACCCCTTTCATTAGGTTCTACCGTAGTTCCTCCCTTCTTTGGCACCACTTGCACCGGACTCACCCACTTGCTGTCAGAAATGGGGTAGATGATGTCAGAGTCCAGTAGTTTAAGCACCTCCTTTTTGACAACTTCTTTCATGTTCGGATTCAGCCTCCTTTGTGGTTGAACTAGTGGTTTGAAGCTATCCTCCATGAAGATTCGATGAGTGCAGAAGTTAGGATTGATACCCTTTATATCAGAAATGGACCACCCGATGGCTCTCTTGTGGCTTCGAAGCACTTTCAACAAACTGTCCTCCTGTGTACCTGTGAGAGAAGAAGAAATAATGACAGGAAGATCACAGGGGTTAGTTAGGTAGACATATTTTAGATGAGAGGGAAGAGGCTTCAATTCTATGGTAGGTGGCTTCTCAATCGAGGTGAGGAGCTTTTGTGCAGTCCGTTCCAAGGGCTCCGGTGGTGGGTAGTATGATCGATAAGGCATATATCTCCTATCTAATTCAGCCACCATCTCTTTTACTTCTGGTTCATCCTCCCGGTCTCCACAAGGATCAGTCAGAGCAGTGGTCAAAGTATCACACTCAAAACAATTAGAGTAATTATCTTGTAAAAGAGATTCAACAATATCTATAGTGAAAGCAGCTTCCGCATGTGCGGGTTTCTTTACTACCTTGGACATGTCAAATTCAAGTTTCTCATCATGGAATCTTAAGATAATTTTTCCACTTTCCACATCTATCAGAGTCCTAGCAGTCCTTAAGAAAGGACGACCTAAAATTAGTGGAACTCTAGCATCCTCCTCCATATCGATGACAATAAAATCTGCCGGAAAAACAAATGTCCCTACGGTCACTACCAAATCCTCGACTTTCCCTTTTGGGAAGACTAGAGACCTATCAGCAAGTTGTAATTGCATGGTAGTGGGTGCACATTCACCAATCCCAAGTTTATTGAAAATTGAAAGAGGCATGAGATTTATGCTTGCACCTAAATCACATAATCCACTACCACAATTTATATTACCAATAGAGCAAGGGATTATAGGCAAACCAGGATCTCCAAGTTTTGGAGGAGGGTTCCGTAGTAGGACTGCCGAGATCTCTTCAGTGAGCTGCACCGTCTCCGTTCCAAGCGTTGCTCTTTTATTAGCTAGGATGTCCTTCATAAACTTGGCGTAGATCGGCATTTGTTTCAGAGCATCTGCAAAAGGAAGATTGATTGTCAGTTTGTTAAAGATGCTTAAAAACTTCACAAATTGTTCATCTAAGTTTCTCTTTTTAAGTCTATTTGGGAATGGAAGAGGAAGTGGAGGTCTAGCATGAGTAGAAGGAGAAGATGATTCAGGAGCCTCTTTCTCCTTGGGAGTGTCTTTCGGTTGAGGAGGAATTTCCTCAATAATCTCTTGTTCTTCTTCTTGGTGATCTTGACTTTCATTTTGGATCTCTTGGTTGTCTGGTGGGTAGGAGGATTGAAGATCCCGGCCGCTTCTCAAGGTTATTGCTTTAGCTTCTTCCCTTGGATTGGGATTTGGTTGACTTGGAAGGGTGCCCGGTGGTCTTCGGGAGATTCGCTGAGATATCTGACTAAGCTGGGTTTCAATGCTTTTGTTGAAAGCCTCTTGTTCTGAAAACTTGGTCTTTGTAGCGATGATAAAGTCAGCCATTAGGTTCTCTAACCTTGAAGTCCCGCTGGGGGCAGAAGATTGTGGCTCTTGTTGTTTTTGATTTTGGAAACCCGGAGGGGCTCCTTGTGGTCTATACCCTTGTTGAAGGTTTGAAGATTGATTGGGTTGTTGGGGTCTGTACCCTTGAGAGTTGTTGTAAGTTTGTCTCTGTCCTTCTTGGCCTTGGTCGGTTCTCCACGAAAAGTTTGGATGGTTTCTCCATGGCGCGTTGTTGTTGTATGCTTGGTTGCCGATGAAGTTTACATCCTCCTGTTGGTTCATCTCTCCCTCACAGCATCTAGTGTCGTGAGGACCCGCACAAATGGCACATCCCTCTGAGGTTTGGCTGGAAGATGAAGAAGCTATTGTCTTGACAATTTCGGTTTGTGCGGTAGCTAGCTTCTCTACCATCTTCGTGAGAGATGAGATTTGTGCTGAGAGATGATCGGTGGGTTGTACATGAAGAAGGCCGGCTGCTCTTGGTGCTCTCCCCTTTGCTCTGGACCATTGTCTTGTGTCACTGTCATTGTCTCTAAGAGCTCCATTCCTTCTTCAGGAGACTTTGTCATGAAACTTCCCTGCAGAGGAGTTTACAAGAAGGCGGTTGGTGTCGTCTAGCCCGTTGAAAAATGACAAGCATAGTGGTTGGCAGAAGGTGTTTATTTTGCCGATTAGTTGCCTCGTCCTGCTGGTGGGATAGTACTTGGCAAGAAACTTGCTAGCCATTTGCTCCCATGTGTGGACGGATCTTGACGGGAGGCTTCGATACCATCTTAGAGCTGAGTCGGGCAATGAATGTGGAAAGAGTTGTAGCCGGATCCTCTCGTTCAGATTGCCCGTTTTGCCGAATGAGTTGCAGAATTCCAAGAAGAGGCTCAAGTGATTTGGAGCATCATCCGGATTCGCCCCACTGAATTTTCCTTGCTCCCGAATTGTAGTGATAAAATGGGTTTTGAAGGCCCATTGGGAAGCTTCGTTTGGTGTTAAGGTTGGAAGAACTATTGCTGATGCTCTTCCTTCGGTGTTCGGCCGGTGGTAGTCCTTGAGAGGTCGGTGTTGGATCGGTGGTGTCTCTGACTCGTGGTGATCATCAGCCATGGTGTGATTGAATAAATTCCTTCGATCCTCCTAAATGATCTTTCAGGCTCGGACCTTGGACAAGCGAGAGGAGAGTTGCTAGTTCGAGTACTTGGCATGCACAGGAGAAAAGAAAAATAAGAGTTAAAGGAAACTCAAAATAAATGAAACCGAAATTACCGAAACTGGGGAAAAGTGATAGGGACTATCAATTTCCCCGGCGGCGGCGCCAAAAACTTGTTGATAGTTGTAAGGGGGTGTTATTGAAAAGCACAGAAAAAGGGCAAGTGAACCCTAGTCGGATGTAGTAGTAAAGATGTCGTTCCACTAGAAAATTGGTATATCGATCTCCCTAGTTTCGGTAATCGGTTATAAAATAGTAAATAAAGGGGGTTTAGCCGAAGTCAAGTGTATTGGTTTGGTTCAAAGAGGAATTGTAAAATAAAAGCAGTAGATAAAATGTGATGTAATGAATTGGAATGGAAAGCACCTTTAGGATGGTTGTAATCCCCTAAATTCACCCCAACTATATTAGTAAACCCACTTCACTCAGGTTGTCTATCTGGACTAATGTAAAGGTCCTTCAAATCATGAATAAACCAACTCTTACCTAGCTTGCTTCAAACTCTCTAATCAAGTAGAGTTCAAATCACTAGATAACATTAATAACAAGTCCATATTAATAGCCTTAAATTTCACCAACAAATCAAGCTAGCCATAATCTAAGGTTCCTCTCTCTTTCGGTCACAACTCCCAACTCAAAATCATATGTTGTTGGAAATCACCATAAATGCTATAAATGATCAGGTTATAACATTAATGAAATAAAAGAGAGAAAACAACCGCAATAAATAAAGTGTAGGTTTTACAACATAGATGGGGGATTTAAGTTCATGTCCCCATCCCAAAGTGCTAATAGAATTACTCAAGCATAATGATAAGTAAAACTAAGAGAGGGATAGAAGAAGCCATGTTTATGAAGGTGGTTGAGCAATTCTTCCTTCTCTTCTCCTGCTTGGTCTTCTATCTTCTGGTGGAAATGGGATGATAAATGGAGGTGTGTGTGGATGAATATTGTGTGATCACGTGGAGGAATGAATGGTGTGTTTTAGTAGTAGTGTAAACAACTACGTACTGTAGGTTGGTGATATGGATGTAATGGGATGAAGATGATTAGTAGTAGTAGTAATACTACGTACTGGGTGGAATGGAAATGTGGAGGATTTATGGAGGGAGAGATTGATGTCTCGAAGACTGTGTGTTGAATGAGAAGGATTTGAGTTCTATTTATAGAACTCTCGGGTGAGTACGTAGCATAGCAGAGGGTGGTGGAAAATGATGCTGGAGTTTGTGAGTGGAAGGGTGAGTGTTTAACGTGGGTGATGAGCTGAAAAGAAAGGCTTAATCAGTGGGAGGATGGATTATTGAGGTATGGGGCGGTGGTTATCCGAGTAAACAAATCCTTCTTACAGATTATTGAGAGCGCGCACTACAGACTGTCGGATTTAGCCACTTGGTCCGGGACTTAGGTCCTGTATGAGGTCCCGGACCAAGGCATTTAGAACGAGAATTGGTATCTCATGTGGTCCGGGTCTTCATTCCTGCATCAAGTCCCGGACCATAAACGATTTTATAAGAGAGAGAGCAGTCACATTGTGGTCCGGGTCTTCATTCTTCTACCAAGTACCGGACCATACATAATTGCAATTCGAGATTTGAGTCACGTTGTGGTCCGGGACTTGGCTCCATAGTTAGGTCCCGGACCAAGCTTGAAGTTGGTCCGATGAAGAATTTTCTTGACTCCTTTAGCTTGTTTGAAAAACTAAGATCTCCAACAATAGCATGAAAATGTTTCTATTGAGATTAAATACCTGAAAAAGCACACTCATACCATAAAAGAAGACAATTGCAATAAAAACATAAAATTACTTATAAGACAGGAATTTAGCAGTAAATGATGACAAATTTGGTCTCAAAAGACCCTTTAGAAATAGGTAAATTCCTAACTTATCAACTGCATCATCAATCGTCACTCTATCAATCTGGCACACATAATTCTCCATCACCTCGCCCAGTCAGTCGACACCCCGAAACACTCCTTGGGGTACGTGTTCTGGTTGCCTCGCATATTCCAATTCTTTCTGGTACCCTTGGCGACTTCGACGCCAGAGTCCATCGAGGAAGCAGACACCATCAACCTGCGGTATCTGAATCGGCTGACCTCAATCGACAAATCAAAGCTGCTGCCCCCACCATCTACTCCAACGACGGCGGGGACATCTACTTCTCAAGAGGCAGTACCTCAAGCTTCACTACTACCCCTCTTGGAGAAAGTAGAGCGCCTCATCGCGCATGCAGCCGAGCTGATTCAGGGCCAGACGCGGATGATGGACCGACTTGCCGGAATAGAGACGATAGTGGCGGCCTTGCAGGACCACCTCCTTGACATCCAATCCACCCTAACCCCAAACCCTTAGAATGACGTGGTTGTGTAGTGTTAGAACTTAGGTCGTTTTTAAGTTCTAAACACTTTTTAATGGTTTTTTGTGTGAATACTTTGCCTCACTCTGTGATACTGTGGGCTTCCCCTCTGATGAAAGCAAAAGGGGGAAGCGGTGAATCCCGTCTGGTGTACGGGTTATTCTGTTGCTTGTTTAAACTGCTTTTTGGATTGCGCTACTGGACCATGTGGTCTAGTGTTTTTTGACTGCCTTATATACTATCCTGCCTATTACACTGCTTATTTATCATTTGCTTGCCTGGAGTCCCTCTCCGATCAAAGGGGAACCTAAATAGAGTCCTTGAATTTAGTTGCTACTGCTGCTATTAAGGGGGAACTTTGACAGGGTCGGTTCCCCTAGTCCTTGTGTTTTTATTTTCAGGATTGACTCCATCGGGATTCACGAAGGTTTGCAATCATCAGCAACAAGGGGGAAATTGTTGGGACATCGAGGTGTTGCAGAGATAGCCTTTCACCGCGACAGAGTCAATCATCACTTGACAGACACAAAGAGTGAGCCTCTTCGATAGAGTCCGACGCAACAAAGAAGACCTCACAGACTCTCTCGTGCGGTTGCGGAAAATCAGGAGTCAACTCGGAACACCTTAAGTGCCACAACGGTCATGAAGGTCTTCCTCAACATCCGAAGATCGCGGCCCAAGCAAGAAGACCACTTCAGAGCCGTTGGGAGTTGCCCACTAAGTTAGTTCCGGTATTCTCGGAACTAACTCCTTCGACCTACTATTGTGCTTAGAGTATAAATAAAATGTGCAATAGTCAGTTTTCGGTGTGCTTTCATCGAGGATTATTTCAGAGCTTAGAGAGAGAAAGAGAATCGCATTGTAAATCAAAAAGGAGAGAGAATACGTACCAAGTTAGTTAGCACCTTAAGATAGACTCTACCTAGGAAGTTCCTAGTTTCATTACACTTACCATTGTTCTGATTAGAGAGTGTGTTGGGTAAGTGAGTGAAAACCGCTAAGTAGATCCTTTCTACTTAGTGGGCATCTGTAAGTTGTTTTGTTTGACCAGGAAATGAAATAGCTTATTTGTGTATCTTGCTGAGTTCCACAGAGTCATTCTTCCCTTTTATTGTTTCGCTACAATTACCGCAAAAGTCTTCCGCATCATTAGCTTAGTTAATTCGATTGAGTGCCTCTACCTCACAGAGTGCCTCTCAGTTAAGAAGGCTGATTGAGTCAAACCAATCCTTAGACTCACACCTTTGATTGGTTTGAGTTAGCCACCCGATCCTACAATCAGCCTCCAAACCGAGTGAGACCTACCTTGCCCCTCCAATAACCGATGCCATCCCATGCTTATCCCCTTGGATGAGTCATTAGCCATTTACTAAACATAAACTAATCAAAAGTTGCTTTTTCAATCAATAATGCTCATTTCAATCATTCACTTGCCTCTAGCTCCATTCCAGCCGAGCTCCTTCAGTTCCCAGACCCTCTCAATCGGTGTTCTTGAGTTAGGAAGACAACTCCATCTCTTAAGCTCCTAAGGTAATGGTTTAAGGCTTATTTTGGCTCTTTTTCTTCATCTCTTCATTACCTACACTTAGATCTCGTGGCTCATCACTTCCTATGGCTATTCTCAGTGTTTTAAGGTTAGAACACCAACCAATTTCGGCTGAAGCTGTAACACCCCTACATCGAACTTCACAACTAAATGAAATCACAGCGGAAATAAATAACTAAACAATAAACGCTTCGGTGCTACAACGCCGTCAACCACCCACGTGGTTGACAAGGCAGAATAAATACAAGTGTACCGGTCTGATGATCAGACTCCCGAGCATAGAACTAAAACCATAATTACATCATATACAATACCGAGTATTTAATTACATTCCTTCACTGTAAACTACCAATATACCGCCACAGTAGTTTCAACGGACTCAAAATATAATGCCACGGGAGCACAGGCGCATCCCGGGCTCAACATTCAAAATAACCAAAAGTACAACTGCAGCCTAGAACCTACAGCCACTCTGCTTCCTCGATCCTCATCCTGCAGTAAAAATATGGAGCCCCCGAGGGGGTCAGCAACCCTTGGCTGGTATGGTTAACGCGCAGCCCATCGGCTACCGGGATACGCGCAACTAATTGTCATGATAACATGGCATTCATTTTTAAACATAACATAACATAAGATAACATGTGGCATAGCATTAATATTGCATAGCACAACATCACATACACAGTGGATACTCTTTCCACAATAACAAACCACAAAGGTTAAATAACATAAGAGCCTAGAGAATGGTTCACCCTCATGTTAAGCTCGTTACACACACTCATTACCGTTCTGTTATTCGAACGAGTAACTTAAGTCACAGATGGTTCGGATATAGTGACCCGAACACACCACACAAACACATGTTCCCACTAAACCGATCATAAGTCAGAATAGGTAAGCTTTGGAGGAAGCTAGCGGGAGATCGAACGCCAAATTAAGGAGAACAATCTTAACAACATAAGAGTCGAATCTGATTCAGATATCTACTCTTAACTTACATGCATGACCGAAGAACCGGATTCCTCACTTCCCAGTTAGCACTTGTTAGAAGTTCGCGGTGGAACTTAACAAACAATACACAACAGGTGGTAAGTCATGTTAGACACACACAAGGAAAATGAGTCACATCATAACATCACAATAATATGAACAACGGTAAACTCATTACATGTTTAAGTCTTATAACGTCATAAACACACAGAAAAACAAACAACACACAAGCCGGTGTAAACCGGTAGGCAACAGATTGCAAGAAAACCATACCTTGGACTTGCTTCGATTGATTTCCACCGTAGGTCACTCCTATACATGTTTAAGAATGTTGGTTAATTATTTACTTAACTTCAAACTTACTAAATGTTTAACATGATTGTATGACATGTTTTTAATGCCCAACTAATCCTTCATTACCTACATTATACCCCCTAGGGTTAACTACATTAGCCACACTCTTTATTTTTTTATATAAATTTTGTTCTGTCCGACCTACCGTCCGACCCACAACTGGGTCGGACCCTTCCAGGGTTTTCGGGTTTGAAAAACTTAACTTGTCCGACCCATGTCCGACCCAACCATCTGGGTCGGACCATACCAGAGATTTTATCGACCTTTGAACATACATGTCCGACCCATGTCCGACTCACTCGACTGGGTCGGACCATTACAGAGCATCTACCGCCTTACAAAACAACCATGTCCGACCCATGTCCGACTCACTCGACTGGGTCGGACCATTCCAGAACAATTACCGTCCTTCAAAATACGACCGTCCGACCCATGTCCGACCCAAGTCCTCTGGGTCGGACCGTTCCAGAACCATTTACTGACGTCGAACAGAGGCTGTCCGACCCAAACTTGGGTCGGACCCCTGGGTCGGACGCCACCAAACTTGCCCAAACTTTGTCAAATCTTCACCAAACTTCTCCTAAAGCCTCTTAATGTTTCCTAACATCATTTGGTACACTCAAACCCTCATACAACATCCATAAAATTCATTATCTATCTCCTTAACACTTACTCATTCCATACCGAAATTCATAACACTTACGTTATTTTCTCCTAGGTCTCTAAGTGGTGTTTCATACCTAAGATAACCACTATGTCAATAATGTTTCCTCACCACTACTACATCATCTCCCAAACATCTTTTCTCACAACTAACTCCTTATGTCATTCTTGAAATCCTTTTTCAAGTTTACACTTTCTCCTTGTTCACCAAAGTTTGCATAAATCTTAACACAAGTCTAAATGACTTTGGTGTATCCCAAAACATTCATTTGCGTTATAAAATCCTCGAGAACATTGCCTAGGCCCTTTTTACATCATTAAACACCTTAATGCATGTTTCTTTCACAAGGAAAGCACCTAACCATTCTAAACATTTCTTAACTTATCAAACTCATTTTAAACCTTAGAACTTCTTGTTTGTTACCTAAATTTTGACATAGGTTCTCCTAGAACATTACTAAACCAAAACACATTGTTTTCACCATCAAACAACCAAGAACACTAAAAAACCATCAAACACTTTCTTATACACAAACTTCACACATATAGCACTACATCACAATATAGTGCATAATTTAAATTGCATGACACTTAGGCCCTTAAAATGCATAAATCATAAACACTGAATTTCCCACATTATATTTGCCTTTGACCTGCAAATACACTCAACAACACATGTGCCTCTTACTAAGCCCTTGAGAGCATTCTTCTAAGTCATTTTCCATTGGCTCCTTAAATCATTTTCATAAGCAATACAATCTCATTTCTCCTAAGACTTTAAACCACATTAGGTTAGCATATTTACCTCTTTTCCTCACAACTTCTTTCTTGTTTCCTTATAAAACCGGTAAGGATGTTTGGTTGTTTATCAACTTCTAAACAATGTACAAGTAATGAAATGAGTATACAAACTTTAAGCTTCATCTCATTGTAAACCCTAGTTTCACATTGTTTCAAAAACATTAAGATAGTTGTTTTACCTTAGAACTTGAAGAGAGTTTGAATATCTATCAAGAGAGGACTCCACCTAGTCCTTGAAAGGTTGGAATGAAGCTAGAACAAAGCAACATAAGGACTCCATTAAGAGTGATTTTCGGTCAAGATAAAACATGGAGGAAACATCATTTTTCTTTGAGATTCCTTACCTAGAAGCAAAAGAGACCAATAATATGTAGAAATATAAGCTCAAGCTCCTTCAATGGTGGAACTCCATGGCACCGAAATGGTGGTCTTGAAGTTTTGAGAAGATAGAAATGAAGAGCTTGATGAGAGGAAGAGAATGGTGGTGTTTGTTTTTGATTTGGTTAAGTGAGCTAGGAATTACAAGAGGTCAAAGATGGAGTTTGTGTATTACTATTGCAAATCGTGAATGAAGGAAAGAAGAGAGGTTGAAGAAGACTTGGAACCGTGGGAAATGAAGAAAGGAAATGAGAGAATGAGATAAGTGAGTTTGTTTTGCTTTTTAGAAGATATTTATACCTTAAAGCAAATAGTAACTTAAGAGTCATCCTTATTTACTTAACATGTTAACAAGAGTGGTGAGTCACCACACTTACAAAAACCGGCCCCCAATAGTTACTTAGGGGTGTTTTAGTCTTTATTGACCAATTTAATTACTTATAACAACATATGTTACAAGCTAGCTTATTAAAGTCACTATTCATAAAAACAAGGCACATAGAAGTGAAATTTTTGATTTCCCATTGATATAGACTTCCAAATGTGACACTATATAGTACACATGTTAATTAAAGAGTAATGATGGACATTTAGCCATTCAAAACTCATTTACAAGACAATTTTTCAAAAATGTGCTTTAAGACTCCTTAAAGCACATTTTGTGTTTTAACTTGTTTTCAAGCTTGGTTTTCTTTGGTAATTGGTTTAATATGTTCATTAGTATATAAATAAGGTCTTGGCAAGTTCATTAGGTCTTACCCAAGCTTCTCCCAAGCTTAGAGCACATTTTAGCCCTAATTGACTTTAAGGCATTTATTTGTGTTCTCTATGGTTTAAATTGTTTACTAATGTTTTTAAGACTCTTTGTAGTTATAATATACCATATTTAGGTGTTTAAACAACATACTAAGGTTTGGGGTATTTCAATCTACCCCCCTTAAAAGAACTTTGTCCTCAAAGTTCACACTTCCACATATCCTAAATGTTAGAACACGGGAATACATATAAACAATATTTCTATACAACATTAACAACACACTTACATAACATTGGACACAAAGTCCATACAACATAACATCGGACACAAGGTCCATACAACATATACAACATCAACAACATCATTCAGACACAACGGTCTGTAACATGACAACATAACATAGACGATGTATTTAAATACACGTCGTACACACATAACCGAAACGGCTCTACCCCCCTTAAAAGGGCTACGCCCCGTACCCTATACACATAAACACTAAGAAGTAAACAATGACGGGTACTTCGCCTTCATCTTATCTTCCAGCTCCCAAGTGGCCTCCTCAACGTCCTGGTTAGACCAAAGAACTTTCACCAGTCTCACAGACTTATGGCGAGTGTCTCGAGTCTTAGTATCCAGAATCCGTACCGGAGTCTCCACTGATCGCATGGTCGGCTCTAAGGTTAGCCTTTCAGGCTGAAGCACATGAGACGGATGAGACATATATTCTTCAACTGGGACACATGAAATACATCATGTACCTTGCCCAGCTCGGCGGGTAGATCAAGTCTGTAAGCTACCAGGCCGATCCGCTCCGTCACACCATAAGGCCCACATATTTTGGGCTCAACTTGCCTTTCTGGCCAAAACGAAATACTCCCTTCATGGGGGATACCCTGAGAAATACCTGATCGCCCACGGCGAACTCCAGGTCACGTCTGCGTACATCTGCGTACGACTTCTGTCTATCCTGAGCTGCCTTCATGTTAGCCCGGATCTGGCGAACTTCTGCCTGAACTTGTTCCAGATACTGGTCCTATAATGACCGTCTCACTCGACTCATCCCAGCAATGGCGTGCGGCATGGTCTACCGTATAATGCTATAATGACACATCTTGATCGAAGCATGGTAACTGTTGTTGTAGCTAAACTCGATCAGATGTAACTTGTCAATCCAGCTGGTCTGAAAGTCAAGTGCACATGCACATAACATATCCTCAAGTGTCTGGATGGTACGCTCACTCTGACCATCTGTCTACGGGTGGAACGCTGTACTTAGCTTCAGCTCGGTACCAAGCGCTTCCCGTGTGGACTTCCAATACCTCGACAAGAATCTGGTATCTCTGTCAGATACAATCATTTTCGGTACCCCATGATGTCTTACAATTTCTCTGTCGAAGAGCTCTGCAAGCTTAGCCACTTTCCAGGTGTTCTTCATCGGTATGAATCGAGCCACCTTGGTCAGTCGGTCAACAATAACCCAAATCATATTCAGACCTCCCCTTGTAGGCGGAAGCCCTACTACGAAGTCCATAGAAATGTCATGGAACTTCCACCCAGGCACTGGCATTGGCTGTACCATACCACCAGGCCGTCGGTGCTCAAACTTGACCTTCTGGCAAGTGAGACACCTCAATACATAATCAGTAACATCCTTTTTCATTCCAGTCCACCAAAAATATCTTTTCATACCCTTATACATCTTTGAAGCTCTGGGGTGAATCGAAGTAGTAGAACAATGGGATTCACTCAATATGCGCTCCTTCAACTCAGCACTACTCCTCGGTATACACAGTCGGCCATTAAGCCTAATCAGGTCATCATCGTGGAGTCTGAAGTCGTACTTCTGACCCTCGAATGTGCCATCAATAAGCTTCTGCCTGATCTCCAACATATACTGATCCGTCATCTGAGCACTCCGCACCTCTTCAACCAAGCCAGTATGTGAGACTAGTGAATGGAGAGAGTGTGCTCGGTGGCTCAATACGTCAGCTACCACATTTGCCTTACCTTCTTTGTACTGTAGATTAATGTCGTAGTCGTTTAGAAACTCAACCCACCTTCTTTGTCTCATGTTCAACTCCTTCTGAGTGAACAAGTACTTTAAACTTTTGTGGTCCGAATAAATTGTCACACTTACCCCATACAAATAATGTCGCCATATCTTCAGTGTGAAGACAATGGCACCCAATTCTAAATCGTGGGTAGGGTAGTTCTCCTCATGCTTCTTCAGCTGTCGGGAGGCGTAAGCTACGACCTTCCCGTGTTGCATCAACACACAACCCAAGCCTCTGCCTGATGCGTCACAATATACCTCAAAACCATCTGGACCGTCTGGTATAGTCAGGACTGGTGCAGATGTCAGAGCATCCTTGAGACTCTGGAAAGAACTCTCACAGTCGACTGTCCACTCGAATGGTGCATCCTTTTTCATCAAGGAAGTCATCGGCTTCGAGACACTGGAGAAGTCCTTTACAAACCTCCTATAATAACCTGCCAGACCGAGGAAGCTCCTGATATCGGTAACTGTATTCGGCCTAGGCCAGGTGCGCACTGCATCAATCTTTGCCGGATCAACAGCGATCCCGGCCTCAGAAATCACATGACCAAGAAAGGATACTTGGTTCAACCAAAACTCACACTTCGAAAATTTAGCATACAACTGATTCTCTCTCAAAGTTTGTAACACATTTCTCAGGTGGCTTTCATGCTCACCTCTCGATTTCGAGTACACAAGAATATCGTCGATGAAGACTACCACAGACTTGTCCAACTGATCTTGGAACAAGCGGTTCATTAAATCCATGAACTTCGCTGGTGCATTGGATAACCCAAACGGCATAACCGTAAACTCATAATGTCCATACCTAGTTCTGAACGCTGTCTTCTCAATATCACTGTCACGGATGGCAATCTGATGGTATCCGGATCGTAGATCTATCTTGGAGAATACTGATGCTCCCCTCAACTGATCAAATAAATCGTCGATCCGTGGTAAAGGGTAACGGTTCTTCACCGTAACTGCATTCAGTTCTCGATAGTCAATACACAGGCGGAGACTACCGTCCTTCTTCTTCACGAAGAGGACCGGCGCTCCCCATGGTGAAACGCTAAGGCGGATAAACCCCTTGTCGAGTAGGTTTCTCAGCTGCTCCTTGAGCTCTATCATCTCTGCTGGAGCCATACGATAAGGCGCCTTCGCAATTGGTCCGGTACCCGGAACCAAATCAATTTCAAACTCTACTTCCCGTGCTGGCGGCATGCCCGGCAGTTCCTTAGGAAATACATCAGGAAACTCCGACACTACCGGCACATCTAGGCTATACTTTGGATCTCTCTCTATGTCTTGGACATAGCAGAGGTATACATTACTCCCTCGTCGTAGTTCACGACACATAGCCATGGAGGTGATGATCTGAGTCAAAGGCTCCCTGGGCCTCTGGCGGTAAGATATAGTAACCCCAGACGGACTCCGAAGAAGCAGGCGATGCTCGGCACACAGGATTCTGCCCTTGTACCGCTCCAACCAGTTCATCCTGACAATCACATCAAAACCAAGTCCGTCGAACTCTATCAAGTCGATCGGAAACTCTTCACCTCTGATTCGTACAACAACATCTCGGTGGTAGCGGGTACACCTGATCCGCTCTTTCGACGGGAGAGTGACTAGGAAGTCTGGCATCTCATCACCGTCTAACCCCAGCCTCTTCGCAAAGGATAGCGAAATAAATGTATGGGAGGCTCCGGAGTCGAACAAGATTGAAGCGTCCACGCCATTGACTGGAAAGGTACCGGTGAGGATTGTGCCGCTCTTGCCGGCTTCTGCCTCATTGCAGACACTCAGTATACCTCCCGTTCCGAGAGCACAGCCTAATTCATTGGCAAACTAATAAGTATTGGGTAACAACACGGTTTATATACTTCAACAACTCCACTTTATTCATTAACACACTCCTCTTACATTATACGTTGATCTTCACTGTTAACATAACTAACACATACATAACATCCTTAACATACACTGGCTTAACACATTACGTAATTATACAAGGCTTCAAAACTGCCTGAAGGTCAAATTCAAACGTCCGGGTTTCATGTGTGTGGCATTGATCACTGCCGACGGTGCGGTATTCAATTTGATCTTCCTGATGCCATGATATAGCATCCTCGACTGCCCACCCATGATTAACACGTCTCCTGACTTTAGTACTAACTTCTTCGCGAGATCAGCACGCTTCTGCTCGCCATATATAAACACTGCGGTATCACCAATGGACCAAGACACCACGGGTACTCCCTTACTTAGAGACTCGGGTGACTCGTCCTTATCTTGGTGTAAACCTAATCGTCCACCTTTCTGGTAGAAGTTCATGATACACAAATCCGCCTTAACACTTGGAATTGAATCCTTTCAACTTGCTGAGCAATTCCACGGCGTGGTTAACGACCGCAAGGAACTCCTCAGGTATCATCGGTACAGTTGCTCCGTCTTCAGCTCGCACTTCTTGATATGTCTTGGTGTAAGGATTCTAGTCCTTACCCATGCACATCATCTTCAATTTCATTCTTGATCCGCTCGGGTATTCAGGTGTGTAAAAACCTCCAGGTGTTGCTCCAAGTTCATTGCATCGTCTGACGATATGGACTTGTGCTTCCGGTGTCAGGTATCCATTTAAGAGTATCATACCTGGCTGGATAACCTGACTTTGCTCCATTGGAAAGTCGGTGATGTTGATGGTGGTTCCTTCTGGGTTTGGTGTGGGTGGGATTGGATAACATATATTGAAGGTTCCTTTAAGTTTAGAATTACCTAATTAGGTGACTTTCACATTATACTTTAACTCTTTACTCACATAATTGTACACTTGGACTCACTAATACACACATGCATGAAATGCGGTATGCAATCACTTATTTCATTCAACAGTTTAGGCGGTACCTGGTCTAGAAGAGGGCCCTGGCGCCTCTGACCGGTCCACCACATTCAGGGCGGCCTTGCTAGGTCCCGACCCCTTCCCCTTCTGGGAATCAGTGTGCCTCTGATCTATGGGTGGCTGGTTAGCCGTCTTCGGGCCATCAATAGTCGCTGTGGCCTTACCCTTCCACTGCCCCTTGGGCTTGTTGACTCTGCTGTTGGGGTTCCGGTAACACTCGTAGTCACGGTGACCCCATTTCTCGCAGTAACGACACTGCATGTCGTTTCCCTTGCAGTCCTTACCGGGGTGGTCTCCGTTACACCACTTACAGTAGTAGTGGCGCTCCGGTCCAGAACCCGTGCTAGCTGCTATCACAATACACAACCAATACTTATTTCACAACTTAACAACATACACTTCAACTTGTCACACATGATTAAATAATTACCCTTAGGTGGGTAAGAGCGTAGGGGTTTCGCCGCATAAGCATATGTGAGCTTCAATGGCTCCTCAGTTGTGGTGGTTTGGGCTTGGCCCTTGTCACCCTGGTGTTGACTCTTCTGGGGCTGGGAATAAGGCTTTTTCTTCTTCCTTCCTCCCCCGTACCCCTGCGGACTCTGGCCCTCGCTCGTGGCCTTGCGCTTGTGCGCATTCTCCTCGTCCCTCAGACGGACGGTAATTTCAACCTTAGCAGGCATGATAGCACTCCTGAATTTAGGACGTCAGTCATGCTCCGCAATACATACTCACAAACTCACATTAATACTCACATGGATTACACTTATTCATATCACACTTCATTTAAATTACCTGCAAGGTAGTATACTCAGCTGGCCCCATCCCATAGTGAAGACGGTGGCTGAGACCGTTGTAGAAACGGTTTACCAGCACCCGGTTCGAGTATCCCAGGTCCGGTAACAGGTGGATAAGACCGGTGAATGCAGTGTAGTACTCATCAACCGACATCTTGTCCCCCTGCCTCAGACTATCCAGCTCCAGGCGCTTAGCCTCTTGAACATGCACAGGGTAGTATTTGGCTCGCAGTAGTGCCGTGTACTCCCTCCATCCAAACTGAGGATCCGCCATCCGGTCCTCTCTCACAAGCTTCCACCAACTCTTACCGAACCCTTCAGGTAGTAAGCGGCAAGACGGACCTTGGCCCCAGCAGGCACATCCAAGGTCTCGTAGGCGGTCTCCAACTCGGAGATGTACGCCTCCAGCTTACGTGGGTCGGTCTCCCCATGAAACGACGGGGGTCTCAAGTCTACCAATGCCTTGACCCAGTTGGTCTCTCGTGGCGGTGGTGGTTGAACTTCGGGCTGTTGCCCCTGCTGAATTGCAGCTACAAGTTATGGGACCATTTGGGCTACGGCGGCCGCTACAGCTTCGGCCATAACCTGAGCCGTAGTATTCTCGCCCTGGTCATCCGTATCTCCAGTACCGCTTCCGCGGCCTCTACCTCTCGGTCTACCTGACATCTAAATTCACACGACATTATTAGCATTATGCTTACACACTTATCGGTTCCAACGATTACAACGTTTTCCCGACAACAAGGTATCTCCACACTTGGTTAGTGGTTAACCTTTCCATAACTGATCACTTAGGTAACTGTAGTTAGGTTTCCTAACTCGGTATATTCCTAAGCTCGGTATTCTAGTCATCAGAGCGATACTTCGCTCTGATACCACTTTTTGTAACACCCCTACATCGAACTTCACAACTAATGAAATCGCAGCGAAAAAAAAACTAAACAATAACTAAACGCTTCGGTGCTACAACGCCGTCAACCACCCACGTGGTTGACAAGGCAGAATAAATACAAGTGTACCGGTCTAATGATCAGACTCCCGAGCATAGAACTAAAACCATAATTACATCATATACAATACCGAGTATTTAATTACATTCCTTCACTGTAAACTACCAATATACCACAGTAGTTTCAACGGACTCAAAATATAATGCCACGGGAGCACAGGCGCATCCCGGGCTCAACATTCAAAATAACCAAAAGTACAACTGCAGCCTAGAACCTAAACCACTCTGCTTCCTCGATCCTCATCCTGCAGTAAAAATATGGAGCCCCCGAGGGGGTCAGCAACCCTTGGCTGGTATGGTTAACGCGCAGCCCATCGGCTACCGGGATACGCGCAACTAATTGTCATGATAACATGGCATTCATTTTAAACATAACATAACATAAGATAACATGTGGCATAGCATTATTATTGCATAGCACAACATCACATACACAGTGGATACTCTTTCCACAATAACAAACCAAAAGGTTAAATAACATAAGAGCCTAGAGAATGGTTCACCCTCATGTTAAGCTCGTTACACACACTCATTACCGTTCTGTTATTCGAACGAGTAACTTAAGTCACAGATGGTTCGGATATAGTGACCCGAAACACCACACAAACACATGTTCCCACTAAACCGATCATAAGTCAGAATAGGTAAGCTTTGGAGGAAGCTAGCGGGAGATCGAACGCCAAATTAAGGAGAACAATCTTAACAACATAAGAGTCGAATCTGATTCAGATATCTACTCTTAACTTACGCATGACCGGACAACCGGATTCCTCACTTCCCAGTTAGCACTTGTTAGAAGTTCGCGGTGGAACTTAACAAACAATACACAACAGGTGGTAAGTCATGTTAGACACCCACAAGGGAAATGAGTCACATCATAACATCACAATAATATGAACAATGGTAAACTCATTACATGTTTAAGTCTTACAACGTCATAAACACACAGAAAAACAAACAACACACAAGCCGGTGTAAACCGGTAGGCAACAGACTGCAAGAAAACCATACCTTGGTCCTTGCTTCGATTGATTTCCACCGTAGGTCACTCCTATACATGTTTAAGAATGTCGGTTAATTATTTACTTAACTTCAAACTTACTAAATGTTTAACATGATTGTATGACATGTTTTTAATGCCCAACTAATCCTTCATCACCACATTATACCCCCTAGGGTTAACTACATTAGCCACACTCTTTATTTTTTTTTATATAAATTTTGGTCTGTCCGACCCACAACTGGGTCGGACCCTTCCAGGGGTTTTCGGGTTTGAAAAACTTAACTTGTCCGACCCATGTCCGACCCAACCATCTGGGTCGGACCATACCAGAGATTTTATCGACCTTTGAACATACATGTCCGGACCATGTCCGACTCACTCGACTGGGTCGGACCATTACAGAGCATCTACCGCCTTACAAAACAACCATGTCCGACCCATGTCCGACTCACTCGACTGGGTCAGACCATTCCAGAACAATTACCGTCCTTCAAAACACGACCGTCCGACCCATGTCTGACCCAAAAACTCTGGGTCGGACCATTCCAGAACCATTTACTGACGTCTAACAGAGGCTGTCCGACCCAAACTTGGGTCGGACCCCTGGGTCGGACGCCACCAAACTTGCCCAAACTTTGTCAAATCTTCACCAAACTTCTCCTAAAGCCTCTTAATGTTTCCTAACATCATTTGGTACCCTCAAACCCTCATACAACATCCATAAAATTCATTATCTATCTCCTTAACACTTACTCATTCCATACCGAAATTCTTAACACTTACGTTATTTTCTCCTAGGTCTCTAAGTGGTGTTTCATACCTAAGATAACCACTATGTCAATAATGTTTCCTCACCACTACTACATCATCTCCCAAACATCTTTTCTCACAACTAACTCCTTATGTCATTCTTGAAATCCTTTTTCAAGTTTACACTTTCTCCTTGTTCACCAAAGTTTGCATAAATCTTAACACAAGTCTAAATGACTTTGGTGTATCCCAAAACATTCATTTGCGTTATAAAATCCTCGAGAACATTGCCTAGGCCCTTTTTACATCATTAAACACCTTAATGCATGTTTCTTTCACAAGGAAAGCACCTAACCATTCTAAACATTTCTTAACTTATCAAACTCATTTTAAACCCTTAGAACTTCTTGTTTGTTACCTAAATTTTGACATAGGTTCTCCTAGAACATTACTAAACCAAAACACATTGTTTTCACCATCAAACAACCAAGAACACTAAAAAACCATCAAACACTTTCTTATACACAAACTTCACACATATAGCACTACATCACAATATAGTGCATAATTTAAATTGCATGGCACTTAGGCCCTTAAAATGCATAAATCATAAACACTGAATTTCCCACATTATATTTGCCTTTGACCTGCAAATACACTCAACAACACATATGCCTCTTACTAAGCCCTTGAGAGCATTCTTCTAAGTCATTTTCCATTGGCTCCTTAACTCATTTTCATAAGCAATACAATCTCATTTCTCCTAAGACTTTAAACCACATTAGGTTAGCATATTTACCTCTTTTCCTCACAACTTCTTTCTTGTTTCCTTATAAAACCGATAAGGATGTTTGGTTGTTTATCAACTTCTAAACAATGTACAAGTAATGAAATGAGTATACAAACTTTAAGCTTCATCTCATTGTAAACCCTAGTTTCACATTGTTTCAAAAACATTAAGATAGTTGTTTTACCTTAGAACTTGAAGAGAGTTTGAATATCTATCAAGAGAGGACTCCACCTAGTCCTTGAAAGGTTGGAATGAAGCTAGAACAAAGCAACATAAGGACTCCATTAAGAATGATTTTCGGTCAAGATAAAACATGGAGGAAACATCATTTTTCTTTGAGATTCCTTACCTAGAAGCAAAGGAGACCAATAATATGTAGAAATATAAGCTCAAGCTCCTTCAATGGTGGAACTCCATGGCACCGAAATGGTGGTCTTGAAGTTTTGAGAAGATAGAAATGAAGAGCTTGATGAGAGGAAGAGAATGGTGGTGTTTGTTTTTGATTTGGTTAAGTGAGCTAGGAATTACAAGAGGTCAAAGATGGAGTTTGTGTATTACTATTGCAAATCGATCGTGAATGAAGGAAAGAAGAGAGGTTGAAGAAGACTTGGAACCGTGGGAAATGAAGAAAGGAAATGAGAGAATGAGTAAGTGAGTTTGTTTTGCTTTTTAGAAGATATTTATACCTTAAAGCAAATAGTAACTTAAGAGTCCTCCTTATTTACTTAACATGTTAACAAGAGTGGTGAGTCACCACACTTACAAAAACCGGCCCCCAATAGTTACTTAGGGGTGTTTTAGTCTTTATTGACCAATTTAATTACTTATAACAACATATGTTACAAGCTAGCTTATTAAAGTCACTATTCATAAAAACAAGGCACATAGAAGTGAAATTTTTGATTTCCCATTGATATAGACTTCAAAATGTGATACTATATAGTACACATGTTAATTAAAGAGTAATGATGGACATTTAGCCATTCAAAACTCATTTACAAGACAATTTTTCAAAAATGTGCTTTAAGACTCCTTAAAGCACATTTTGTGTTTTAACTTGTTTTCAAGCTTGGTTTTCTTTGGTAATTGGTTTAATATGTTCATTAGTATATAAATAAGGTCTTGGAAAGTTCATTAGGTCTTACCCAAGCTTATCCCAAGCTTAGAGCACATTTTAGCCCTAATTGACTTTAAGGCATTTATTTGTGTTCTCTATGGTTTAAATTGTTTTTAAGACTCTTTTTAGTCTTAATATACCATATTTAGGTGTTTAAACAACATACTAAGGTTTGGGGTATTTCAGAAGCAAGTATAGGGACCAAGGTTTCCCAAATTTGCATTTTAAGGTAAAAACATACCTTAAGCTTCTCTACTCTTCATCCGATTTTCTTCCTTTGATTTTTATGAGTTTATGCACTCATAATCTTCATATTTACATGTTCATTCAGTTGGTTAGCCTTTTGGATTAAGGGTGGCCGAGATCTAAAGGAAATACCCTTCTTTAAGGCATTTTTCCAAGGTAAAACCTAATACCAAGGCAGCTTGTTGTTGTCTAGCTATTTCCTATGCCTATATGGTGAATTTAACACCTTGTGGTGTGTTTAAAACAGGCCGAATTCCTCTTGAAGTTCCCTTGCATTTTTAAGGTGATTTTTGCCTTAAATCTTACATTAATTGTTCCTTATGGTTAAGCTCAAGCTTGGAGTATAACCATATCTTATTTTGGTGTATTAAACATGTCTAAATGATGTGGTGAATTTTCCTTCAAGTGGCCGAGTTCATACAAGGAGAAATCAAGGTATAAACACCTTAAAACTTATGATTTTATAATTTCTAAGCATATATATAAATTATGCCGAGAGTGGAGTTTAACATATGGTTTATATTAACCTAGAAATGGAAAAAATGACTAAGATAAATTAAGCTAGTCATTTAAGTGATTTAATTAACATAATGGTCAAATTATGACATTATGTGGAAAAATAAATAAACTAAAGTGAGGCCGTGAGTTTATACTATATTTTGAGACATTTAAAGTGTAAATTATTTTGCAAGTTCAAGGTTGTAATAAGGCCATGTCATTAGGCCATTTTAATTTAAGTTTATAAGCTTATTTAGTTAGATTTATGCTTATATAATTAAGTTTGGGGCCAAACCATAATTATTGATAAAATATTAGGCCGTGGGCTTAATTTAGAGGAACTTAGGGTTTTAAATGAATTTAATAAAAATTATAACATTTTATAAAGTTTTAGGTCAAAATTGTAAAAATAGAAAAGTATGGGGTAAGATTGGTAATTACCGAGAGTTTGGTCCAATTTGGCATTAGAAGTCAAAGTTGACTATATAGGAGACTTTGACAAAGTTTGGAGAATTTTAGAAATTAAAATACTACCATTTATTAAGATAAGTATTAAATTGTAAAAGATTTATAAGAGATGGGGCTATAGTATTTCCGAAACTTTGGGGTACTAAATGGGATTTAGTACAGTCCTTAAGTTATTAGGAATTTTTAGAAGTTTATTTGGTTAAATTTGGAGTTTATATGAATTATATAAGTATAATATATGATATTTTATAACATTGTTACAAATGGGTAACAAATGGGTAAAACCGAGAATTATAGAAAGTATAAGGTTAGGAATAATATTTATGACCTTTTAGTAAAGTTTGGTAATTTTTGGAGTTATATATAAGATTTTATAAAGATATATGTATAATATATAGTTTTAATGTTGTTAGAAAACTATGTATTATAAATTGGGAAGATTTGGGAAATATACATAGTTTGGTGGTGGGAATTTAATTAAAACAGTCCTAGGGTCTGTTCGAAAATTATAGCCTTTAAAAACTATAGGTTATAATTATATTAAGGTTTAAGGATTTTAATGTAAGGTAAATATTATAAGTGTAACAATGAAATATAATTTGAGGTTGATTTGTGATTTATAGAAGTTTAGTGGTATTTGGTGAAAGCCGAATAATATAGGGGTTGTTTGGTATTTTAAAACAATTTACAACTATATGTTATAACTGTTTTAATGACATAAATGTCATAATATATGTTATATAACTATAATGTAACATTATATTAATTATGTGGTGGATTTTGTAAATATTTAAGAACATAGGTGCTGTTCGGAAATATTAACATTTTTAAATGAAAGTTATAATAAGGTTTTAATGTTATAAGAGTTATAACATTTATAATATAAGAGGTATTCATTAAAAAGAATGAATATATATTATAAGACTTACCACATAATAAATAGTTTCATAATACATGTATATAAATAAATATATGATTGGTGTAGGAAATGTAATATGGTTCAATGACTATAACTATCATAATTAAAATGATAATAGATAAAGAGAAAAGAATTACAAACATTGGATATGGAATTCTAATGTTAAGAGTGTACATGGGATAATAAGGATTTATATAATCCAAAGTATTGTTTACATTATTTATACCACATTGAACTTGGAAAAAAAAAAGAAGAAACAAACCTTAGAAAAATAAATACTAAGAAGAGTTGTATAAGCATGATAAAGAATCCTACATACAATACAGAAACAAACTATATGATGTACAAACATACATTAAGTTACATGCAATAACAAAGTTCAATAATGAGTATATTAATATACGAGACAAAACTACGCATGTAATGTAACACTTTTCCAATCCCGAGTTAAGCCGAAAACCCGACAAACGTTGACAGTTAATAACGGGGGATTAACCGGGAGTTATTAGTGACGGTACGGGGTACCATCGTAGAATTATGTTGTTATACGGGATGCTAATCAGTAGCATTATGTATTGTTTAGACTGTTAGAGGCGACGCATGAAGCATAGGATCTTGCTGATTCATACTCCACCGTAATACAATCAGGGTGAACTGTATGTTGTTATGTGTCTCTGATTGTCTCTGAGGGCTTCCTCAGTTCAGACTTCTGTGTGATCTGTGATAAGATTGTTTGTCTGAATGTGATAATTAATATGCTTGAATTGTATATTTATAGCTGCTTATTATTTACTGTTGTTGAGTTAACAGTATTGGTTCGTATATATGAACCTATATATATAAAACGAACTAGCGGCTATAGTGCTATCTTATATGAAATATAAGGATCGTCGGAAAAACGTTGTAGCACTAGGATAATAAGATATACATATTATCCGAGACTGTTATACGGAGCATTGGCCTTTCTAAACGCCGCTCTCGTATCTAACACTGGATCCCGAGTTTACAGACTCCGGATTGGACTAATGACCTTAGTCTGCTGTGTTAGAAAATTTGGTAATGCGATGCGATGGTATAATTAATTAATGAAAGATAGTAAAGCCAAGAGGATGTGGCTCTTGGTGCGCGCTGTGATCACAAAAACGATACCAGGATGTCCGCGTACGGGTCCGTAAGTATCAAGAAAATTTCCCGTGAGCTAGAATGGCTCATTGGTCGGAGACTCTACCGCTGGAGTGGCTACTGCCGTGGGTGACCCGCCATAATATATGGGTAATTTAGAGACTCGTCGTTTTAACGAGACGCTGTCACTAGGTATAACTGAACACTTAATACAGTTGAGACTTAAACAGTGGCGAACAATACTGGTTTCTACACCATGGACGAGAATTAACACTTGTTTATCATTCTCATTGTTTCGCTTTGTTGTTCATTGGTTATACTTGTGATTATATTATGTGTGTCGATGGTTGTGTTATTGTATGGATATTACTGTTAATTGCTTTACAGTTTAAATATTAAAACGGTATCGCATGTAACGAATCTCATGCTCTCGACCAATTAATTGAGGGGTTTGAGGAGGCATGACGGGGCATGTGATAACATACTCAGCAGGGGCTGATTCCATACCACAAACCATTTTTGTTTCAGGAGATTAGCTGGTGGGTCGACGCGGGGCGCGACGATTGTGATATTACTGTTGGTTAAGACTTGGTACGGTTTGATACTAATGTTACTTTGAACTCGGGTTGTGTAAACCGAGGTGTATTTTGGTTAGATGCTCACGAGTACGGTCTGTAATAATCGGTTGTTGTTGGATTTGTTTTAAATTGTTTAAGTACTACTATCTATCTCTTGTGGTCACTGCGGGAATACGTTTCGCAAGTTGATTATCAGGTAATTCGTTATCACCCGTATGGGCGAGTGATAACAGTGACACCATTAGAGCGACAGTCTGTTATTTACCGCTGCGACTTATTTATTATGTGCGACATTTATACGATAATTAGGAGCCGAATTAGTAGGGGTGTTACATTTATATTTAACAGCAGGGGGCTATATATCCCTCGTCCACTAGGACATTTTTAAACTGACAGCAGGGGGCTGTATATCCCTCGTCCATACAGACATTTATATCTGGCGGTGGGGGCCATCTCTCCTAATTGGTTTTATTCTACTCTTGAGTCATTGGTTCTTGGATCTATCTCATCATTCCTAGTCCTTTGTGACTATCTGGGTCTTTCTACTCCTAACGGGAATTGGGTTTAACTAAGGCATTGGATGTTCACTAACACATGGTGTGGTTTTGTTTCACTAACTTTACCTTCCTATTCTTTATCTTTATCCTTAACTTGTTATCTTTGGCTTGGTGATTTTAAAGTGCCTTGTTTCCCCGTTTTACTTTCAAGAGTTTAATTTCAAGTTACTGTTTATTTTGAAGAGTTATGTTTTAAAGATTGCTTTGGAGAATTGTACCAGTTCCATTCCAGGGAACTGACTCACCCCTCCCGGGGTGGGCTGCTTGGTTTCATCTTGTAGGTACGAATAGTTTATACAGGTGGCCACGAAGAGCATGAGTGATTGGGATGAGAATTAGGAATTGTGGAGAGTGATTTTGTTTTATGTTCAGTTTTGTTTACGTTGTTTTCTTGAGTTCAGACCGTAACTCAGATAATTGTAATGGTTGTATTTGGTGAGGTTGGTACCGGGTGTTTGGAGCCCGATGGTCTGTAGCACCATTAGTTTATTTTCCGCTGCTGTTTTATTATTATAGGGGTGTTACACTACAGTGTCATGATAGTTGGTTTAAAGCATTCCTAGTTTACTCAGCTAGGGAGGGAATACATCTTGGGTAGATTAAAATCAATCTTAGGTAAACTTGTCACAAGGTGGTGGGTAGAATACTCTAAAACATTAGTTAGAGAGGGAACTTAGTTAATGTGTAAAACGTCGAGGAAAATGCCCTAGGGGTAAGATAAAGCCTAAGGTTATTACTTGGAAAATTTCTAAGGGCTAATATAAGTTGAACAATTAAAAGTTCACCTAGGGAATAACACCCGGTATAAATGAGATAAACTAGAAAAGTGTCGTCACATGAAATCATGAACTGACACGTTATTTTTAATCAACGTTAGGGTCGTAACGAACGCCAACCAGGAACCCGTGTGTGAGACGACACTTGCTTCTGATCCAGGTATGGATATGTGTGGTCCGTATGTTGCCGTGTTACATGGCTTGTGTGCTGTGTGCCTTGCTCGACAATGACCATAAGATTAAAGCATGAAATTGGATTGCTTGTTGTGGCTTGCTTATATGCTTGTTATATCATTGTTGCTTATTACTTGCGCGCACATAGTAGTATAGTCCCTTCTCGTTGATGAAACCTTGAGATGAAACACAACGAACTACGTACACAAAACAAAGGAACTATATAAAGGGAACACTCCTCTTAAACTATAGAGGACTTCTAATGACACCCACTATGGTGTCGAACTTATAATGATAATGAAAAGTAAAGTACCAGTTGGTGGAACACATCCTAGGGTCTAGAGATGACCCCGCTTTCTCGACGCATGATGCCAGGAATGGAGGATTAGCTATAGAGAAGACATTCTCCAACTTGTGGTGATAAGAGAATTCACACATAACCCTTAAAGAAACAAGGAAAGATTGGCACCTACATGATATGGTCACGGGATCTAAACGATATCCCCGTACCTGGTGCAAGGGAAGGGAGAGAAAATACACATTATGGGAACAAGAGAAAAGAAATGAAAACACACAACGCTCAAATGATCCCATGGTGAGGTTCATGAGTATAACATACCTATGCACACGTTTTATTAATTACATGATTGTTGTTGCTATACTAGCAACTTGTTGTGCTTGGTTGCGTGCTTGATGTTGCTATGATGCCAACATGTTATGCTTGGTTGCTTGTTGCTAATGCCTTGCTACCTTTAAGTGTGTATGATGTCATGAAGTATTGTGGTGTGCTTTACTGCTTTATTATAGCATGTAAATTGGACTTAATAATATTCGACCAAGTAGTTGTGTAGCCCGGCAACATACGGACTACACATATTCATACTCAGTGTAGTTGCTGAGTCCTTTACAATCCAATTTTTACAGGTATTGTGCCGGATGATAACGGAGCGTAGGCGGGATGGCTACCATGGGGGTAGTCCATCAGGGCATAACCTTTGAGGTTGTTGTAGTATGTTTAATGTATGGGTTGTTACTAAACCTGAGATGTAATTTTCAGTTTATGATTTGGTAATTTGTTGTAGACACTCGATATTTGGAATTGTATCTTATATTGTAAATGAGTTTTGGTGAGGGCTGTTTCCAGTCATGCAGACCGTAACTTAGTATTGGTAATGTGGTCTGTCAACCACGTGGGTGGTTGGCATCTGTAGCACCCGGATGATGTTGAGAATCCGCTGCGTAGTTATCTTGTAATATGGCTAGGAGCTTTGTGTGTGCTATTGGATGTTTATTCGGGGGTGTTACAGAAAGTGGTATCAGAGCGTAGTTACGCTCTGATGACTGGAACAGGAAATACTGAGATTAGGTATTCTGACAGTGAGTTAAGGGTTGGGGTAGTACGTGAGGCGCGTTAGTTAGGGTTTTCACCAGTGTTTACTGGATACCTACAGACACCTACACCCGACCTCCACATCCCCTTAAATTCAGGGGAAGAGCGCCAGAGAGGTAGAACCTCCTCTTACTCGGGGAAACCCGATCTGGCATGTACTCAATGTTATACAATTAACCTGTGGAGAAAAACTATGCTATACAATAGCCCAAGACGTAAAGCTGTGACTAGAGCGTGAAGTTCAAAGACGTGTCCAAAAGAATAATACCCATTGAGGGACCAATTTTAGAGGCAACGTGGGTCGACATGCTTAGCAGTCGATAGGACCCTACCTGATAGGCCAAAAAGGGGACTAAAATATCCATAGGAATAAAGAAATAAATGAAGCTTGGCTAACCTATTAATTAAGATAAAATGGTTAAGTATGGATAAGAATGCTATGGAAATAAAAATATGCAATCCATATACTAGGGGGGGAATTAATGCCAGTAAACCTCCCCTGAAATAACAAAATAAAGGAACATGATCCGAAACAACAGTAATCAAGTAAATAAAGTTGGTACAAACAATGGTACCCAATGCAACTTAAAAATCAGCGTACCAGCTGCCCCAATACACGGTATTACCGTACTCTCCAACATCACCCCAGAAATGTGATCTCCCTTGTAAATATCTAAATAGCAATGTGTAATGCCACTATTACGAGATCATCCTTCCAATCACACTCCAATCAAAGGACAAAAGTTCCTAAATAGATTCTGAAGAGCGGCCTCCTTAATTTAGGAAAAGCTATAACAGTCAGAATTATAATAAAAAGGCCAAAGAGGAACACCTAGTAAGACTAATGAGTTTTCGACTAAGAAGTAAGCCTTGAATAAATGAGCACGAGGAACTCTAAACAGACTTTATCATATTATACATATACAAATGTACATACATACATATCAAGAAAGGCAAAATATCAATAAAACTTGAGGAGAAAATGAGGTGCAATTAAAGAAGGTCAAGTGACACTGAGCACAAATTGGGTTTCGAGAATCAGATACTTTCGCTAACAGACTTATGAGTCGTTTATGAAAAACGTTAACCGAGCTAAAAGGGAATTTCAAAAAGGAAAACTACTTGTGTGACTAACTGAGCCTTAGACGAACAACTTACACGGTTATTCGCTCTTCCTATCTGGTTGTTTCAATAGATATTACCTGCCTAGGGTTTACGCCTCTACACTCTGTAGGACTGAGTGTTTTGGTATCGCTCTGGTGCAATAAATTATCTAGTGGAAATATGAGAAATGTCCATCTTGGTAAAATTTTCCTTTCACTCTGGATATTACTTCATCCATGAGCTGAGTCTTTGTTGTGACGTGTGCGCGTCTTCATCAGAAACAGTGAGGGGCTGTATATCCCCTGTCCAGAGAGGACATTGTGAATAGTGAGGGGCTGTATATCCCCTGTCCAGAGAGGACATTATGAACAGTGAGGGGCTGTGTATCCCCTGTCCAGAGAGACATTGTGAACAGTGAGGGGCAGTATATCCCCTGTCCAGAGAGGACATTGTGAACAGTGAGGGGCTGTATATCCCCTGTCCAGAGAGGACATTGTGAACAGTGAGGGGCTGTATAACCCCTATCCAGAGAGGACATTGTGAACAGTGAGGGGCTGTATATCCCCTGTCCAGAGAGGAGATTGTGAGCAATTGGTTTGTCCACTCTTGAGTTGTTGATTCTCGGATTTCTCTCATTCATTCCTAGTCCTTGTGACTACTTGAATCTTTCTACTCCTAACTAGAACTGAATCTAACTTAAGCATTGGATGATCCTTGAAACCCCCTACAAGTGGACACGTAAACTACAAATAGATGTGGAATTTTGTGAGCTTGAATTAGTAAAGGGTGAAGGAAGCGGTGTTGATACTAGATGATACGATCATATGAACACATTGGTACATGATTCGAAAATTAGAGATTTCTAATATGGGAAGACTTGAAATGATGCGATGTTACTAGCAACCTAATGGTTACTACCTAAAATATATACTATCGCAATAAAATGCAATATGTAACCAGTAGTAGTCAAATACTTTAGTTCCTGGCGGAACATAAGAACAATGAGGATAATAAGGAAACTAAATATCCTATGTTACACATAATTATGAACGGTAATACAAACTAAACATGTCGTTATAACAATGGCACGTTTGTAACATTCAAATACCAAGAATTAAATCTTGTAACACCCCATCCAAGAACAACACACTTAACAACAGACTGCAGCAGAAAATATACTTCATCACATTACTTAACTCGTTGGTGTTACACGCCGTTAACCACCCACGTGGCTAACAAGGCTATTACATACACATTGTATCGGTCTGATGGACTAGATTCCCGAGTGACTACACATTACTATCTCTTTCCATTAACAACAAAACATACACATACCTTCCAACTATACCGAGTATTTACAAGCTGATGCCGATAACAATTTCGGTCTTACTACACCTACAATACATATACGACTTAAATAACTACCCATGTACAAACGACTACGCCGTCCTACTCTCAAACGGCTTCCAGCTCCTTGTACCTGAAATAGGAAAAAGAAGAGAAAGGGTGGCCCCCCACGGGCTCAGCACCTTTGCTGGTATGGTAATCCCGCAGCCCGCATGCTACCGGGCCACGCACAACTAATTGTTGTCTTAGCATGCGGTAGATTATATTTGAATCATGCATGTAAACTATCAACACACAACACATAACATTCCACCACAATGGGCTCAACAAACAGATAACACATCCATACTTGATAAGTCACTCATTGTGTTCATTAACCCTAGAGGGTTCTCCTCTAGTGGAGCTACTTCCTTAATAGATGACACTTACCTAATAATCGGGTTATCCATAAACGTCTCTTTTATAAACAGGGATTCATATCCATGATCCACATACACCACATAACAACACTTTTCACGTTTCAACGTGCACATAACATAACATCGCAAATAACTTTGCAGTACATCAACAACACATAACATAACGGGAACGGATCTCTCTAGGAACCACCCCAAACATAGTTAGTTCACAGGGAAAGCCTAGAGGATGCTGTCAAACTCATGCTAAGCTCGTTTACATAACTCGTTACCGTCCTGTTAGACGAACGGATAACTTAACATAAAGATGGATCAGATTTAGTGACCCGAACACAACATACATAATCCCCAACAGACGTGAGTCAAGAGCCTTGATTAAGCTCAGGGGTGATCGAAGACCAATGAAGGAAAACAACCAACAGAGAGGAAGCTGAAGAAACTGTATACAACAACTCCCAAACAATGCGCGACCGGAACAACCGGATTCCTCACCCCCCATAATATATACATATACACAGATAAAGACTCCGCTGTGGAACCTATCACATTAGCACACAATACGGTATTACAACCGAGTTAATCACACAAAGGAGGGTCACACAAATACAGCAACATCACACACAACATCACGCAACTAACTCACACATAGCTGTGGTTAGAACGTTCCTTAGGTTGGAAACGTTATTACTGGACACCGTTCTCTTACGTTTACCTAATAATGGTTAGCTAGCCCTTTCATACGCATTCGAGGTTACCGGTATCGGTACGCCAACACACAACAACAATAACGACTGTAAACTCGTTTCATGAATTATCTTATAACGTGGCAAACATACAGAAAAACAATTGGCATACAAGCCGGTGTAATCCGGTAGGACACAGGTTGCAAGAAAACCATACCTGTCACCGGGGTTTCACTCTAACGTGCCATCACATGTTCCTCGTAACATCTTTGAACAACTGGTAACATTACATTTACTTTCATTAACACCGGGGTAACTTGTTTGTTTAAAGGCTAATGATCATGACTTACTCCCATTAATCAGTTAAATAACTTCACATTTTTAACTTGTTTTACTTTTACATTTTAATACAACTTTTCATCCATTCAATTGTCATTATAACTCACTTAACATGTCCTTAACAATCTCATAACATCATTACTTATCAATCCCCATCATTAGATATCATTTTCTAACCTTAAACAACATTTTTAGAGTGGTCCGGGACTTGGTCCTTACCTTAAGCCCCGGACCAACACTTAATCTAACTCTCGGGTGGTTTTATGTAGTGGTCCGGGACTTCATACAAAACTTAAGTCCCGGACCAATATAAGCTAGAAATCCTCGGGGGTAAATCAGGGGGTGGTCCGGGACTTCCTACAAGACCTAAGTCCCGGACCCAAGTAGTGTAAGAACTCTCGGCCCCTTTTAATGCATGGTCCGGGTCATCTTCCAAAACCTAGTCCCGGACCGCTGTAACAGATTCCCATATTTGACATTTTCAAGTCTTGTTTCATCTATTTTCTTCATCCATTGATTACCCAAACTTCACACATGAACTTAGGCATATTCTAATACCAAAATATCACTTTGATTCACCTTAAAACATTGTCCAACTTGTCACTCATTTTTCTTACAAATCTCTTAACACTTGTAACATTTCTCTTTTGGTTGTCTAAGTGGTATTTCACCTATAATGACCACTATACCAAGATGTTTCCTCTACACCTTAACATCATCTCCCAAGCATCTTTTCTTACTAACTAAATTTCCTTGTTCACACCTTCTTAAAATTCCTTCCTCATATCCTTACCTAAACATCATTCATTCCTTGTACATTAACATTACCTAAACCTAAAACAAACTTCTCCAAGACTTTATTATATCCCAAAAACACCCATTGGATTTCTAGAACTTCAAGATAGTGCCTAAATCCTCGTAGCACTATATAACACCTTAATACATGTTTTCTTCCCTAGCAAACATTCATTCATTCCTCATATTTCCTAGTTCACTAAAGCTCATTTAAACACTTAAATCTCCTTATACATTACCCAAATTTTGCCATAGGTTCTCCTAGCACAATGTCATACCAAAACACATTGTTTTTCACCATTAAACATTCAAGAACACCTAAATCCATCAAGAAGCTTCTCACACACAAAACTTCACCAAATTAACACTACATCACAATATAGTGCATAATCAAATTGCTTGGCACTTAGGCCCTTAAATAACATGGCTCTTAGGCCCTTAAATTGCATAAACCATAAACACTGAATTTCCACATGTATATATTGCCTTTGACCTGCAAATACACCCAACAATACATATGCCCTTAATAAACTCCTTGAGAGCATTTTACTAGCTCATTTGCCATTGGCTCCTTAGGTATTTTATTAAGCAAATCAAGCTCATTTTTCCTAGGCATTTAAACTACATTGAGATAGTTTGTTTACCTCTTTTCTTCAAGATTTTTACTTGAACACTCTTGTTCTTCCTTGTTTGGAAATCGGCAAGAGTACTTGGATACTTGTCAATGTTCTAATCAATACACAAGTAAAACCAATGAGCATTCAAGCTTCATGATTAACCCATTTTCAAACCCTAGGTTATATATATTGTCTTAACACATGAGGATAGTTGTTTTACCATGGAATAAAAAGAGAGCTTGAATAAGCATCAAGAAAGGATTCCTCCTTGTCCTTTAAAGATTGAAATGGAGCTATGAAAAGCAAAACAAAGCACCCTTGTGAGGTGAAATTTTCGGACATATACAAAACAAGAGGGAATGAGTTTTTCTTTGATTTTCCTTACCTTGAAGCAAAGGAGAATGACAAGGCATGGAAATATGAGCTCAAGCTCCTTCAATGGTGAATCTCCATGGCACCGAAATGGAGCTTTTGAAGATTTGAAAAGACAAGATTGTAGAGCTTGACTAAACTAAGAGAATGGTGGTCTTAGTTTTTGATTTGGCAAAAGGAGCTAGGAGATATAAGGGTTCAAAGCTTGAAGATGGTGCATGTGCTGTAGCATTACCGAAGGAGAAGGGAGAAGAAGATTGGAGACTGTGTGAAATGAAGAAGGAAAGAAGAAAATGAGAAGGAAGCTTGCTTTTGGAGATATTTATGCTAAAAGTAAATAGTAACTTTTGCTCTATCACTTAGTTAACTCATTTATTTGTGTAGGTGTGGTGAGTCACCCATGGAAACCGGCCCCCTTAGTGTTTTAGGCCAAGTCATGGTCTTTGTTGACCAACAAGACAACTTATATTGACTTATGTTATAACAACTTGCTTTTAATTTTAGTTACTATTCACAAACTAAGGCACATATTTGTGAAATTTTTGATTTCCCATTGATTTAGACTTTCTAATGTGATACTAAGTAGTACACATGTTAATTAAAGAGTAATGATGGACATTTAGCCATTCAAAACTCATGTACAAGACAATTTTTCAAAAATGTGCTTTAAGACTCCTTAAAGCACATTTTGTGTTTTAACTTGTTTTCAAGCTTGGTTTTCTTTGGTAATTGGTTTTATATGTTCATTAACTTATAATTAAGGTATAGGTATGCCCTTTAGGTCTTATACAAACTTATCCCAAGCTTAGAGCACATTTTTGTCCATATTGACCTTAAGGTATTTATTTGTGTTTTATTTGGTTTAATTGTCTACCAAGGTTTCCTAAGGACTTAATTAGCCTTATTAAATCATAATTGAATATTATTAAGTCTTGGTAGGCTCTTTGGGTCCTAACCAAGTTCACTCCAAGCTTAGAGCATGTTTTTGCTCAAACTGTATCTTAGTGCTTTATTGTGTTTTACTATGGTTTAAATTGTTCACTGATGTTTCTAAGGAACTTTTTAGCCTTTAAATACCATAGTTTAATGTTTAAACAACATATCAAGGTTTGGGGTATTTCAGTTACTACAGAACATACATGAATTAAAGCCAAAAGGGTCAGCCAGAAAGAACAATTCAGACGCTCAAAAACACACTAAGGGCATGAACTTCCGACCTCTAGAGTAAATGGATAGACAAGCCACAACCCACCGAGATTGTGTATAAATTAAAATACCCCTTGTCGGTCAAGAGACTTTTACTCCTGTACAATTAAACCATGCACTGCCTTGAAGGGCATAGTGAGGGAAACCTAAACCTGAATAAAATCAGAGTCGCACAGCGGAAGCTGGTGGACCGTATCTCACACTTTCCTGTTGATAGATCGGTATGGATACTGATAAGAATCCTTGAGACATAAACTAAGCCATTAACATAGTCAAGACTTTTGATAGGATTATAAGGTGAGCTATATTGCATAGGAAAAGACAGCCCATGAGACTTAAACATTGTGAACCAAGGTTCAAGGATGATATAATAAGGATTACGTGGGCGTAATCCATTTTTAAGGGGGGTAGGCGCGTTGTGTTTTCACTAGGTTATTACCCGTTTGTGGTGATGTTTTGGATGCTATGTGTGTGAATTGTGTGTATTGTATTGGATGTACACTATGCGATGAATGAATGTTGTATGTTGGTTATTTATGGTGTGACATGTAGATTGTTGTATTTGGTGATGTATACATGAACTATCGTGTATGTACGTCCCTTGGGACTTGTGATATATACATGTATGTGTGATTGGGATGGATTGGAAAACTAGTGGTAGAATGGAAGGTTAGGAAAATGTTGGAACTTCAGAATTGGTAGGATTGGATGGATTAGAACCTTGAGATTCGTGGGTGGCTAGATACATATTCGATTGAGACAACTTCGAGACGAAGTTCTTTTAAGGGGGGTAGACTGAAATACCCCGACTAATTATCATTTTAAATTAGTGAAGTTTAAATTTAATTATGTGCAATAATTACCATGAAACATTATGGTATTTTAAATATAAATCCAAGCGGATACTTATACCGCATGGACAGATCGGTGCGTAAAATAAATACCACTAGTGAAATACCCCTAAATTAATTTAAATTAATTTAGGGGATTTTTTTTAAAAACCCTAAATAATATTAAAAACCTAAATTAGTATATGGTATTATTTAAAAATTATTTAGGGGACTTCTTATATTAAATTCTAATAATATACAATTTAAATTATTTATTATATGGTATTATGAATTTAATACAAGATTTATAAGTCAATAAATCTTAGAAAAATTCCTAGACACTCCAATTATATTATAAGATTTTAGAAATATTGGAGCATTGATTTGAAGCATAAAAGTCAATATAAAATTCTAGAAACCCTAAAGCTTCTTAAGCCTTGCTTGGGTTGACTTTTTAGAATGGTCAAACCATCCCATGAAACCTATACCAATAAATAGGTTATGGAAAACCATGAAGATCGTAAAAAGACGTCGAAACGGATCATCCTAGCCAAGTTATGATAGAATGAAGTTTAGAGCCAAAATTTTGAAAAGTGCCACGTGTCAAGACCACACCGGTCGCCGGTACTTGGCACAAAAATTGGCCAAGTATTCTCATTTTCACCAGTATTTTTCCCTAACTTGTGACGGCCGTATCTCACTCATACTTTTGAATTTTCCAGTGCCATCTTCTTCATTCTCTTCTCCTCAATCTCCTCTTTCCAACGATAACTCATACATAACCTAACTCATTTTACATCGACAAGAAAATCGATCAAAAGTTGCCTCATTGCAAATTCGTAACCCAGAATTCCAGATTTTTCTAAAATCAGGTAAACTTCGTCTCCCCATAACTTCTTCGTTTTCGCAGCCAAATTTCGTGTTCTTTAGCTTGTTTCGAAGATCTCTAATCCCTCTACAACTTTCATGTTGATGACCAAAGCCAATTCCCAACCGTTTGGAAGAGAGAGGTGTCTAAAGTTTCGGATTTGTCATCACATAAAATCATAGATTTTTTCCAGAAAACGTAAGGTATAAACTCGTAACTTTCGGCTTAGATTTCTTTCTGTGTATTACAAATTAGAGTGAGTTCTTGCTATCAATGTGTAGAGCTATGTTTCCTCTTTAGATTAAGCCCAAGAACATTCGAACTAGAACTTATTTTATAGATCTCCAAAGTTAGTGAAATACCCCAAACCTTGATATGTTAGTTAAATATATAATTATTATATTCTAAGGCTTATTTTAGTCGTTAAGAACATGTGGGAAAAATTCCCGAAGGAAACGGATCCAAATAGTGGATTAAAAAGGCAAAACGAGCTTTAAAGCACGCCTTTCGAGAAACCCGGGAAATGTAATTTCAAACGGGTTTAAAGGACTAGTAAAAATTTACGGTCAATCATATGGCTATAATTAAATATTAGTCAAGGTCTAGGACCATAAAAATAAATAAAACAAAAATCCGGAAACTGGACCCGAACTGTTAAAACTGACAGTTCGAAATTAACGGGTGTTATCTGCTAATGACCAAGTGCCACTCTCTCACATTGTAAAATAATAAAAATCAAATTTTTCCCTATCTCATTTGTGTCTCACGATTTGGCCCCCCTCTCTCTTTTATTTTACCTCACTCTATTAGCTACAAGACAAAAATAATAAAGTACAATTACTTTACTCCCTCTCACACCATACTCTCTCACACACACACTCTCTCTCTCCCTCATTTCTCTTGTGTCTCACGATTGCTTCCCCCTCTCTCAGCTCTTCTTCTTCATTTTGCCCAGCCATGGCGATTTCACAAGCCAAGAAAAACCCCAACTTCAACTCCTTGTAACTTCTTCATCCTAGCTCCAAATCAAGAAATTTTTACACCAAAATACTCCTCTCATCTTGGGGATTATTTTGCACCTTTCAAAGTCTCAAAACTCCATACTTCATCTCCATGGGTGTACCACATTTTAAAGAAGAAACTTCACATTCTTGAAGCCAATCATCTTCTTGTTGTTCTAAGGTAAGAAATAACTCAAAAATCTGTTTATTCCCCCATTTTAGGGTTACCGATTTTAATGTGTGCTAAGCACCATTGTTTCTCTTCATTTCAAGCTTGTAAATCTTCAAGAGGTGTTGGAGCTAGCCCTATTCCATTGCCAAACATTTCATTTTGAAATAGCAGGTAATTCCCTCCATGTGTTCAAGTAATTTCTAAATTCTAGGGATAATGGAATGATATTCATAAACCCTAAATACTCATTGTGGCTATCTTGGCTTGGTCATTAGTGTAACAATTTGTCCCGTTGAGTACCGATTGTGGAACAAGAAGTAAAGAGAAAGGGCAAGTTTGGAAAGAAAATCCAAGGTAATTAACTTACCTTGAACTAGTGTGTAATCTATGAATGTGTTTATGTTTGAGCAATATAAATGTTCAGTGAAATGCAGGTGTTGCTAATAATATAAGGAAATTCAGTGTTTAATTTAATGTCGTTAAGGGCCTAAGAGCCAAGCTTTTAAGGTTTATCAATATTGAGGGCTATTGTGGTTTAAATGGTGGATTTTAAGTGTGTTTTGGTGCCTTGTATGAATTGATGGTTGGAGTGTTTTAGTGGGTTAAAAGATGAGTGGGAACATGTAAGAATTATGGGGAGATCATGTCAAAATTTGTGTAGAGATATAATGGTTCAAATGCATTTCTAGGTGGGAACAAACTAGTGAACTACATGTGTTTTGAGAGAGTATTTGAGGAACTTAGAAATAAACTTGTAAATGAATTTGGAAGGGGATATATGAAGATTTTAGTGTGCCAAATGATGTTAGAACACACTAGGAGGCTTGTGGAAAAGTTTGGAAAAGATTTGACAATTGTTGGGCAGATTCTGGCGGCGTCCGACCCAGAGGTCCGACCCACAGTTGGGTCGGACGGCTTCTGTTGGTCACTCGTAATTGCTTCTGGAATGGTCCGACCCAGCTGGTTGGGTCGGACATGGGTCGGACCAAGTAGAGATTTTCAGACCCGAAGGTTACTGGAAGGGTCCGACCCAGTTGGTGGGTCGGACAGACCTAAACCTACAAAAAACTGGAAAAAATATGGTAAATGTAGTTAATCTTAGGGGGTATAATGAAGGTAATCTAAGGTAAGGTTAGGCATTTAAAACATGTCATATAATCATGTAAAGTACTTAGTAAAGCTCGAAGTTAAGTAAATTAATTAACCGACGTTATCAATCATGTTTAGGAACAACGTACGGTGGAGCACTAGAGTGGCAAGGACCAAGGTATGGTTTTCTTGCAGTTTGTTGCCTACCGGTTTACACCGGCTTGTGTTGTTTGTTTTTCTGTGTGTTTACAACCTTGTAAGATTAAACCATGAAATGAGTTTACAGTTCTTATTATTAATGTAACGTGTGCGTACCGATGCCGGTAACCTCAAATGTGTGCTAACCGTTAATTAACCAAAACTAGGAACGTAAGAGAACGGTATCCGGTAATAACGTTCCCAACCTAAGGAATGTTCTAACCCGGCTCTGTGTGTGTAGTTGTGATATGTGTTGCTGAATTATGCCTTATTTCCCTTGTATGTCTAACTGGACTAAAACACTTACTCGTGTGAGATTATGTTAAGCTCCCATCGTGGGACTTCTAACGAGTGCTAACCGGGGGAGTGAGGAATCCGGTCGTTCCGGTCACGCGTGCATGTATGGGGGTCGACATCTGCATCAGATTCGGCTCTCTCCTTATGTTAGGGTAGTTTTCCCTTCTTGGGAATTCGACCTCCCATTAGCTTAGCCAAAGCTTGCCTACCTGACTTCCACTCGGGCTATGGGGAAATTATGTGTTGATGTGTTCGGGTCACTACACCCGTCTCATCTTTCAAGTTAAGTTATTCATCCGACTAACAAAACAGTAAAGTGATATGTGTTAAGCTTAACATGAGGGTGAAGACATTCTCTAGGCTTACAAGTTGACTAACCATGTTGGTTGCTACCTAAAGTGAATCGTTTCACTATGTATGTGTTTTTATTGTTCTGCAATAATTCTTGTTATGTATATGCATGTTGTATGTTAAAATCAACGCCATGTTATCATGACAAATAGTTGCGTGTATCCCGGTAGTCTGCGGGCTGCACGTTAACCATGCCAGCAAAAGGTTGCTGACCCCCTTTCGGGGCTATGTTTATTTGCAGGATGAGGATCGAGGAAGCAGAATGGCTTTAGATCCTAGGTTGTTGATATTTTTGTCATTTTTGGATGTTGAACCCGAGTAGTGCCCGTACACTCGAGGTCGAATATTTTGGTGGATGTAGAATCAGTGGGTGATTTTTGTACAGTTACACTCGGTATATTGTGATTCTTTTTGGATAGGTGAGTTTTGGAAGGTTGTAATTATGCTCGGGATTATCGTAATCTGACCGATACATTGTATGTAACTGCCTTGTTAGCCACGTGGGTGGCTAACGGCGTGTAACACCGCCCTTTTGGTAAATGGTTAAGTTAATATTTTCCGCTGTGATTATTGGTTAAGTGTGAAGGTTATGGTTGGGGTGTTACAAAAAGTGGTATTAGAGCCAAGTATCGCTCTGATTACCGAGCTTAGGAATATACCGAGTTAGGAAATTTAAACCTTGTCGTCCAAAGGACGTTATAAACACTTGACCCGATAAGTTTGTATGCACAATACTAATGTGCTTCATGTAAAAAATCAGATGGCAGGGCGACCACCAGGAAGAGGCCGCGGGCGTGGGTTGGGAGACCCAGGGGAGAACCCTACCGCTCAGATGATGGCAGAGGCAATGGCGGCCGCCCTAGCTCAGGTGATACCTCAAATAGTAACCGCAGTGCAGCAAGGGCAACAACAGCCCGTTGGTCAGGATCATCCTGAACCACCACCACCACCACCACAGCCACGCGAGACTAATTGGGTGAAAGCGTTGGCCGACTTAAGGCCCCCGTCTTTCAAAGGAGAGACCGACCCTTCTAAGCTAGAGGCGTACATCTCGGAGCTCGAGACCGCCTATGAGACCTTGACTGTTCCTGCTGATGCCAAGGTCCGACTTGCTACTTTTTACTTGAAGGGTTCGGCTAGGAATTGGTGGAAACTTGTGAGGGCCGAGAAAGTGGCCGACCCGGATTTTGGATGGGAGCAGTACACGGCAATGCTACGGGCCAAGTACTACCCAGTGCATGTGCAGGAGGCAAAGCGCCTGGAGCTTGACAGTTTGAAGCAAGGAGATAAAATGACGGTGGATGACTACTACACCACCTTCACCGACCTTGTTCATATTCTACCCGACCTAGGTTACTCGAACCGGGTCTTGGTGAATAGCTTCTACAGTGGGTTGAGCCACCGCCTACGCTATGGCATGGGGCCAGCCGAGTACAATACCTTGCAAGTATCTCCAATCATGTCTAAGTGTGGATGAGTTATGTTATATGTGAGTGTGTAAATGTATGCGGGGCATGACTAACACCTTGATACTTCAGGAGTGCTATCATGCCGCTGCTAAGGTGGAGATCACCGTCCGTTTAAGGGACGAGGAGAATGTGCATAAGCGCAAGGTCTAGAGCGAGGGCCAAAGCTCGCAAGGGCACCAAGGAGGGAAGAAGAGGAAACCATACCCTCAGCACCAGAAGGACCAGCAACAGGGTGGCAAGGGCCAGGCCCAGTCCACCACCACTGAGGAGCCACTGAAGCTCACATACGCCTATGCGGCTAAGCCTTTACGCTCTCAGCCGATGAAGGGTAACCACTTGATTTTGAAATCGGATTTAAATGTGTGTTGTTAAGTTGTAAAGTGTGTATTGATTATGTGTTGTGATAGCAGCCAGTACGGGCTCTGGACCGGAGCGCCACTACTTCTGTAAGTGGTGCAAAGGTGACCATCCCGGCAAGGATTGCAAGGGGAATGATGTGCAGTGCCACTACTGCAAGAAGCTGGGGCACCGTGACTTCGAGTGCTACAGTAACCCCGATGGCAGGAACTATAGGCCTAGGGGCAATGGAAGGGTAAGGCCACTGCGACCACTGAAGGCCCGAAAGCTACTTATCAGCCATCCTCAGGGCAAGGGAATACTGATTCCCAGAAGGGGAAGGGGCCGGGAGCAGGCAAGGCTGCCTTGAACGTGGTGGACCGGTCAGAGGCACCAGGATCGTCTTCTAGACCAGGTACCCCTTAAACTGTTAAGTGAGATAAGTGATTGCATACCGCATTCCATGCATGTGTGTTAGTGAGTCTAAATGTATGACCACATAAGTAATGAGTTAAATAATGTGAAACCACCTAAATTAGGAAATTCTAAACCTTAGGAACCTTCAATATTTGTTATCCAATCCCACCCCCCACACCGAACCCGGAGATACCACCATCGGCATCCCGACTATCCGACAGAACAGTGTCAGGTTATCCAACCAGGTATGATATTATTAAAAGGATACTTGACACCCGAAGCACAAATCCATATCATTCGACGTGCAACGAGCTTGGAGCAGCACCAGGAGGTTTCTACACACCCGAATACCCAGTGGGGAAAATGAATTTAAAGATGATGTGCATGGGTAAGGATTGGAACCCTTACACCAAGTCATATCAGGACACACGAGCTGAAGATGGAGCTACCATACCAAGTATACCTGAGGAGTTCCTTGTGGTTGTTAACCACACCGTGGGAATTGCTCAGCAAGTTGAACCGGAACAAATTCCAAGTATCGAGGCGGACTTATGTATTGTCAATTTCTACCAAAAAGGTGGAAGATTGGGTTTGCACCAAGACAAGGACGAGACACCCGAGTCTCTAAGTAAGGGAGTACCCGTGGTGTCTTGGTCCATTGGTGATACCGCTGTGTTTATGTATGGCGAGCAGAAGCGAGCGGACCTCGCAAGGAAGCTAGTGTTGGAGTCTGGAGATGTGTTAATCATGGGTGGGCAGTCAAGGATGCTGTATCATGGTATCAAGAAGATCAAGTTGAATACAGCGCCTCCGACAATAATCAATGCCACACACATGAAACCTGGACGTTTGAACTTAACCTTTAGACAGTTTTGAAGTTATGTGTAACCATGTAAGGTGTGAAGTCAGTTGTATGTTAAGTATGTGATACATTGAGTATGCTAAGTTATCGAGCGATGTAGCCAATGTAATACCATCATGGTGTAAAGACGAGTTTTATGAATAAAGCAGTGTTGATTCCTTGAGTAAACCACCCGTGTTATTACCGTTATACTTATAAGTTTCTGAAATAAATTAGGTTGTGCACTCGGGACGGGAGGTATACTGAGTGTCTGCAATGAGGCAGAGGCCGGCAAGAGCGGCACCATCCTCACCGGTACCTTCCCAGTTAATGGCGTGGACGCCTCGGTCTTGTTCGACTCCGGAGCCTCACACACTTTCATCTCGCTATCATTTGCGAAGAGGCTGGGGTTAGACGGTGAAGAGATGCAAGACTTCCTAGTCACTCTCCCGTCGAAAGAGCGGATCAGGTGTACCGCTACCACCGAGATGTCGTTGTACGAATTAAGAATGAAGAGTTCCCGATCGACTTGATAGAGTTCGAGGGGCTCGGTTTTGATGTAATTGTCGGGATGAACTGGTTGGAGCGGTACAAGGGCAGAATCCTATGTGCCGAGCACCGTCTGCTTCTTCGGAGTCCGTCTGGGGTTACCATTTCATACCGCCAGAGGCCCAGGGAGCCTTCGACACAGATCATCTCCGCCATGGCCATGTATCATGAAATCAGAAGAAGAATGATGTATACCTCTGCTATGTCCAGGACATAGAGAGAGACCCTGAGTTTAGCCCAGATGTACCGGTTGTGTCGGAGTTTCCTGATGTCTTTCCTAAGGAACTCCCAGGCATGCCGCCTACACGGGCAGTTGAGTTTGAGATTGACTTGGTACCGGGCACCGGACCTATAGCGAAGGCGCCCTACCGTATGGCTCCAGCCGAGATGACAGAGCTCAAAGAGAGCTGCGAGACCTACTCGACAAGGGATTTATCCGCCCTAGCGTTTCACCATGGGGAGCACCAGTCCTTTTGTGAAGAAAAAGGATGGGAGTCTTCGCCTCTGCATCGATTACAGAGAGCTGAATGCTGTGACGGTGAAGAACCGTTACCCATTGCCACGTATCGATGATTTGTTTGACCAGCTGAGAGGTGCATCTGTGTTCTCTAAGATCGATCTGCGATCGGGTTACCATCAGATTGCTATTAGGGACAGTGATATTGAGAAGACCGCATTCCGAACCAGATATGGACACTATGAATTCACGGTCATGCCGTTTGGTTTATCTAATGCACCGGCAAAGTTTATGGACTTGATGAATCGTTTGTTTCGAGATCAGTTGGATAAGTCAGTAGTTGTCTTCATCGATGATATTCTTATTTACTCTAAGTCCAAGGTTGAGCATGAAACTCACCTGAGGAGTGTACTGCAAACATTGAGAGAGAACCAGCTTTATGCGAAGTTCTCGAAGTGTGAATTTTGGTTGGACCAAGTCTCTTTTCTTGGTCATGTTATTTCTGAGGCCGGGATCGCTGTGGATCCGGCCAAGATTGATGCTGTGCGCACCTGGCCTAGACCGAAGACGGTTACCGACATCCGGAGCTTCCTCGGTCTGGCAGGTATTATCGGAGATTTGTAGGAATTTTTCTAGTGTTTCTAAACCATTGACATCCTTAATGAAGAAGGATGCACCGTTTGAGTGGACAGTTGACTGTGAGAGCTCATTCCAGAGTCTCAAGGATGCTTTGACTTCTGCACCAGTTCTTACTATACCAGAGGGTACCGATGGTTTTGAGGTGTACTGTGACGCGTCAGGTAAGGGAATGGGTTGTGTTTTGATGCAACACGGGAAGGTCGTGGCTACGCCTCCCGACAGTTGAAACGACATGAAGAAAATTATCCTACACATGATTTAGAATTGGGTGCCATTGTCTTCGCCTTGAAGATATGGCGACACCATTTGTAGGAGTGAATGTGACGATCTATTCAGATCACAAGAGTTTGAAATACCTGTTCACTCAGAAGGAGTGAACATGAGGCAAAGAAGATGGGTTGAATTCCTTACTGATTACGATATTAACCTTCAGTACAAGGAAGGTAAAGCAAACATTGTAGCTGATGCATTGAGTCGCCGAGCACACTCTCTCCATTCGCTAATCTCTCACTCTAGCTTGGTTGAAGAGGTGCGGAGTGCTCAGATGTCAGATCAGTACATGCAAGAGATCAAACAGAAACTTATGGACGGCACATTCGAGAGCCAAAAGTATGATTTCCGACTACATGATGATGATTTGATCAGGCTGAATGGCCGACTTTGTATTCCACGAAGTAGCGCTGAGCTGAAGGAGCGCATACTGAGTGAATCACACTGTTCTTCTACTTCTATCACCCCGGAGCTTCAAAATGTACAAGAGTATGAAGAGATATTTCTGGTGGACCGGTATGAAGAAAGATGTGACAGATTATGTTGTTAGGTGTCTCACTTGCCAGAAGGTCAAGTTTGAGCACCGTCGTCCTGGTGGCATGGTACAGCCAATGCCCGTTCCTGAATGGAAGTTCCATGATATTTCCATGGACTTCGTTGTTGGGCTTCCGCCTACTCGGGGAGGCTTGAATATGATATGGGTCGTTGTTGACCGACTGACCAAGGTGGCCCGATTCATTCCGATGAAGGACACCTGGAAAGTGGCGAAGCTAGCAGAGCTCTTCGACCGTGAGATAGTACGACATCATGGAGTACCGAAGACTATCGTGTCTGATAGGGATACCAGATTCCTCTCGAGGTACTGGAGAAGTACACGGGAAGCGCTTGGTACCGAACTGAAGTTGAGTACGGCGTTTCACCCACAGACAGATGGTCAGAGTGAGCGCACCATACAGACGCTTGAGGATATGTTACGTGCATGTGCACTTGACTTTCAGACCAGCTGGATTGATAAGTTACATCTGATCGAGTTTAGCTACAACAACAGTTACCATGCTTCGATCAAGATGTCTCCCTTCCAGGCTTTGTACGGTAGACCATGCCGCACGCCATTATGCTGGGATGAGTCGAGTGAGACGGTCATTATAGGACCTGAGTATTTGAGCAAGTACAAGCAGAAGTACGTCAGATCCGGGCTAACATGAAGGCAGCTCAGGATAGGCAGAAATCATACGCGATGTGCAGACGTGACCTGGAGTTCGCCGTGGGCGATCAGGTATTTCTTAGAGTATCCCCCATGAAGGGTGTTTCGTTTTGGCCAGAAAGGCAAGTTGAGCCCAAAATGTGGGGCCTTATGTTGTGACGGAGCGGATAGGCCCGGTAGCCTACAGACTCGATTTACCTGCTGAGCTGGGCAAGGTACATGATGTATTTCATGTGTCCCAGTTGAAGAAATATATGTCTCATCCGTCTCATGTACTTCAGCCCGAAGGCTAACACTAGAGCCGACCATGCGATCAGTGGAGACTCCCGTACGGATCCTGGACACTAAGACTCGAGACACTCGCCATAAGTCTGTGATTGGTGAAGGTTCTCTGGTCTAACCAGGAGTCGAGGAGGCCACTTGGGAGCTGGAAGAAATGAGGGCGAAGTACCCGTCGCTGTTTACTTCTTAGTATTTGTATGTATAGGGTACGGGGCGTACCCCTATTTAAGGGGGGTAGAGCCGTTTCGGTTATGTATGTACGGCATGTATTGGAATACATGTCTATGTTGTTATGTTATAGACCTTGAGTCTAAGTGATGTTTTGTTATGAGGACCTTGTGTCCGATGTGATGTAAAGAATGTTTGTGTGTTTGTTATGGAAGCGTTGTTTCAAGTAATCCCCGTGTTCTAATATTAAGATGCGTGGGAAGTGTGAACTTTGGGGACAAAGTTCTTTTAAGGGGGGTAGATTGAAATACCCCAAACCTTAATATGTTAGTTAATATATAATTATTATATTTAAGGCTTATTTTAGTCATTAAGAACATGTGGGAAAAATTCCCGAAGGAAACGGATCCAAATAGTGGATTAAAAAGCAAAACGAGCTTTAAAGCACGTTTTTCGAGAAACCCGGGAAATGTATTTTAAACGGGTTTAAAGGACTAATAAAAATTTATGGTCAATCATATGGCTATAATTAAATATTAGTCAAGGTCTAGGACCATAAAAATAAATAAAACAAAAATCCGGAAACCGGACCCGACTGTTAAAACTGACAGTTCGGGAATTAACGGGTGTTATCTGCTAATGACCAAGTGCCACTCTCTCACATTGTAAATAATAAAAATCAAATTTTTCCCTCTCTCATTTGTGTCTCACGATTTGGCCCCCCCCTCTCTTTTTTTTACCTCACTCTATTAGCTACAAGACAAAAATAATAAAGTACATTACTTTACTCTCTCACATACTCTCTCACACACTCTCTCTCTCTCTCTCTCTCTCCCTCATTTCTCTTGTGTCTCACGATTGCTTCCCCCCTCTCAGCTCTTCTTCTTCATTTTGCCCAGCCATGGCGATTTCACAAGCCAAGAAAACCCCAACTTCAACTCCTTGTAACTTCTTCATCCTAGCTCCAAATCAAGAAATTTTTACACCAAAATACTCCTCTCATCTTGGGGATTATTTTGCACCTTTAAATCTCAAAACTCCATACTTCATCTCCATGGGTGTACCACATTTTAAGAGAAACTTCACATTCGAAGCCAATCATCTTCTTGTTGTTCTAAGGTAAGAAAAACTCAAAAACTGTTTATTCCCCCATTTTAGGGTGACCGATTTTGTGGTGCTAAGCACCATTGTTTCTCTCATTTCAAGCTTGTAAATCTTCAAGTGTTGGAGCTAGCCCTATTCCATTGCCAAACATTTCATTTTGAAATAGAAGGTAATTCCCTCCATGTGTTCAAGTAATTTCTAAATTCTAGGGTAATGGAATGATATTCATAAACCCTAAATACTCATTGTGGCTATCTTGGCTGGTCATTAGTGTAACAATTTGTCCCGTTGAGTACCGATTGTGGAACAAGAAGTAAAGAGAAAGGGCAAGTTTGGAAAGAAAACCCAAGGTAATTAACTTACCTTGAACTAGTGTGTAATCTATGAATGTGTTTATGTTTGAGCAATATAAATGTTCAGTGAAATGCAGGTGTTGCTAATAATATGAGGAAATTCAGTGTTTAATTTAATGTCGTTAAGGGCCTAAGAGCCAAGCTTTTAAGGTTTATCAATATTGAGGGCTATTGTGGTTTAAATGGTGGATTTTAAGTGTGTTTTGGTGCCTTGGATGAATTGATGGTTGGAGTGTTTTAGTGGGTTAAAAGATGAGTGGGAACATGTAAGAATTATGGGGAGATCATGTCAAAATTTGTGTAGAGATATAATGGTTCAAATGCATTTCTAGGTGGGAACAAACTAGTGAACTACATGTGTTTTGAGAGAGTATTTGAGGAACTTAGAAATAAACTTGTAAATGAATTTGGAAGGGGATATATGAAGATTTTAGTGTGCCAAATGATGTTAGAACACACTAGGAGGCTTGTGGAAAAGTTTGGAAAAGATTTGACAATTGTTGGGCAGATTCTGGTGGCGTCCGACCCAGAGGTCCGACCCACAGTTGGGTCGGACGGCCTCTGTTGGTCACTCGTAATTGCTTCTGGAATGGTCCGACCCAGCTGGTTGGGTCGGACATGGGTCGGACCAAGTAGAAATTTTCAGACCCGAAGGTTACTAGAAGGGTCCGACCCAGTTGGTGGGTCGGACGGTGGGTCGGACAGACCAAAACCTTCAAAAAAAAATGGAAAAAATATGGTAAATGTAGTTAATCTTAGGGGGTATAATGAAGGTAATCTAGGGTAAGGTTAGGCATTTAAAACATGTCATATAATCATGTAAATTACTTAGTAAAGCTCGAAGTTAAGTAAATTAATTAACCGACGTTATCAATCATGTTTAGGAACAACGTACGGTGGAACACTAGAGCGGCAAGAACCAAGGTATGGTTTTCTTGCAGTCTGTTGCCTACCGGTTTACACCGGCTTGTGTGTTGTTTCTTTTTCTGTGTGTTTACAACCTTGTAAGATTAAACCATAAAATGAGTTTACAGTTCTTATTATTAATGTAACGTGTGCGTACCGATGCCGGTAACCTCAAATGCGTGCTAACCGTTAATTAACCAAAACTAGGAACGTAAGAGAACGGTATCCGGTAATAACGTTCCCAACCTAAGGAATGTTGTAACCCGGCTATGTGTGTGTAGTTGTGATATGTGTTGCTGAATTATGCCTTATTTCCCTTGTATGTCTAACTGGACTTAAACACTTACTCGTGTGAGATTATGTTAAGCTCCCATCGTGGGACTTCTAACGAGTGCTAACCGGGGAGTGAGGAATCCGGTCGTTCCGGTCACGCGTGTATGTATGGGGGTTGACATCTGCATCAGATTCGGCTCTCTCCTTATGTTAGGGTAGTTTTCCCTTCTTGGGAATTCGACCTCCCATTAGCTTAGCCAAAGCTTGCCTACCTGACTTCCACTCGGGCTAGGGGGAAATTATGTGTTGATGTGTTCGGGTCACTACGCCCGTCTCATCTTTCAAGTTAAGTTATTCATCCGACTAACAAAAAAGTAAAGTGATATGTGTTAAGCTTAACATGAGGGTGAAGACATTCTCTAGGCTTACAAGTTGACTAACCATGTTGGTTGCTACCTAAAGTGAATCGTTTCACTATGTATGTGTTGTTATTGTTCTGCAATAATTCTTGTTATGTATATGCATGTTATATTTTAAAATCAACGCCATGTTATCATGACAAATAGTTGCGTGTATCCCGGTAGTCAGCGGGCTGCACGTTAACCATGCCAGCAAAAGGTTGCTGACCCCCTTTGGGGGCTATGTTTATTTGCAGGATGAGGATCGAGGAAGCAGAATGGCTTTAGATCCTAGGTTGTTGATATTTTTGTCATTTTTAGATGTTGAACCCGAGTAGTGCCCGTACACTCGAGGTCGAATATTTTGGTGGATGTAGAATCAGTGGGTGATTTTTGTACAGTTACACTCGGTATATTGTGATTCTTTTTGGATAGGTGAGTTTTGGAAGGTTGTAATTATGCTCGGGATTATCGTAATCAGACCGATACATTGTATGTAACTGCCTTGTTAGCCACGTGGGTGGCTAACGGCGTGTAACACCGCCCTTTTTGTAAATGGTTAAGTTAATATTTTCCGCTGCGATTATTGGTTAAGTGTGAAGGTTATGGTTGGGGTGTTACAGTTAGCTCCTCGAAACATCCAAGTTCGAATATTTTTCCAGAAACGCGATTACAATTTCCTTCGTTGGAGCTTCTCCGGTGAGTTTTCCGTTCAATTCCTCTGTTATTGTCCTTTGTTATTGCATTATCGGTCATACCCCTCTATCAATTTAACATATAGCGCATTACATTGAGAGAATTTGGTGAAATTCAATTCGTAACCCATATGAACCCTATTCGAATTACCCAGAATCGAAATCTATAATACTTGCATTATAGCCAGCGAAATTGATACCATTGTGACCCCGATTGAATTTCGAATCCAAAGAAACAAGAATCAGTCGATTTGCATCTGTGAGTTGAGAGAAATCATCAAATCTCTGTCGCGGTGTATTGGGAGTTCGCTGAAAACTCAAGTTTCAGCAGCCGTCCGATCGTGATTTAAAGAGACGGACGGCCGAGATTAAAACAGAGAAATTTAAGTTGTTTTAGGTTTATAATATTCCAGAATTAAACCCTAACTTGTTGAATTTATTTAAAGACCTTTCCGGATGTATTTTGACTTGAAATTTTAACCATAGATTCCTTATAAAATCTAGTTTATTTTGATGTAAATTAATATGGTTTTGGAGTTTTTAAATGTAATTTATGATTTTTGCAAGTTACGGGTATTATGGAATTATTTGGTTAAATAAAAAAGATATTTTTATGAAATAGAAATTTTAAAATATGTCGAAAATGTTATAGCTACTATATATTTAATTTGGGAATTTTTGGATAATGGTAAATGGGTTTAAAAATTATGTTTATGAATTTTTCATAAGAATAACTTATAATATTGTAACACCCCATCTCAATCCAAATGTGGTTTCGCAACTTAAGAACATATATATAAATGTCACAGCGGAATTCAATACACTCCAGGACCTTGCCACGGTCTGATTGACAGAATATACCGAACATTAGTACAAACCAATCTTATCCCAATACATATTCATCTTACAATCCCCTCACATCCTATACATCTTACTAACTCAAATTGCCATACGAGTGTACATGCACAACTCGTAGGCCACACTTAACCCGTAACGTTTGTACCCCTTCTTACTCTCGCGACGGCCGCCTCCTGATGTTCACCTGTGTAGTAAAAACAGCCCCCAAAGGGGGTCAGCACGAATGCTGGTACGATCCTCTCATGGCCCCCAAGCTAACGTGGCTACGACGACTAATTGTCGATAGCATGGAGGTTGATTAGATGCACAACATAATAGAAGATGCAATAAACAACAAACCAGTTATGAACAATCAAAGTTCAAACACAATGAACGACTTAAATGTGTTCCCTTAATTAGTGAGTCAATTACTTCACTCCTTAAGTTACGTTTCCTCTTAATCTTAGTCCATCCTTATCTTACCTCAATCTTAGTCTTATCTTAGTCTTAGAAAACAACCTTCCTTTAAAAAGGAATGGATGTAGCTTATCTTAGTCTTATAATACAAACCATCCTTTAAATAGGAATGGTTGCAACTTATCTCAACCTTACCTTATAAATGCCAACCGTTCTCTCATTGGGAACTGGTTAACCCTTAGTTCGTTGTTTATTTTTGTAGGGCTTGGTTAACCCTAGCCAGCAGCAGGTCACTTACCGGCAATAAACAACATTCTTAAATTGTTGGGGATGTAGGCTAGATCCCCCCACACCATCTTAATGACTCCCTCCTAAAACAAGTAGTCCGAGGAGGTCGAGTCTATATGTCGACTCTAGGCGACGAGTCCGAAGACAAGTCATATTTAGAAGTCGGTATCTGATAAGGATACCGACCTCCCCCAATACACATGTGCCGGTACCATTCCGGATTCCTCACTCCCCCCAAAGTTAGAGTTAGTAGTAGTCTCAATGCGACGTTTGTTTGTTTAACCCCTTTCGGTTATTAGCAAACTAATATTAGGGAGTGTTCCTTATTCTCATACAATACTTACTAAACACTAGTTAGTAAGTTCCTTATTCCTCATTCCGGATTCCAGTTGCATGCTTTATCTTGTTTAGTGAGCACACAAAAACAAATAGCACACAAGCCGAGGGACACCTCGTTAGCAAGCAGGTCACAAGAAGAACTGTATCGTTCACCGTTGGTCGTTTCGGTTGCTTACTCTCCTCCGGAGTCCAAACTCTCAAGTCCTAAAACATTGATTCAGTTTTAGGTTATTAATCACTTAACTTAATTCAACTTATTTAACTTACTTCAGCCATAATGATTCCCCACCTAACACCTCTTAAGTTTTACAACTTATTCTTACAACCTAAACTTAAACTTTTAAGTTTATACTTAACTTAATCCCTTAGGTCTTTATACCTCTAATCATCAATGCCCTCTTAATGGGGTACCATCAATACCACTAAACTTCCTTAGGGTTTCCTTTTTTATTTTGACAACTTAAGGTTCGACCGACCTTACCCAAGGTCGGTCCATTCCAGAACTTATTACCGTTTGAAAATTTTACCCCGACCAACCTTGCAAGTCCGGTCCCCAAGGTCGGTCCATTCTCGAGAGTCTTTCCCATGGAAAATTTAAGCCCGACCGACCTTGCCAAGGTCGGTCCCAAGTTCGGTCGATTCCAGAGACTCAATTCATACACAAAATACAAGCCTGACTGAACTTGTAAGTCCGGTCCCCAAGTTCGGTCGATTCCAGAAACTCTTTCCGGTAGTGTAAACTGAGCTCGACCGACCTTGCAGGTCCGGTCCCTAAGGTCGGTCGGCTCTAGAACCTTGTTTCTAAATTCCCATTTGATTCCAAACTTCTCCACAAGTTCCCCCATGTGTCCTAATACCATTTAGGCACTTAAACTCCCCCTAGAACTCCCACCAAACTCTCTAAAACAATTTCCAAAGATCTACTTAAACATTCACTCAATTCTTTTAAAACTCCTAACACTTAGGACTTATTTCCTTTCATTTCCAACTTGTAACCTTACCAAAACTTAAACCAACCCAAGTGTTCCCTCCTTAACAGTTTGAGCACTTCATAACCATTATTTTCCATCTTCAGTTCATTTACCAAAACTTCCTCAAGTCACCTTGCATATCTATGCACCAATTCCTCTCTTTTCCATTTATTACTCATCATTCCTAAACTCTTGGACATACCTAAACATTTCTTCCCATCCTCTTAGCACTTTAACCTTGTTCTTCTTTACCTTGACCTTCCTACACCCTCCTTAGACACCTACATCCCTTTTACTCAATTTACTCACCATCCGCATGATCTTACACTCTTATACGTTCCTAGTCAATCTACAACATTCTCCTTCAATTTTCACTTCCATCACCTAAGTCCACTCATTACCATCTAAACTAAAACCTTATTGTTCCACCACTAGTATTCTCTTCACTTACACAAGCTTCCCAAAATTCTCATTGTTATATTCTCAAGTTCATACCTAGATCACCTCAAAACATTATACTTTATTTCCTCAAGTCTTAACATTCCTCATACCAAGATTTTGGTGTGTTTAGTACACCCACCAATCCTCTAATTCCTCCTAGACATCTCTAGGCCATACTAAACCTCAAGAACTACTTAGTTAACTCATTTCCACTCAAGTTCCTCATAATGATCCCTAGTGAATCCTAGGGCATATTAACTCACCTCCACCACTTAAACACTTTGCTTTCTACTAAAATTTCGCCATAGCGTCTCTAGTATATTATCATGCCCAAATGCATTGTTTTCCTCATTCAACCATCTCACACACATCAAGTTCTTTCTCATCATATTTTATCACCTAAACCAACTCATTCACAACAAACTCAATATAATGCAATAATCTTAAATTGCATAGCACTAAGGCTCTTAAATGACATGGCTCTTAGGCCCTTAAATGACTTAAACTTAACACTGAATTTCCCACATATAAAAGCTATCAACCTGAAAATACACCCAACAATCTTATAGTAGTTATAATGCTCTTAAAATCCATCTTAAACTTATCTTACTAACTCATTCCCATTGGCTCCTTAATCACAAGTTCATAAGCTTGTTTAAATCCTTTTTCCTAGGTTATATAACCCATTACATAATGTAAGCTTGAAGCTACATTGGTACTTATCTAAATACCATCCCTTAAACCTTAGACCACCATTAGGTAAGTAATTTACCTTGTTTTTCAAGCTTATCTTAACTTCCTCCTTAGACCTTCTTCTTGAATGAATCTCGGCCACCATTCTAATTCCCCTTGCCAATGTTCTAATCAATATACAATGACTCTCATGAGTGCTAAACAATACACTAACCTTAAGGAGTAAACCCTAGGTTAAAAATGTGTTTTAAGACATAAAAGTGGATGATTACCTTTGAAGTCTCAAAGTAGACTTGGGCATTGAATGAAAGATGACCTCCACTAGTCCTTGGTGAATAAAACAAGCTAGAACAAGGCATGAAAACAAGGCCCCATGAGTGGTACTTTTCGGCCATGTAGAAGAAGTGGTGGAAACATGGTTTTTCTTACATTTTCCTTACCTTGAATGAATGGAGAACCAAATGGGCTCTTCAAACTTGATTTTCCTCCATCAATGGAGTTTTCTGTTGGCACCGAAATGGAGCTTTGAAAGATTTGAAAAGATAGAAAGCTAGAGCTTGAGCTAACTAAGAGATATATGTGTTTTATTTTTTGATTTGGAGCTAAAATGAGCAAGTTATGGACATTTGAAGATGGAGCAAGAATGGAGCTGCTTGGAACGGTTTGAAGGATGAAGAAGGTGAAGAAAACCGTCGGATAAGAAGAGAAATGAAGAAGAGAGGAGAGGTAGGCTAATATAAGGTATTTTGCTTTTGTAAAGTAAATAGTATTATTCTCTCTTTTACTCTCTTTTTTCCTTTTTTGCTTAGTCATGTGGTGACTCCCCACATCAAAAACCGGCCACCCCCTTATAATCAAGATATTTATGGTCTTGGTTGACCAACTAATTGACTTATGTTGACTAAAACTTAAACTAGTCACTATTTGGCACTATTCACAAATTAGTGCACATATTTGTGAAATTTTTGGTTTCCCATTGGTTTAGACTTCCTAATGTGATAATAATTAGCACACATGTTGATTAGGATGTAATCATGGGCATTTAGCCACTCAAAACTCAATTCTAAGACAATTTCTCAAAAGGTGCTTTAAGGAGTCTTAAAGCACATTTTGTGTTTAAGCTTGTTTTTGAGCTTGGTTTTCTTTGGTAATTGATTTAAAATTTCCATTAGCATATTACTAAGGTCTTATAATGGTATTTGGGTGCTAATCAAAGTCACTCCAAGCTTAGAGCATGTTTTTGCCCAAATTGCCCTTAGGCATTTTCTTTTCGCGTTTTCCTTGGTTTAAATTGTCTACCAATCTCTCTAAGGCATATTTTAGCCTTACTACAACATATATTGATGTTTACTTAACATACTTAGGTTTGGGGTATTTCAAATATATGGTTTTTAATGTAACAATAATTAAAGTATAGTTTACTAATAAACTTTTTAGGTTGGAAATAATGAAAAGATTAAACTAACATTTAGTAACAGTATGTTTATAAATATCTTGGGATTAAATTTTAAGTGAAGTAAAATTATTTACATATATATAATTGTAATATACTTATATGAGAAAATAAAATAGTAACTTATGTTAAATCAAGGGATTAAATTAATCTTCATTTATATTAATTATATAGAATTGAAGTTAATATACTTAATTGGAACTAAGGAAAATACTTTATTTTATAAACCATATATTGGATATAGATATGTGTAAAAGTTAATATAAATAATTAAATGCAATAAAACTACATAAAAAATGTCTTGAATAAATCCTAGTGTATATATATACTAAACATAAATAAAAGAAATAAAATACCTTATAGAAATATAATATGAAAGAATTAATGAGATAAACTAAACCCTCTACATAATACTAATAAAAGAATATTATATGGGGTGGTATTAATTTATGTTTATGAAATTGAGTTTTGAGTTACCTTTGAATTTCTAAGAATTATATAAATCCTATTTAAATACATGTATAGTATTATTTGTCAATGACCAGAATGTAAATCTAAAATTGGGTTAAGTAATTAATAAGTTAAAACTTAGGAAAAATTGTGATTAGATTACACATAATGTTACACAAATAGATCTTATTCTATAATTAATGATAAATAAATAATATACTTTTACATCTAAATGTTCTTAATATATAAACAAAAACAAAATAAATAAATACCTTTACATCTAAATGTGAGGTGGATTAGTAAGTCTAGATTTAATCATTTCTTAACATTTATGGTATTGAAATATAACTTAATGTTTTAAGATAAAATCATTAAAATGATTATGATATAAAAACTATATTAAACTATGATTTGGAAATTTATCTAAATAATAATCCTTAAGTTTCTTGGCATTAGATAAGCCATATGAAATACATTTATAACATTAATTACCAATACTTAGGATGTGAGTTTACAATTAAGTGAGGTATTTAGTAGTTAGAATTTATAGAAAGGTTTATAAATAGGAATTTGATACTTAAAACCTTTGAACCTTTTATTAGATAAAACTAAGTTACATAAGAGATTATATTGATCTACTTGACGACACTGAAAATATTAAATATGTCATTTGAGTATAAGGTATGAGGATTTTTCAGAATATATTATCTTATTAAGTAATTGACAATTCACTTGTGAATGAGAATTTAATTCTTAGACAAAATTTTACCAATCCTCTAATTCCTCCTAGACATCTCTAGGCCATACTAACCTCAAGAACTACTTAGTTACCTCATTTCCACTCAAGTTCCTCATAATGATCCCTAGTGAATCCTAGGGCCATATTAACTCACATCCACCACTAAACACTTTGCTTTCTACTAAAATTTCGCCCATAGCTTCTAGTATATTATCATGCCCAAATGCATTGTTTTCCTCATTCACATCTCACACACATCAAGTTCTTTCTCATCATATTTTATCACCTAACCAACTCATTCACAACAAACTCAATATAATGCAATAATCTAAATTGCATAGCACTAAGGCTCTTAAATGACATGGCTCTTAGGCCCTTAATGACTTAACTTAACATTGAATTCCCCATATAAAAGCTCAACCTAAAATACCCCCAACAATCTTATAGTAGTTATAATGCTCTTAAAATCCATCTTAAACTTATCTTACTAACTTATTCCCATTGGCTCCTTAATCACAAGTTCATAAGCTTGTTTAATCCTTTTTCCTAGGTTATATAACCCATTACATAATGTAAGCTTGAAGCTACATTGGTACTTATCTAAATACCATCCCTTAAACCTTAGACCACCATTAGGTAAGTAATTTACCTTGTTTTTCAAGCTTATCTTAAACTTCCTCCTTAGACCTTCTTCTTGAATGAATCTCGGCCACGATTTCTAATTCCCCTTGCAATGTTCTAATCAATAAACAATGACTCTCATGAGTGCAAACAATACACTAACCTTAAGGAGTAACCCCTAGGTTAAAAATTTGTTTTAAGACATAAAAGTGGATGATTCCTTTGAAGTCTTGCAAACAGGAAAATTGATCTACTAAAAACTAAACATTAATCTAGAAAATAATAATCAATAAGTCTGTCGGGTTGCAAAAATCCCCCGGTCGCAATAGTATAGCTAACAGAAGCAACCGGGTATCAATCCACGGGACTTGAAGAAATAAGCCTAATCCTAAGAAAACTAGAAGTTTAGGGGGTTGTGAATTGTTTTTGTAACTGAATTTAGTAAATGCAAATCAAAAACTAAATGAACGTTAATATGAAAGTAACTTGATGAGTTCAGTAAAATGAATGGTACTCCGGGTCCGGGTTGTTCTTTACTGGATAAATCTAGCCAAACCTACAGTTTAATAATTATGAGAAACGGACAGGCCATTCTTTTTATTCTTCAATGCTAAATCCTAGTTCATTGAAGAGCTCACCTATCAGAAATGTCAACTCTAATCTAGCAGTTGGCAAAACACATATAGGTGGAATAAGTGCGAAGAACTGTTAGCGTTACAGAAGAGATTATCTATCCGACTAATCTTTCCCCAAATCTCCAGGTTATTCGAACTTCCTATTAATCACCTTGTCTGATCCTAATAGGTTTCGCAGAACAACTCTATAAACTCGTGAAAAGAGAAGATGAATGATAATATTAACCTGGAAACAATCCGTTACAGTCTCATAACCAAATTACAGAAATTCTAACTATCTTGTATCCATTGCGAACAACCCTTTCCCCAGAGTATCCATACTAGCCAACATATTCCACAAACATACAAAGAAAAGAGATTGAGAATCATCTGGAATAGAAAACTTCTAAATTCGCTCCGCTGTCCAGATCTGGAGTTCGCCGGCTAGAGGTTGAAGATGATGGTGGTGAATGGTGATGATCGATATGATGGTGATGGAGCAAGGGGAGGCGTGATGTGAGAGCCTCTCTGAGGCATCTGGGTGAATCCCTCTGTTCCCTCCCCCAACCCTTCAGTGACTTTTTATAACAAAAATAGGCATTTTTAACTCTTAAAATGCATATTTTCGAATTCTGTACGCGGCGTCCGAACTTGGAAGTTCGGACACATGTTAGGACAAATTTTCGGAAAGTTTCGACCTCCGTCCGAACATCAAAGTTCGGACATAAGTTCGGACATGCAAGTATCTTGACGAGTGAAACTTGTTTCGGGCGTATATTCTTCGTTTGGACTCCGTTTTGCTCCCCTTTGTTATGCGTTGCGAAGCTTGTGAAGTGAAGAATGCAATTATATGACTTTTACCTGCATTTGATACATAAAATGCATCAATTCTTATCTAAACATTAATCAATTGAAAAACACATGATAAGTGAGAAATATTGGCCAAACCACTACACAAAATAACCAAATTAAACCCTTCAAATGCTCTATATTTCACACTTATCAAAACTTCCTCACACTTAGCTTTTGGTTGTCCTCAAGCAAATAAAGAACAATACTCACTGCAAGGCCATAGTATCAAACCTCAGGATCAACAAGTGTAGAAGGAATCAAGCAAAATGGCATTCAAAAGAATAATCCTACTCTCAGTTTAAGTTTTCACAAACAGAGAAAAAGAAAAATTTATAAAAGCATGGAGAAGTTAGATTGCAAAACTAAACTAAACATAGAATAGCTTAGGATCTTCCACCAATTTCATTCCTCAATCTTTGAATGACAAGGGTGTGAAGTAATGCCGTATTCCGCAATACCTTTCAACACACGCACTCATGATCAAAATAGGAAAATTGCAATTAACTTCAAGCTTTTAAGGGCTAAGCTATCTTTGCATTATTATTTTTCTTATTTTTCTGCACACAATTGTTTTCGTTCCCCAGACTTTTCTCTTTATCCATGTAACGGTGTTGGGCCTTCTATCCTAGATCCCAAGACCTTAGGTAGATGGGTGATGAAGCCCCCAAGGACTTAATAACCGGATAAACGAGGCCTGTTTTGGTCAGAAAATTCATGATCAGAGGAGTACCTTGCCTTATCCTTCATACCAAACTTTCATATCATTATCCCATAGTCACCAAGCCAAACTATTTAATTTGAGCAATCATCTAATCCACCAGATTTCAGTGAAAATAGAATTAATTTGATAAACAAACATACGAACAACTTTAAGTAACAGATTCTTGAGGTTTTCATCAGGCTCGATTTCAAAAACTTCCACAAAATTATCATCCAAAATTCAACATTTACTGGCACTTAAAGAAGTTTATTACCTTCGTAGCATGAGAACAATCAAAAACTAGTGTGGCATTAAGTACAACTGACATATTTTCAGGGAAAGGTCTCCCACTTCCTCAACACTTAAGAGGAGCAATGTCCTCATTGTTCACAAAATAAATCAAGAAAAAAGACTTTTCAAAATATGCCAGAATCGAAGGATTTCATTCAGCACATCACATACTAACAAATCAAATAAACATTAAAAGCATAATATGCTGAACATAAGCAACAAAGATTTAGAAACTGAGACTCCCCTGATATATTTAGATTGAGGAAGGTTCCCTTCCTCACACTTAAGCTCGAACAGCGGGTAGAAACGTTCCTCACACTTGCGTCCAAGCAAGTGTCCAACCTTGGAGAGATAGGAATACCAACAAAAATGCACCTACACACACTTAATAAAGCACCAAATAACGCTATAAGCGTTGGCATTAGTAGCACATGCATCACCGCCACATCTGATTGAAATAAAACTAAAATAAATCTAGATACAAAATAAAACTTAAAGAACCAAAAAGACAAAAAAAATAATAAATTTTACCACTGGGTTGCCTCCCAGTCAGCTGCCCGACTTTATAGTCTTTGGCTATCACTCCCGCTTCGTTATCCCGGATCAAAAATAAAAGTTGACAATGGCGTCAACGGGAATAAGAAGTGGACAGCATCAAGATTAAACCACCTGGATCAAAACAAAATGTTGTACCTCACCTCAACAAATAGAATAGGAAGAATAAAAATAAACTCCATAAAACCTGGTGTTTTTGGAGGTATGACGGTAACAGGTCTCAGGCAAAAGACCAGGTGCTGATTGTTGTTCTTCCTCAAAATTGGAGGATGTAAACATTCTCCTTCTGTGGGTGAGGCTCAAAGAAATTGTGATAATGGCAGAGCAGTGGTGGCTCCTCTCTTATAAAATCTAGGATGTGGACATCCTCTTGTCTGGAACAAGGGTGGAGAGGGAGGGCAACTTGAGATTCAATAGGCTGCTCATCTACATTGTTCAAGATTGAAGCCTGCTGTCGAAGACGAAGTTCTGCAGGTAGTCTGGTTGATTCTCTAACCACAACTGCTCTTGAAATTTGAGACAGTCATCGAACTCATGAGGTCCCCCACAATATGACAATATATATCCTGCGAATAAGATGATTCCTGTTCAAATGCTCCTCAATCCGCCTCATCTCTTCAATTTCAGGGCAATCTTCAAACTCGTGATTACCCCCCCCACTGCGAGCAGCACAAATCAGAGGAAATTTGATCAAATGAACCAGAAACACCTGCTCCATTGTCCAAACAGGAGTCTGTCCCTTAGTTAGTTGCTCTAGTTTCCATCATACTGCTCATTGGGTTTTCAATTGTGCCTGGTTAGCAACTATGTACTCAATCATGGGAACCGGAGTCCGGGAAGACTAGCACCAAAGAATAAACACGACCATCGTTGGGGCTCCACTGTGCCATTATCAAAAGTAGTTAGATATTAAAAACAAGTTAAACTGAAAAGTGAAATATAATGAAACAAAAACAATTGAACATCCACACAAATCAAATTGGAACTAAAATAAAACAAGAAGAAACAAACTTAAAAATGGTGAAATATCTAAAAATAAAATAAAATAACATGAAATAATAAAATAAATGAAATAGCTAAAACAAATAAACTAACAATAGAATATATAAAAAAAAAAGACCGAAGTTAATATAATTAAAAAATTAAAATAACAAAAAAAATTAAACTTAGAATAAAACAGAGTAATATGAAATTAAGAAAACAACTAAAACAAAACAATATAAAATAAATAAAATATAAACAACTAAGAATAACCAAATTAAAATTGCAAAAAAAAAAAAAAACACAACAAGAACACAAAATTACGAAAATAAAACCAACTAAGAAACACACAACTAAACAAAATGAAAATTAGAACAAAACTAATATACAACGAAATTAAAACTATAATGAAATTAACAAGAAAGAAATAAATAACGAAAATAAAATTAACTAAACAACTGAAAGTAAAGCAAAATAAATAAAAATAAAATAAAGTAAAAAACAATTGACAACCAGGGCAAAGGACTAGACAAAGTCAAGTCCCCGGCAACGCGCGCCATTTGCAAACAGGAAAATTGATCTACTAAAACTAAACAAATTAATCTAAAAATAATAATCAATAAGTCTGTCGGTTGCAAAAATCCCGGTCGCAAGTATAAGCTAACAGAAGCAACCGGGTATCAATCCACGGGACTTGAAGAAATAAGCCTAATCCTACAAGAAAACTAGAAGTTTAGGGGGTTGTGAATTGTTTTTGTAACTGAATTTAGTAAATGCAAATCAAAAACTAAATAACGATTAATGAAAGTAACTTGATGAGTTCAGTAAAATGAATGGTACTTCCTCCGGTTCGGGTTGTTCTTTACTGGATAAATCTAGCCAAACCTACAGTTTAATTATAGAAACGGACAGGCCAATTCTTTTTATCTCTTCAATGCTAAATCCTAGTTCATTGAAGAGCTCACCTATCAGAACATGTCAACTCTAATCTAGCAGTTGGCAAAACACATATAGGTGGAATAAGTGCGAAGAACTGTTAGCGTTTACAGAAGAGATTATCTATCCGCTAATCTTTCCCCAAATCTCCAGGTTAATTCGAACTCCCTATTAATCACCTTGTCTGATCCTAATAGGTTTTCGCAGAACAACTCTTAAACTCGCGAAATTGATAGAGAAGATGAATGATAATAATTAACCTGGAAACAATCCGTTACAGTCTCATAACCAAATTACAGAAATTCTAACTATCTTGTATCCATTGCGAACAACCCTTCCCCAGAGTTATCCATACTAGCCAAACATATTCCAAAACAGACAAAGAAAGAGATTGAGAAATCATCTGGAATAGAAAACTTCTAAATTCGCTCCGCTGTCCAGATCTGGAGTTCGCCGGGCTAGAGTTGAAGATGATGGTGGTGATGGTGATGATCGATGATGATGGTGATGGAGCGAGGGGAGGCGTGATGTGAGAGCCTCTCTGAGGCATCTGGTGTGAATCCCTCTGTTCCCCCCAACCCTCAGTGACTTTTTATAACAAAAATAGGCATTTTTAACTCTTAAAATGCATATTTTCGAATTCTGTACGCGGCGTCCGAACTTGGAAGTTCGGACACATGTTAGGACAAATTTTGGAAAGTTTCGACCTCCGTCCGAACATCAAAGTTCGGACATAAGTTCGGACATGCCAGTATCTTGACGAGTGAAACTTGTTTCGGGCGTATATTCTTCGTTTGGACTCCGTTTTGCTCCCCGTTTATTGCGTTGCGAAGCTTGTGAAGTGAAGAATGCAATTATATGACTTTTACCTGCATTTGATACATAAAATGCATCAATTCTTATCTAAACATAAATCAATTGGAAAAACACATGATAAGTGAGAAATATTGGCCAAACCACTACACAAAATAACCAAATTAAACCCTTCAAATGCTCTATATTTCACACTTATCAAGTCTCAAAGTAGACTTGGGCATTGAATGAAAGAGGACCTCCACTAGTCCTTGGTGAATAAAACAAGCTAGAACAAGGCATGAAAACAAGGCCCCATGAGTGGTACTTTTCGGCCATGTAGAAGAGTGGTGGAAACATGTTTTTCTTACATTTTCCTTACCTTGAATGAATGGAGAACCAAATGGGCTCTTCAAACTTGATTTTCCTCCATCAATGGAGTTTTCTCTTGGCACCGAAATGGAGCTTTGAAAGATTTGAAAAGATAGAAAGCTAGAGCTTGAGCTAACTAAGAGATATATGTGTTTATTTTTTGATTTGGAGCTAAAATGAGCAAGTTATGGACATTTGAAGATGGAGCAAGAATGGAGCTGCTTGGAACGGTTTGAGAGGATGAAGAAGGTGAAGAAAACCGTCGGATAAGAAGAGAAATGAAGAAGAGAGGAGAGAGGTAGGCTAATATAAGGTATTTTGCTTTTGTAAAGTAAATAGTATTATTCTCTCTTTTACTCTTCTTTTCCTTTATTTGCTTAGTCATGTGGTGACTCCCCACATCAAAAACCGGCCACCCCCTTAGAATCAAGATATTTATGGTCTTGGTTGACCAACTAATTGACTTATGTTGACTAAAACTTAAACTAGTCACTATTTGGCACTATTCACAAATTAGTGCACATATTTGTGCAATTTTTGGTTTCCCATTGGTTTAGACTTCCTAATGTGATAATAATTAGCACACATGTTGATTAGGATGTAATCATGGGCATTTAGCCACTCAAAACTCAATTCTAAGACAATTTCTCAAAAAGTGCTTTAAGGAGTCTTAAAGCACATTTTGTGTTTAAGCTTGTTTTTGAGCTTGGTTTTCTTTGGTAATTGATTTAAAATTTCCATTAGCATATTACTAAGGTCTTATAATGGTATTTGGGTGCTAATCAAAGTCACTCCAAGCTTAGAGCATGTTTTTGCCCAAATTGCCCTTAAGGCATTTTCTTGCGTTTTCCTTGGTTTAAATTGTCTACCAATCTCTCTAAGGCATATTTTAGCCTTACTACAACATATATTGATGTTTACTTAACATACTTAGGTTTGGGGTATTTCAAATATATGGTTTTTAATGTAACAATAATTAAAGTATAGTTTACTAATAACTTTTTAGGTTGGGAAATAATGAAATGATTAAACTAACATTTAGTAACAGTATGTTTATAAATATCTTGGGAATTAACTTTTAAGTGAAGTAAAAATTATTTACATATATATAATTGTATATTTACTTATATGAGAGAAATAAAATAGTAACTTATGTTAAATCAAGGGATTAAATTAATCTTCATTTATATTAATTATATAGAATTGAAGTTAATATACTTAATTGGAACTAAGGAAAATACTTTATTTTATAAACCATATATTGGATATAGATATGTGTAAAAGTTAATATAAATAATTAAATGCAATAAAACTACATAAAAAATGTCTTGAATAAATCCTAGTGTATATATATACTAAACATAAATAAAAGAAATAAAATACCTTATAGAAAATATAATATGAAAGAATTAATGAGATAAACTAAACCTCTACATAATACTAATAAAAGAATATTATATGGGGTGGTATTAATTTATGTTTATGAAATTGAGTTTTGAGTTACCTTTGAATTTCTAAGAATTATATAAATCCTATTTAAATACATGTATAGTATTATTTGTCAATGACCAGAATGTAAATCTAAAATTGGGTTAAGTAATTAATAAGTTAAAACTTAGGAAAAATTGTGATTAGATTACATAAAATGTTACACAAATAGATCTTATTCTATAATTAATGATAAATAAATGTAATACTTTTACATCTAAATGTTCTTAATATATAAACAATAACAAAATAAATAAAATACCTTTACATCTAAAAAATGTGAGGTGGATTAGTAAGTCTAGATTTAATCATTTCTTAACATTTATTGTATTGAAATATAACTTAATGTTTTAAGATAAAATCATTAAAATGATTATGATATAAAATATATTAACTATGATTTGGAAATTTATCTAAATAATAATCCTTAAGTTTCTTGGCATTAGATAAGCCATATGAAATACATTTATAACATTAATTACCTACTTAGGATGTGAGTTTACAATTAAGTGAGGTATTTAGTAGTTAGAATTTATAGAAAGTTTATAAATAGGAATTTGATACTTAAAACCTTTGAACCTTTTATTAGATAAAACTAAGTTACATAAGAGATTATATTGATCTACTTGACGACACTGAAAATATTAATATGTCATTTGAGTATAAGGTATGAGGATTTTTCAGAATATATTATCTTATTAAGTATTGACAATTTCACTTGTGAATGAGAATTTAATTCTTAGACAATTTTTACCTTGTGTTAAGATATGATGCTTATCCTAAATACAATAAAGGAAATTAATTTATTAAGTTATTCCTTTGAAACCTTAGGTTTTGTGAACAACTTAAGACGTATTTAAGACTTAACTTTATTGAAGTTTAGTATAAAAGGATTATACATAGTCTATGGAGGAATGTGTGTTAAAATAAAACATTTAGGAAATTAAATGTAAGCAAGGATACATAAAAGGTTAACTAAAACGCCTTATTATATAGTTAATGATAAAGCAAATAATATACCTTGGGAATACTAATTGTAAGAGTTCGATAAATCTAAGTTAACTATAATATAGTTATTCAAGATGAGAAGTAATTTAACATCTAATGATAAGATTATTAGATGGTTGTAATAAAAGACATTCTAAACTAAACATAAGATAAATGAGTTTAGTAACTCAATTAGGTTATAATAAAATGCATCAACAACACCATGATTCCAATATACAGGATATAGATCTTAATTAAGTTGTGGGGAAACTTAATCATAATGGATTATCTAGTAGATATTGGTAAAATACAATCATTCCATTGTGAAATAATAGTATAGTATTCTAAGATAAACCTATCATAGGTCATAATACGATGTTTATTCTAAATTAAGAATAAAGTATTGAGCTTAAGAATTGTTTTTGAAATTCTAAGGTTTATTGAATAACATAAAATGCATTTATGACATAAGGGTCTCAAGTGTCTTGAATTGAGAATTAGGGTTAAGTATGAGTAAAGTGGATAAGAGTGTAACAATTAACAAGTGTTAATAACATACATTCCCTAATCTTACAACCTTGAGTTATTCAACATTCTAAGATAGGTCGAAGGTTATACACAACATTCTAGAAATAAGAGTGAGGAATTTATTTAAGTTAACTTAGGATATAAGTTATTGATAATAAACTATCTTTAATGTTCCTCAGACTGTTGTTGATTGTTTGCACGAATCTACTAGAACTGCTACAGCGTTAATCAGGTATGATTTCTCGTACTCAGAGACTTTGCTAACGGACTTTATGGAATGTTTTGGATATACTAACTGAACTTGAATGGATTTCAAAGGAAACTGTTTGTGTGGCTAACTCAGCTTGATGTGACTAACTGAGCCTTGAATGTGAAACTTACATGGTTATTGGTTCCTTCTATTTGGTTGTCTCACTAGACATTAACTGCCTAGGGTTTACGCTTTTGGTATTGCTCTGGTGCAGTTAGTGTTCTAGTGGGAATATGGAAAAGGACAATCTTGGTAATTCTTCCTTTGACTCTGGATATTGTTTCATCCATGAGCTGAATCTTCTGTTGTGACGTGCGCGCGTCTTCAGTAGTAAACAGTGAGGGGCTGTATATCCCCTGTCCCAAAATGGACGTAGTAAATAGTGAGGGGCTGTATATCCCCTGTCCCAAAAGGGACGTAGTAAATAGTGAGGGGTTGTATATCCCCTGTCCTAAAAGGACGTACTTGGCGGTGGGGGCCATCTCTCCCATTTGGTTTTATTCCACTCTTGAGTTGTTGGTTCTTGGATATCTTCTTTCTATTCCTAGTCCTTGTGACTACTTAGGTCTTTCTACTCCTAAATGGAATTGGTTCTAACTTGAGCATTGGATGTTCACTAACACATGGTGTGGTTTTTGGATTGACTAACTTTACCTTTCTATTATTTATCTTTATCCTTAACTTGTTATCGTTGACTTGGTGATTTTAAAGTGCCTTGTTTCGCTGTTTTACTTTCAAGAGTTTGATCTCAAGTTACTGTTTATTTTGAAGAGTTATGTTTTAAATGTTGTTTTGGAGAATTGTACCAGTTCCATTCCAGGGAACTGACTCACCCCTCCCGGGGTGGGCTGCTTGGTTTCATCTTGCAGGTACGAATTGTTTATACAGGTGGCCACGAAGAGCATGAGTGATTGGGACAGGAATTAGGAATTGTGGAGACTGGTTTACGTTTAGTTTTGTTTACGTTGTTTTCTTGAGTTCAGACCGTAACTTAGATAATTGTAATGGTTGTAATTGGTGAGGTTGGTACAGGGTGTTTGGAACCCGATGGTCTGTAATCACCTTTGGATTTTAATTCCGCTGTAAATATGTTAAATAGGGGCGTTACAACTAGTGCGCCCAACAAATTGTTTGAACATCCTATATACTCTAGACAAATTAAAAACGTAAACGTACTCATATATATGAATGCGCACTTCTAAACCGAAAACGTTAACGCATATATATGTACATATATATGTATATATATACAATCGGTGTTACGTACATAAATGACAACGTGCCATATAATTCGGGACATGTGATAATGCACGAACAATTCAATTAAGTACGGACATATGTATGTCCGATAACACGATAACGTGACATATTAATACCCTCGTGTATATATATATATATATATATATATATTTATATATGCATAAGAAAATACATATACACAACGCTACAATATTACAACGATGTATATATGTGCACGAATACGAGAATACATATATGTAACTTTTCGATATTACAACGTGGTAAATAATAAATAATAACGTCGCATGGGCACATATAATTAAAACGCGACAAAATAAAAAGGGGCGTATATATATAACGTAACAAAATTAAGTGGTTGCATATCTAACTAATAACGCAATATATTATATAGTCTCACATATATATAATTAAGCATGTATATAGCTTATACAAAAAAAGAGGAGCAAAGACGCTCCCGCCGAGGTTCAAACCCTGTACCTCTCGTACCCCTCCTAAACGCCTTAACCGGTTTAGCTACGCTCGAATTGAGTAACTAATACCAAGTAATTAAAACTAGTATATGTCAACTAAGGTAACTACAAAAAAAAAAAAAAGAAAACAAACACGCCTCTGTACTCTCGAACTCTTTCTCCTCCACTAGGTAAATCGATTTTCTTGTTCTGGTCAGTGCACGCCCTTAACATTCAAACTTCATCAGTCCCTCGTTTCTGTTTTCTTTTTTTTCGATCAAACCCTCGTGTGCCCCGCACCTGTCCTGTACTGCTGCTGTTGAGTAAGAGTTTCAAAAAAATATATACAGACATGGAGCCCCACTGATGCCGGTTGCAGTTACCAAAAAGAAAAGAGAGATCACTCCCGCATTATTCCTCAAGTGTGTCGTTGTGTCGCTATTTTAAGTTTGGTCAAGTCCATACCCTTACGTTTGGTTAGAATATTAACAGAGGAAGGACCAAAAGCTACCAATATTCCCTCCTGACGCAGTGACGTCTTGAATTCTACAAAAAAAAAAACCAAAACACAATTCTGCTGCATCAGAATCTGTCGTTCCAAACAACCATACCTCCTGTTCTTGTAAATGGTGAACACTAACTCCTGAGCTAGTCTTTATATACAGCCACTTCATTTCCTTGTCCCTGCATGTGCAAAAAACTAGCCGGATAAATGAAAACAGCTTCTGTGTAGTCTCTTCTCTGGTGTGCTATTCCCATACGTGAAGGTAAGCCCATGGCACTCCTAATCTTTCCTAGCTTGTGGCTTCAGTTTGAAAAGAAAATTGTCAGATTACTCTCGTATCTTTCTTTGTTGATCACTGAGCTCCAAACTCCTTGTTCTCGCCCTTTCTACCTGATTGATCTGGGGCTCAAACGCTTGGTAAGTCTGGATCAAATCAGTCCAGGAAACTAACAGGTAAAAACTGAAACAAAGTACAATCCCTCTGTTTGGTTTTGCCGAGAGTTCCTGCACCAGTCCTCTAACTTCCTTCTCATCTCACGTAAGAACTCTGCATGCTAGGTGGGATTAGAGCGCTGGAAAATCCTAAAACCAAACTACACTCCAAGAACTCCCAGAGGTGAGACCTGGAAACCAGGAAGACGTTCGGATGTTACAGTCCCTTTACCTCTTTTCTGTTTCATGTTCAAAGAAAAGAAAATTTGAGGAACTGACTTCCCCCTGTCTCATATGTCCTAGCGTGTGGATTCCCTCAACAAGACCCTCCTAGGACTGAGTTTAAACCTTCAAGGAACCAACTCCTAATCAAGGTAAGAAGAGATGTTACACGGCTGTTCTTCTCAACGCTTACTGACAAACTGAAATAATCCACAACTGAACTTGGCATTTGGTCTCTGTCTAGTTGCGAAAATATACCAGGGAAACACCAAAGAATAATGCAGGTGGGACAAGTCCTAAATACCCAAGGTAGTATTCCTAAACACGTACTCAATTCATGCTTTAAAACATTACAAAAGAACTAAGCAACCTGATGTTGAAAAGTTCTGTTAAACTGATAATCAACTCAAATTCTGTAACTTTGAGTTCTGTATAGTAACTGTCTAGGGATGACCACAGTGTGTTTCGACTTGGTTTTGAGGTTAAAGAACTTCCTAATACACCTAACCAGTTGGGTGAAAACTTTGAGGGGAATCTGAAGACAAGGTGATAAATTAAATAAAAAAAATACAAGAGGAGATACACCGGTTCTGGTTTCAGATTTTTAATGCTTGATTAAGGTCTTTAACATTGCTAGAACAATTGTAAACTGCTCTTCAAAAGATGGGTAAACCTGATAACAATGAGATAGAAATGATTAAGGAAAAATCTGTTCAAGACCTGTTTCAGTAACAGCAAAGGAACTGTGGTATTTGGGTTGTAATCAGGTGCTCCCTAGTGTCGATCAGGAATGAAATTTACCCTAGGATAAAAGCTAGGGAATCCTGTTCCATGGTAAATAACAAATGTACCAACTACTCATAAGTTAAATGACAGTTAAGCTTGGTCAAAAAAAAGAAAAGAAAAATCATGTGTGAAACCGTAATAAACTAGTACAGGAGCTGGAGTTGTTTGCTAGTAAAATTTAGCTCCTGTACAACCAACTTCCAGAAGTTTTGTGAGGGCTGTAATGGGTAGTTGATGTACCTAACATCTTGCTAATCCTCTTGCCTAGGTAGTAGACCGCCTTACATTGTTAAGGGAAACAGTTAGCATATTAAAATAGAAGTGAGAAGAAGTAGTGTGCAGGAATAGATTTCAGTTCCGGTAGTTGAAAGTATCTGTAATCTTAACCAAGTGGTTATGGGTTGTTTGGAGCTTACAATCTCGTTAAGACACTTTAAATAAGTAGGGGAGTACTTGGGACAGATCAAAAGATTCAGCTTCTGCAATCTTCATGTCTCTGTATATTAACCCCCTGAAACAATCTAAGTGATGTATTGATTTAGTGACCAATTTCTTTTTTTTAAAAAAAAAACTTAATAACACATCAGGCTAATTGTAAATGAGCTGGGGTGCTAGAGAAAATCCAGATAGCAACCTGGAAAGAATTAGAAACAGGTTGAGCAGGGATCCAAACCTTAGCTTCTGTAGTTTATCGTTTCAGCATAAGGGAATTTAGTAGGATTATCAATGTTGTTGTGGGTCTGCTATGAAGCTAAAATTATATCAAGACTCTTAACCAAGGAGCTAAACAAATGGGGGAAAAGCTAGGAACCTGATCAATGAACAACATAGGAAAAGAAAAGAAACCTACATCAGTTTCATAATTTCAATTCTACAAATTTGCCGTTTTCTGTACAAGGGATTTCCAGTAGGGCTATCAGGGTGTTGTAGGTTGTTTTAGGTTTAAGAAAACCCTACAAAGACGCTTAACTAAGTGGCTATATGACTTGGGGATGAATTAGAGATCAGGTTATTAAGAAAAAAAAGGAATTCAACAGCTCAAGATTTCTGTTTTCTCAGTTTTCAGATTTGGTGTAATGACTTCTCAGAGGTGCTATCTAGGTGACTTTGAGTTTGTTTCAAATTTAAAAACTTGATAATACACTTGACTAGGTGGGCAATCAGGTTGAGGGAAAATCAAAAGACTGTATTGTGGATAAACAGAAAGAAATCAAAGAGGTTATATCAGTTAGTTACAGTTTTTGTTTCAGTATAAGCATTCATTAGTGGGATTAACAGAGTTTTTTAATTGTTTTCAAGTCTAATAATGTGCCAGAACACCTAACTAAGTAGGTAAGAACTTTGGGAGAGATTTGAAAGACAGGGTTGTGAACAAACAGGAAGAAAAGATGAGAAGAGGATAAACCAAATTAGTTTTAGATTCTGCAGGTTGTTCTTGCTTCAGTATAAGAGTGTATCTGTGGGATTCATAGTGTTATTTGGGTTGTCTTTGGGTTTAAAACATTGCTAAACAACTCAACTAAGTAGGTAGGTGCTTGAGGATAGATTAGGAGTCAGACTGATGATCGAAATTAAGGAGTGAAGAAAAAAAAACTCGAGTCTCCAATCTGCAACATTACCGTTTCTGTAGGATGGTAATTAGTTTACCAACGTAACAACAAGAAAGAAGAAGGTGATGCACATGCTTCAGTTTCTGAAACTCACGTTTCAGTATGGTCAACTCTCAAAGGTGGTATAAGTGTGTGTTGGTTTAATAATAAAGCCAAGTCAGTACTAATACATTACCTAAGTTGGTATATTCATTTGAAAGACTGGAAGACAGTTTAACAACTAAAAGAAGGAATGAAGGGGCAATGCAAATTGAGGTTTTCAGATTTGCAATACTTGATTGCTTCTGTGTAATTGGGTTACAGAAGTTTTAGGAGGGATGAATCGGTTTAATAAAGAACCCAAATCACAGCTAATACATTTATCTAGGTTGGTGAAACATTTTAGGAGTAGTAGACACCAGTTTGATACAACAAAAGTGAGGTTAGATAAGGTTATAACCTGATTGTGCTTTCAGATATCTGTAATTACAGTTTCTGCCTAACTAGGTTACAGAAGTATTGAGAGAGTTATAGAGGGTTAAGAAAAACCCAAGATACCACTAAGAGTGTGAACTAAGCTGGTACATTCATTTGAAGCTTAGAAATCAGATGAACAACCCAACAGAAAGATATAGAAGAGATGAACCAACTTTGGTCTCATAATTTTCGATAATAAACTGCTTCTGCATGACTGAGTTACAGTGGGGATTAAGGGTGTGGATTAGTTCTAGAAATGGACTGAAAACCTTGCTAAAACACCCACCTAAGAGTGTAAACACATTGGGGAAAATTAGAGAACAAATTGATGCAGTAACAAAAGAACTGAAGGCAAAGGTGCATGAAGTGATGTTTCAGTTTTCTAAAAATTGTGTGTCAGTATGGTTAACATCCCAAGGTGTTGAGGGTTTGGTGTGGGTATAAAAATGAACCCCAAAACAGTACTGATATACCTAGCTAGCTGGTGAAACATTTTGGGAAGAGTAAACATCAGTTGATACATTAAAAGAGAGGTTAAGTAAGGTTAAACACCAAAATTATTGTTTCAGATGTCTAAACCCTTGGACTTCTGTATAAACAGGTTGAGGGGTATTTTAAAGACTACATTGTCATGATAGTTGGTTTAAAGCATTGCTAGTTTACTCAGCTAGGGAGGGAATACATCTTGGGTAGATTAAAATCAATCTTAGGTAAACTTGTCACAAGGTGGTGGGTAGAATACTCTAAAACATTAGTTAGAGAGGGAACTTAGTTAACGTGTAAAACATCGAGGAAAATGCCCTAGGGGTAAGATAAAGCCTAAGGTTATTACTTGGAAAATTTCTAAGGGCTAATATAAGTTGAACAATCAAAAGTTCACCTAGGGAATAACACCCGGTATAAATGTGATAAACTAGAAAAGTGTCGTCACATGAAATCATGAACTGACACGTTATTTTTAATCAATGTTAGGCTCGTAACGAACGCCAACCAGGAACCCGTGTGTGAGACGACACTTGCTTCTGATCCAGGTATGGATATGTGTGGTCTGTATGTTGCCGTGTTACACAGCTTGTGTGTTGTGTGCCTTGCTTGACAACGACCATAAGATTAAAGCATGAAATTGGATTGCTTGTTGTGGCTTGCTTATATGCTTGTTATATCATTGTTGCTTATTACTTGTGCGCACACAGTAGTATAGTCCCTTCTCGTTGATAAAACCTTGAGATGAAACACAACGAACTACGTAAACAAAACAAAGGAACTATATAAAGGGAACACTCCTCTTAAACTATAGAGGACTTCTAATGACACCCACTATGGTGTCGAACTTATAATGATAATGAAAAGTAAAGTACCAGTTGGTGGAACACATCCTGGGGTCTAGAGATGACCCCGCTTTCTCGACGCATGACGCCAGAAATGGAGGATTAGCTATGGAGAAGACATTCTCCAACTTGTGGTGATAAGAGAATTCACAAATAACCCTTAAAGAAACAAGGAAAGATTGGCACCTACATGATATGGTCACGGGATCTAAACTATATCCCCATACCTAGTGCAAGGGAAGGGAAAGAAAATACACATTATGGGAACAAGAGAAAAGAAATGAAAACACACAACGGTCGAATGATCCCATGGCGAGGATCATGAGTATAACATACCTATGCACACGTTTTATTAATTACATGATTGCTGTTGCTATACTAAGCTTGCTGTGCTTGGTTGCGTGCTTGATGTTGCTATGATGCCAACATGTTATGCTTGGTTTCTTGTTTCTAATGCCTTGCTACCTTTAAGTGTGTATGATGTCATGATGTATTGTGGTGTGTTTTACTGCTTTATTATAGCATGTAAATTGGACTAAATAATATTCGACCAAGTAGTTGTGTAGCCCGGCAACATACGGGCTACACATATTCATACTCAGCGTAGTTGCTGAGTTCTTTACAACCCAATTTTTACAGGTATTGTGTCGCACGATAACGGAGCGTAGGCGGGATGGCTACCATGGGGGTAGTCCATCAGGGCATAACCTTGGAGGTTGTTGTAGTATGTTTAATGTATGGGTTGTTACTAAACCTGAGATGTAATTTTCAGTTTATGATTTGGTAATTTGTTGTAGACACTCGATATTTGGAATTGTATCTTATATTGTAAATGAGTTTTGGTGAGGGCTGTTTCTAGTCATGTAGACCGTAACTTAGTATTGGTAATGTGGTCTGTCAACCACGTGGGTGGTTGGCATCTGTAGCACCCGGATGATGTTGAGAATCCGCTGCGTAGTTATCTTGTAATATGGCTAGGAGCTTTGTTTGAGATATTGGATGTTTATTCGGGGGTGTTACAGGTAGTGCCTCCATATCTTTAGAGAAAATACAACAACAGCTAACTCCAGATCATGGGCCAGGTAATTCTTCTCATATGGCTTCAACTAACGAGAGCCATATGCAACCACCTTCCCATACTACATTAGAACGCACCCAAATCCCTTATGGGATGCATCACAAAAAACCTCCAGTCCGTCAGTACCCTCTGGAAGGGTCAGAATCGGTGCAGTAGTCAACCTCTTCTTCAGCTCCTGAAAACACTGCTGACAGGCCTCGCTCTACTCAAACTTCACATCCTTCTACAGCAGACGAGTCAAAGGGATCACTAGCTTGGAGAAGCCCTCCACAAACTTACGATAATAGCCCGCTAATCCAAGGAAGCTACGAATATCTCCAACATTAGTGGGCATGGCCCACTCTGTAATGGCTCTAATCTTCTCCGGGACCACGAAGATACCATCCTTGGAGACAACATGTCCCAAGAACACCACCTGATCCAACCAGAACTCGTACTTCTTCAGCTCCGCGTACAATTTCTTCTCCCTCAGAGTCTGGAGAACAATCCTCAGATGCTCCTCGTGCTCCTCAGCACTCTTGGAATACACCAAGATGTCATCAACAAACACCACCACGAACTGGTCTAGAAATGTCTTGAACACCGGTTCATCATATCCATAAATACAGAAGGCGCATTCGTTAGACCGAATGGCATCACTAGGAACTCGTAGTGTCCATAACGAGTCCTGATGGTAACCAGACTTCAGATCGATCTTAGAAAACACCTTAGCTCTAGCTAGCTGATCGAACAAGTCATCAATGTGTGGGAGAGGATACCTATTCTTAATGGTAACCTTATTGAGCTCCCTGTAGTCAATGCACAAGCGCATGCTACCGTCCTTTTTCTTGACAAATAAAATGGGCGCTCCCCAAGGCAACACACTAGGGCGAATAAAGCCCTTGTCCAACTGCTCCTGCAACTGGATCTTCAGCTCCTTAAGTAGCAGGCGCCATCCGGTATGGGGCCTTAGAAATCGGCTGGGTCTCAGGTGCGAGTTCGATCGAGAACTCCACCTCTCTGATAGGGGGAAGCCCAGGTACGTCATCCTGGAACACGTCGGGGTAGTCTTTGACTACTGGTATGTCCTCTAGCTTCGCATCCTTGCGAACCTCAGGGATGCAGCACATATATCCCTGGCATCCTTTTCTCAAATGGTGAAACGCCTGCATAACTGAGATGACTGGCGGCGAGCACGGGAGTCCATTCCCTGCTACAGTCAAATGGGGCTGGCCCGGCTCCTCGAATGTAACTCTCGAAGCGGCACATTAAATGTGGGCATGGTGCACATCAAGCCAATCCATGCCCAGAATCACATCAAAGGTAGTCATCTCCATCGGGATGAGGATAGCACACGAAGTCCTATCACTTACTAACATGACTATCCTTACACACAGAGTTCAGAAGCACAGTCGAATTCCTAGCCAAAAGGGCTATGCACACACAATTCCACACTCAAGGGCACAACAGGCAGGTCGAGCTCACTCACTAACTCAGCAGATATAAAAGAGTGAGTGGCTCCAGAATCAAACACACAGAAAACAGAGCGAGATGACAGCTGGAGAATACCTGTGACAACTATTTCAATGGATCGGTCCCTCACTCCAGCCATCGCATAGACTCTGGCCTGGCTCTGGGCTTCTTCTGCTCGGCCCGGTCTCGATCTCTGGACTCTGAAGCAGACCCTCCAGTCCCACCTCCTGAGCTGCCTATGCTCCTCTCGGCCTGAGGGCAGTCAGCAATCCTGGGGTCCAAGGAGCCACACTTGAAGTAGGCTCCTGACTTCTTGTAGCAGTCCCTACCTCGATGGAACTTGCCACAGACCTGGCACTTAGGAGCAGACTGATGATGATGAACCTCCTCTGTCTCTCGAACCTTAACGGTCCTCAGATCGGTCTCCAGTAGACTGCTTCTTCTGAGAAGCATTGATCTCTCATTTTAGTGTCGTCGGACCTCTACTTCCTCTTATGGTCCTTCCCAGACTGGCGGCCCTTCAAATTGGCCTCCACCAACAGGGCATCATCAGCTACATCCCTGAAGGTCTTGTAACACAGCGGCGTCACAGCAGAACGGATGTCGGGCCTCAGACCACTCTCAAACTTCCTGGCCTTCCTATGGTCATCCGGCTCAGGTGCAAACTTGGATAGACTGATGAATTTGCGCACATACTCCTTCACGCTCATGTCTTAACCCTGCCGCAGCCGGTTATACTCCAGAATGTGCTGGTCCTTGTAAACATCAGGGTAGAACTGTTTGTTGAACTCCCCTGTGAACTGGTCCCACAACCATGGCTGTGGAAGCTTCCCCATAACGGACCTCCACCACTCCTTGGCTTCGGCCATGAATAGGAAGGTGGCGAAGTCCACCTTCTGGTTCTCCTTGGATCCCATAACGCGTAGCAGATCCTCCACCTCTGAGAGCCAATGGCTGGCCTTCTGCGGGTCTCCAGTCCCATCAAATGCTGGAGGCTTCAGCTTCATGAATTCTTGAAGCGCCTTTACGTTCCTTCCTCCAGCATCAGCCTCAGCTAGGCCTGGTCCTCCAACTGGTCCTCCTCCAGCTGGTCCACCCCCTGCAGCCATCGTCTGCATCATCTAGGTCATGAATTGCTGAACCGCTTCAGCGACTCGGCCCTGGGGAGTGACTAGACCTCTTCGTGGCGGCATTCTGAAAATCCAAGAGCAAGCAATTTAGACTTGAACTTCAACGCACAGATACTGACTGACTGACTGACTAACGCTAGATTCCCATCAGATTACAACCCAAAGCTCTGATACCACTAAATGTAACACCCCTAACACTGGCCTAGGAGTTAGGAATGTTACACACCGCGTATTATTACTTAATAATGCAAGGCTCTAATTATCGAACACAAACAACAAAATAAAGACCCAAAATAGAATACTTAAAAAGTATAGTCAAAGTGATGTTGAAACATCCCAAAAGGTAATACAAAACCCACAAGCGAATAACAAAAGCGGATGCTAACTTCAGAGGCCCAAAGGCTACAAGTCAAATACAAATATCCCAAAAAACTTAATAAATCAATAGCTAAACTCCAGGAGCTGAATAAAGTGATTCTCGCTGAGCAATCTGCAATGTTAGAATAAGTAGGAGAATGAGCACACAACTATGCCCAATAGATGACTAACTTCATCAACCAGCATGCTCAAAACATTTATAGAATATTGACAAATCAGAATAGGACAGAAGGAATCCATAATCCATGTCATAAATCAGAAGCGGAAGTCCAACCATAAAAGGGACTAAACAGAGTTAGAAACAGACAGGTTCAGAAAACAGAAAGGGACACTAGTTGATCACACATACAAACAGAACGAGCAACACTCATGATTAGAACGAGGAAACCTCACTCGTAAACAGAATAGGTGGAACACCTATGAACAGAACGGGGAAGACACCCATGAAACTGAAGGATATCCTACATAGCGCGCTACGAGATAGCTAAACCAGCCATCCAAAGGTTCAGATACAGAGATAACTAGGTCCCAAAACAGAAGCTTAAATGTAAATAAGCACATGTGCACCAAACGCACCAGAAAGCACATAGAAAAGCTGAGTAATCAGAAGGGGAATCCAACCCCGTAAATAGAAGTCACAAATTCGGAAGCTTGTTGAAGACTTTCAAATCAGAGAACACATAACTATGTGCTAAAACATATATAAACAGATAGTACTTGAGAAGAGGAATCCAACACCGCAAACGGCACCCAAAACGGAGCCCAAACGAGCAAGTTAAGGCGAAAACAGTGTGTTGTCCGAACGTGTGTCCGAACGTCGAAGTTCGGACGCAAGTCGAATTAAAACAGGTCGAAAAATTCACAGTGTCCGAACTTCAACGTTCGGACTGAAGATCGGACAGTTTCCGAAAAAAAACCCGTGGTGATGTAACACCCCAACCGCTAATCCTATGCTTACCGTCTAATCGTCCTATTAGTCCTACAAGTTCGCAGCGGAAATATTGCTACTACTACTACGGCGGGTGGCACAACGCCGCTAACCGCCCATACGGCTAGCTAGGCTTACCTTACTTACAGTCACGGTCTGATGAACATAGTGTACCGAGCTACTAAAATTACTTGCCAAAATACCATATACCAAATACTTACATAATTGGATCACCGAGTATTAAAGTATATTCGATTACATCATTTCTAAGTTCCAAAAGAATGAGTTTCTAAGGCTACTAATCTATACCAATTCCCATTCTATCAAAATCCAAAAAGGTGTACCCCATGGTACACCGGCTATTCAAAAGTTACAGCCATGTACTACTTAGTACCCCCATCACCATTCATCATTTACAATCCAAAAAGAAGATAAAGAAATAGAGCTAAGTCTTCACATCTTCATCCCTCGCGGGTACCTGCGTGTAGTAAAAATGGTGCCCCAAGGGGCTCAGCAAACGCTGCGTATAAACTCCGCATATAGCGCGTGCGAGCTAGGGCACGCCGACTATTTGACGTCCACTGAACATGCTGTTCATTTATTTCATACATACATGCTTTTCATACAACATACATGCTTATACAATTCATTACACGATTCAAGGCAACAATACAATGATGCTCCCAATACTTACCTTCGCAAGGTTAGCCAAATTATGCATCCGGGTTAATCGGAGTGCTTATTACTCTTTTACTCATTACACAATACTTACACATTCTCTTTCATACTTTACTTGCTTACCTTTCCATACTCATTTACTTGCCCTTGCTTATTCATACTTACTTACCCATACTCATGTTAAGCCGGTGTGGCCTCTGGGCAGGGACTACACCGTCCCACCACCAGGCTTTACTTGACTCACCAATCCGGGATGCTACCCACTTAAGGGATTTGGGCCGCGGACCAGTTAAGAGTCAGGAATTGGAGCCAACCTCTTGTGACTCCGCATCCTCACGCGTGGCCGAAACTATATCGGACTTCTACTAATTCCAATTTAGTTACCAACTTAAGTTAGGATGGTTAGCTTGTTAGGAATAAGTTAGAAGTCCATTCACACAAACAATCGGTCACGATGCAATACAACATACATACACACATTCATCATCATCCATACATTTCATGAATTATACAAACTAAAATTTAAGAGAATATTCACAACATACAACACTGCATATCCACAAGTATGCATATTAACTCCGATTCGTGCATTTATCTTATTTGGTGATCAATTAGCACGCAACACACAAATCAGAGTAACCAAGATAGCATACGGGGCATGAGGAATCCATACCGTTCACCGTTGTACGTGTTTCCAAACGTCCTTCGGTGTCACAAATCAAGTCCTATTATATACATACAATTGAATGATTAATATAACTATCGTCAACTTAACTCCTACTTACTATGTCCTTATACTTCTCATACTTACACTTTACTTACTTATTTTTCATTACTTAAGTTCACTTTCTTACTTAACTTTGGCATGCTTTCATACATGTACATATATATATATGTATATATACATATATATATATATATAAATATATATATATATATATATTTTTAATTTAAATAATTTTTTTATTATTTTTTTTTTGACCGGACCGGACTTGCGACCGACCTTACAAGTCCGGTCCATTCCAGTAGCTCACATTACCGAAACTCTTCTGGCCGACCGAACTTGCAAGTCCGGTCGCAAGTTCGATCCATTCCAGAAGGTTTCATCGGTGAATTTTTCTGGCTCGACCGAACTTGCATGTCCGGTCGCAAGTCCGGTCGATTCCAGTAGGTTACAGACGGGGAAAATTTTCTGGTCCGACCGAACTTGCAAGTCCGGTCGCAAGTCCGGTCGATTCCAGAAGCTTTCCCGTCTTTGTAAACCTGGGCTCGACCGAACTTGCAAGTCCGGTCGCAAGTTCGGTCCGCGCCAGTATTTGCATTTTAATTTCTGTTTTCAGTCCTCTCTTTTACCCATTACTTCCCCATTGTTCCTACACTTATTCCCACATGTTATAACACCAATTAAACCTCTTAATACACCCTAGTTCACCCCTTAACCCCTTACACAATTCCATACTAATTCACTCACATAATTTCCAAGTTTCTTCTCACCACTCACCTAGCCTCTTCTCTAGTTGCATTTTGCTACAGATTTCTCTTCTAACTCTCCCCAACTATAACTCCCTCTTCTAATGTCATTTCTAACACTCCTAATGCATTACTCACCTCCCATAACTTACCCCCCAAACTAGCTCAATTAAAATCTGTTACAACATAAGTTTTTCACCTAGTTTCTAACCCACTAAGTGTTCTATTCTTATGTAAATTTTGACATAGTCTCCCCTATATTTTTATACTCTCACCACATATTCTAGTTCACAATTCCACACTTATTTCACCTGTTTCAATAGACATCAATATACCAATCTTCATACACAATTTCCAAATGCTACACACTACTAAAAATTCCTGCACACTACTTCTCCTTCCCAATCTGTTTGTGACAGTTTTTAAGTTGTTTTCAAAGGTTCGAAACACTTGCATTCTCTTACACATTATACTACTAATGCATTACCATTTTACAATACACATTCTCATTCTGAAAATCTGTTACATATTCATTTACAAAGCTATACAAAGATGAGCTTGATTACCTTGTTTTCTTCTTCTAGTTTCTTTCTCTTCTTGCTTCCTCCTTCCTCTCTTTCTCCACCGGTTCAACAACACAAATCCTCTACTCTACAACCCATACACATACACATTTCAATACACTAAAACTAACCCTAACCATTATTAAGCTTTGAGTAGGTTTTAGGGTTTAGAATTTACTTTACCTTCCAAGGGTGTAAACAAAGTTTGGAGTGGCTCAAAAACAAGATTCCAACTCCACCAATGAGGCCAAAATCGGCTAGAACACAAGGGAGCAAGCAAGAGTTTAGCTCAAATTTCGTTTTGCTTTTAAGGCTAAGAAAACAATGAAGTTTTGAGAATATTTTTACCTCAAAAGAACAAGGAGAAGGAGGGCCTTCTAATGGTGGTGTTGAAGCTCCAAATGGGACATACCCATAAAAATGAAAATGTAGGTTTTCGAATTTTGGAAAGGTGGAAATGTAGCTCTTGACGAGAGGATTCCAATGGTATACTTTTTATAATTTTTGGAAGAGTTTTAAGGGAGTTTCAAGAGGAGAGAAGTTAGAGTTTTAGTGTGGCTTCTCTTTTCTCCATGGCAATCGGCTGGAGGTAGAAGAAGAGAGGAAATGAGAGAGTGAGGGAGGGGGAATCCACGTGAGAGAAGAGAATGGTAGAGGAGAGAGAGAATAAAGTGAGAGTAGGGTAGTTTTATTATTTTGTTGTTTTTGTGAGTAAAAGGAATAAAGGGAGGGTGTGAGTGGGGATGTGCAATCGGACAGCACACAGACCCACAAGGGTTTTGAAAATTCTTTTTACATTATTGGACACATAAGTCTTGGTTATTTATATTTCTACCCCACAACTTCCCGTTTTTGACAGTTTTTACTAATCTCTCGTTTTATTGATTTTATTGGTCCTAAAGCCTCACTAATATTTATTAATGATTATTTAGTTGACCAAAATTGTTACGAGTCTATTTGACCCGCTTAAAGACACGTTTTCCCGGTTACCTCGAAAAACGCGCTTTAAGGTTCGTTAGTGATTTTAATCCGTTTTAAGGATCTGTTTTCTTCGGGATTTGTTCCCTTATGATTATTTATACTTAATTAAGCCTCTAAATTATTCCTTAGCCTAATTAATCACTATTTTTAATTACGGGGTATTTCAATCTACCCCCCTTAAGAAACTTTGCCCTCAAAGTTGCTCAAGGTTGATGGTTTAATTAATTCTACTCATTAGGCAAACCAATTGCACTAATGTGTCTTACCACACCTATGAGGTGTTTACTTCCTTCCACATTGCAAACATAACACTTCAAGCATCATGCTCAATTCACATATACAATTCAACATTTTCCATACATACCATTCCACAATGCACAATACCGCATTACAATTCGCAATACACATTACACCAATACATTACACATTACACATACATACATACACATACCAAGTTCACTTGCACTACATGTGTCATAGAAAGTTTATTACAATACCTACACACTAAGCAATGCTTACCCCGAAGCAATGCAAAAGCAAAAAAAGGGCTCTACCCCCCTTAAAAATGGGTACGACCTACCCGTATCGCTAAATGCTAGACTCTCTAGTCTATGAACAGCTGTGGGTACTTAGCCTTCATGGCATCTTCCATTCCTATGTCGCTTCTTCGACATCATGGTTTGACCATAGGACCTTCACCATTCGTATAGACTTATGGCGAGTGTCTTGTCTTCCTATCAAGGATTCTCACTGGGGTTTCGACATATCTCATGTTTGGCTCAATGGATAAGTGCTCGGCTCTAACACATGAGAAGGATCAGCAATATACTTCTTGAGTTGTGACACATGAAATACATCATGGACACGCCCCAAGTCCTCAGGTAGTGCTAACCTGTAGGCTACGGATCCAACTCTTTCGGTGATAGTGTACGGCCCTACAAACTTTGGGCTTAGCTTGCCCTTCTGACCAAAACGGAAGACACCCTTCATAGGTGAAACTCGCAAGAACACTTGGTCGCCCACGGCGAACTCAAGGTCGCGTCGTCGCACATCCGCATAGGATTCTGTCTATCTTGGGCTGCCTTCATGTTAGCTCTAATCTGCTGCACTTCCACTTGCACCTGCTCAAGATACTCCGGTCCTATTATGACCGCTTCACTTGACTCATCCCAACACAAGGGTGTACGGCAAGGTCTACCGTATAGAGCTTGGAAAGGCGACATCTTAATCGAGGCGTGATAACTATTATTATATGAGAACTCGATAAGATGAAGCTTATCTAACCAACTCCCCTGAAAGTCCAAGGCACATGCCCGAAGCATGTCCTCCAGTGTCTGGATGGTCCTTTCTGTCTGACCGTCGGTCTGAGGATGGAAGGCGGTACTCAACTTCAATTCCGTACCCAACGCTCCCTTGTAGCTCTCCAGTATCTCGAAAGAAATCTGGTGTCGCGGTCAGATACTATAGTCTTAGGGACACTGTGGTGTCTGATAATCTCCTTATCGAAAAGCTCAGCTAGCTTTACTACCTTCCTGGTGTCCTTCATCGGTATGAATCTGGCAACCTTGGTAGGCGATCGACTAAACCCAGATCATGTTGAGTCCTCCCCTAGCAGGTGGGAGTCCTACAACAAAATCCATGGAGATATCATGAAATTTCCACTCCGGAACTGGCATAGATTGTACTTCCGCCCGTCTACGGTGTTCAAATTTTAGCATTTGGCATGTTAAGCATCTCAATACAAATTCCGTCACATCTGATTTCATTCCAGACCCCCAGAAGTACCTCTTCATGTCTTTGTAAATCTTGGAGGCTCCCGATGGACTGACAATGTGGAACAGTGTGACTCCCGCAGGATGCGATCCCTTAGCTCAGCATTGCTTCGGGGGACGCATAGCCTGCCATTCAACCGAATCAAACCATCTTCATGTAGCTTGAAGTCGTACTTCTTCTTCTCAATGTGTCATTCTCGATCTTGTGTCTGATTTCGGTTAGGTAGGGTCGCTCAACTGAGCGTCTCGCACCTCGTCAACCAAGCTAGAAGAAACGAGTAGCGAATGGAGCGAGTGTGCTCGACGACTCAGGGCGTCGGCTACGATGTTTGCCTTCCCTTCCTTATATTGCAAGTTGATGTCATAATCTGAAAGAAATTCCATCCATCTTCTCTGTCTCAAATTCAGTTCTTTCTGTGTGAATACATACTGTAAGCTCTTATGGTCGGAGTAGATGGTGATGCTTACCCCATAGAGATAGTGTCGCCATATCTTCAAGGCGAAGACATGGCTCCTAACTCTAAGTCGTGAGTCGGGTATTCTCCTCATGCTTTTTCAGCTGGCGGGAGGCATAAGCAACAACCTTGCCATGCTGCATGAGTACGCATCCCATTCCTTTGCCTGATGCATCACAGTACACCTCAAATCCCTTTGTGCCCTCTGGAAGAGTAAGGATAGGCGCTGAGGTCAATGAGTCTTTCAGTTTCTGAAATGATAACTCGCACTCGTGTGTCCATACAAACGGTTCATCTTTCTTCATCAATGTAGTCATGGGCTTAGCGACTTTCGAGAAGTCCCTTACAAATCTCCGGTAGTAACCGGCTAGACCAAGAAAGCTCTGAATGTCGGTAACAGTCTTAGGTCTAGACCATGATCGTACAGCTTCTATCTTAGAAGGGTCAACCGAGATACCTGCGCTCGAGATGACATGTCCAAGGAATGATACCTGATCAAGCCAAAACTCGCATTGGAGAACTTCGCATACCTGGTTCTCGTGCAGTGTCTCAGCACTTTCTCAAGTGGGTTCATGTTCCTCTGCTGATTTGGAATATACAAGGATGTCGTCGATGAAGACAACCACTGAAGTGTGCAACTGCTCACTGAATAAACGGTTCATGAGGTCCATGAATTTAGCTGGTGCATTTGACAAACCGAATGGCATCACTGTGAATTTGTAGTGGCCATATCTGGTACGGAATGCCGTTTTCTCAATGTCTTGTTCCTTGATTGCAATCTGATGATACCCTGAACGGAGGTCGATCTTGGAGAAGACTGAGGCTCCTTTCAACTGGTCGAATAGGTCGTCGATACGTGGTAGTTGTAGACACCAAAAATTCTCACCCCATAAAGTAAAATTCAGACAAATAAAAAAGGAGAGTCGTCGTCTTTCTTTTCAAAACTTGTTCATGTGAATACCAAAATGAAACGGTCATTTCATGATAATTTTTTTAAAATCAATTTTCAAAGCATCTGATGTCAAACCCGTCCCTTTTCGTTACTTACTTATTTTGCCATTTTATTTTAGATTTTTTCATGTTAGCTAGTTCCGTTTTATTCGCTTATTTATTTCCCTATTTGTTTTTATCTCTGTTCATTCTATTTTGTTACTTGTTTATTTTATCTCATTTCATTTCATGGATACTTTTACTTGTATTTTCCTTCTTAGTGCACTTGTCTGAATTTTGTCTTTATCATTATTATTTTAGAATTATTTTCATCATTTTATGTACACTTTGTTTTGTCGCTAATTCGATTAAACTCTCTGTCATCTCGTTTTATTACTTCTTTTTTCTATCTTACTGCTACTCGTACATATTTGGTCCAATTTCTATTTTTTACTCTTCACTTGTATTTTACTTCCATCGTACTCTTACCATTTTATTATTTCATGTACTCATTATGGTGTTATTTTGTATTTCATCTTTTATTATGTTTTGTATTTCGTTATTTACATTCTTTTATTTCATGACCCTTGAGAGGAGAATTAGTTCAGTTCGAATAGGAACTCTAGGATTATTTCCCATGTTGATATGACAAGTTCTATCATTAGCATGGCTGGTTAGTAACTAACTAATAGCAGTGAGAGGTCTTGGGTTCAATTTGTAGTATAGACACATAGGATGTTTTTTTTTTTTAATTTTAATTTTCCATCAATCCTTTCCGGACTGACCAAAAACGGTCCAATGCAGTCCATCCTCAAGATAAACAGACGCGGCCCATTCCACATCTCTGAGATCCAATTCAACTCCCTGTCTGAATAATAAAAAAAAGGGCCCATGACCCTCACAAAAACCCTAGCATCCATCTGTCTTTATACTCCTATTATAAGACACCAATCCCCATAACCAACGGTAAGGACAAGCAGCGACCGCCGCCCTCACACATCCCATTCCCTAAAAAATCTGTTCTCTCGAAAACCACTGGTTAACAAAAAATAAACGAAGCAGAGCTTCCTTCCTTCTTCTCTGGTTTTTGTTCACTCTGATCTCCTGTTTTCTATTTCCTTTCTCTCACATATCAAACATGTGAACAAGGAGCATCCATCTCCTTCATCTCTACCTCACGGCACTTTACAACCCAGAAGGAACACACAAAGGCTAACAAAGGGGTACACGCTCAGTTTCTTCATTCTCTTCGCATGGTTGGCAAGCGAGAGCGTACATGCTCTTCTCTTCATTCTCTTCAATGTGGATGGTGAAACAATGAATATCATACTCCCGTCATCTTCATTCCCGTCATTTCAGCTGGCGATTAAGAACAGCATGTATGCTCTGTGATTCATCCTCTTTCTCACGATGACTTTTGCATCCATCTTCTTCACTGGCGAACAAGGAGCATCGTGCTCTGCCACTCTCCTTCCCTTCACTCACGGGGACACAAATTCTACGTCTTCGTTCGCTTTGCTTACGTACAAGGAACATATATCTCTTCTCTGTTAGCTCTGGACGACACCGGTGAGTAAGGCAAGCACACTTCTCCTCTGGTTTATGCTCTTCACGACGCCGGAGACCAGAAAATATACATGCTCATTTTCTTCTTCCACATACCGACGAACATAAACAAGCATATGTGTATGAGCACCTCCTTCATTCTCTCCTTCTGGATATTCTTGCAAACCCAGTTGGCGAACAACTCCATCAACTTATCGCCGGAACTACTGCCACACCCAGGTCGTCTTCATTCTCTTCATTTACGAGACAACTCGATAGAACTGCTACATGGCCTTATTTCATCTGCATCACCTGTTGAAGTTTTGCAAAGTCTACTGGTGAACGAGGAACATACCTTCACCGCTTCTCATTCTCTTCACTCCGGGGACATACGTGCTTCGCCTGAGAAAACTTACGCTGAGGAACAGGACGAGAAGCAGCTCCCACGCCTTCTTCATTCTCTTCACACTAACTGACGAGCAGGAGGCATGCGCTCTGTCTTTCTCTCCCAGCCGGCTAACAAGGAGTATATATGCATGCTCAATTTCTTCATTCTCTTTACATGGCTGGCGAGCTAGCAACATACATGCTGCGCCCCTGCCCTTCTCCTCACCACTGCTGGCGAACAAAGAGCATGCGCCGCACCTCTCCATGTTCCTTCTCATCATGGAAGTCGCATCATCTGCTTCCTGGAAGTATGGTTCGTTCTCTGACCAGTCTTTTTTTCTCTAACATGGATGGCATCTGTTCTTCATTTCTCTTTGTGTGTTTTAATGACGTATCTCAAAGTTCCAGTAGATGAGAATGCTCTATCTTCATGCCTCTGTTTAGTTCATGACCACTTCGTTGAATGTTTAATTACAATGCTCTTTACTTTTTTTTTGTTTGGGTGTTCGTGTATATTGAACCTGTCTTAGTTTGTGCATCATGTAAATAAAATGGTGAAGGAGGATATTTGAATTTAGGCATTTGGTTTTATTATTTCATTTCCCGTAATGAGTTTAACGTTGTCCGCTTTTTTTTTTTAGGGATAAGAATTTGGCTTAACTGACATTGTATAACTTGAACATATTTTATGCCTTGCCACACTGATTTTAGATTGACGGTCGTCCTTTTGTTTTCTTGTATAAAAGTGACTAGCGACCCAAATTTAGGACTCAGATTTTGCTAGTTTTAATTTAAGATTAAAAAATAGATACAAGTAATATAACATTGGGTGTTAGAATTCATAACCGGATGGTAATACCATTTAGTTTCCCTCTTGTAATAGACTTTTGTTTGTTTTCGCTTTCTCGTTTTAACCTTTATCGTGGCCATAAAATAAAAGGAAATAGAAAAGGATTTTTAGAATTAAGTAGCAACCCATTTTGAATTTTCGTTTACTTGTTTGTTTGTCTTCAATTTTAAATTCATGATTATTTTTCTGTACCACATGTTACATATTGTATAGGCTAGTTTGGCAATTGTTGGGCCGGCCCAATATAGAGGCCTAATACCTAGGAAGCCTTAGATAGCCCATAGGACACCCCTTTGTAGAAAAACCTTAGGTTTGGGTATCCTCAATGCATACGGGTCCTAGACACGGTCCATGTGAGGAATACCCATAATCTCCAAAAATTTTCAAACCATCCATAATGTTAGAATAAAATGCACAATCAACATTCTAATAAAAAATTCATCAAATTTCATTCCAAAATTTGTCAATTTCAAAATCTAAACATCAATTCACTTCAAATGCTAAATAAAGCCCATTTCAAAGCCCAATTTGAGGCTCGTTCTAAAGCCCAGTCCGAGGTCCATTTCAAAGCCCAACCCGAGGCCCATTTCAAAGCCCAATTCGGGGCCCATTTCAAACCAACCAAGGCCCAATCCGGCCCATACCTTGACCAAGGCCCAATCCGGTCCAACTTTGACCTGGTCCAATTATTACCAACCCGAACTTTGACTTGGTCCAACTTGACCATCTGAACTTTGACATGACCCAACTTTGACCCGTTCCAACTTTGACCTTGACCCTAACTTTGACCAACCCAAAATTTGACCCGATCCGTTTTTCAACCCCAACCCAAATTCCATTCAAACCAAATTCCATTCTAATCAATTCAAATTCAATTCAAATCCAATTCAATCAATTCATTCAAATCCAAATTCATTCAAATTCAAATTCAATTCAAATCCAAATTCAATTCAAAATCCAATTCATTCAATTCCAAATTCATCTCAATTCAAATTCATCTCATTCAAAGTCATTCAATTCCAATTCATTCAAACTTCATCCATTTCAACTCAATTCAAAATTCATTCACTTCGAAAACCCATTTCAAATTCCGATTCAATAAATTCATTTCAATCCCAATAATTCCCAACTTCATGGACTCAAATCATCCCTCAAAATCCAATTACCCCCGCACATTCGAATGTCTCACAGACCCGAGTGTCTCACAGACTTTGTTATTCCAATGATTCGAATGTCTCACAGACCTGAGCATCTCACAGACCCGAGCGTCTCACAGATCCGAGCGTCTCACAGACTTCGACATCTCAAGGTTTCAAATGTCTCACAGACCCGAGCGTCTCACAGACTAGCATCCCAAACCCGAACTTCGAACCCTTCTAAATCTCAAACACCTCAAATATCTTCAAACTCCACAAACATCTAACTCCCAAAACCCAAATCTAGTGAACTACGTAAGGTCTGATCTCAACAGGGAGTTGAGTACGTAGGCAGCCCATCTAGGGTGCGACCCCATTCCAAACAAAAAACCATTTTCCCCCTCTAAGGTGGCTCTCATATCTCTCAAAACACTCAAACCTTCTTTAGCTCCCACAAGCTTCAAACCATCAGACTCCAAGTCTTGTCTTTTCACTCAACTCAGACTTTTCCTAATTCTCATCCGAATTCACCCATTCTTCTTCTTGGCGCTAGCTTGGCAGAAAAGCTCGCCTCATCCACTCTCTTCCTCAGCCCCCACTCAATCCTATCCTTTGGCTTTAAATGAATCTCTCTAATAAGGTTTTGAAAGAAGGCAATCCCGATAATTGGAGACCGAGGTTTCCTCGGGCACCAATCCGAGGTCGTGGTCGTTGCCACTTCTAAGGGTGTAACCCAGTGCGAACCCACAATAGAATCTCTGTAAAGGACCAGATAAGCCCTATCCATAGGCAACAATTTCAGAATCAACCAACGGTTCTTAGAACCCTTCTCCTCCCTTCCTAGTTCTTTAGGTCAAACTAGGTGGCGACTCTAGTCAACTCCGCCTTATAGAGGCATAAGTTCGCGTGGAGCCCATAGAGAGCGGGTGTAGTGCTCACTAGCATTCCCCTTATGCTTTCTGGGAAAGACGGACGATGTAGTAGGTATTTGAGGGATGCCAGAATAACGGGTTTTCACCCTCCACAGAATGGCAGATTCTAGGATCTCGGCTTTTCAGTCAAGAGCCATATTTAGATAGACCCCCCTCATACCGAAAAATCACCCTCCACAGAATGGCGACTCTGCTGGGGAAACTTGAGTAAGTTTTTCTCATAAACTTGGTCAAGGAAGACTGAACTCCATTCAAAATTGTCGGATTTCCCCACTTCTTTCGAAACCTTTAAGAGATTCATTTCAAGCCATTAGGACTACTCCACTCCACACTTAGAGTGTGTTTAAGAGGATAGTTAGGATGAGAGTTCAGAGTTCGAGATTGGCCTTGAGTGCCATATGTGTGCTTTACCATTAGCATGCTTCACTTTTGTGTGTTTATTGTTGTGTGTTTACTGTCTTATGTTTACTGCTCTTCATGCATGACATAATATTTATTGCTTATTTATTGCTTTTGTAAATGGGGCCTTCCTAGAAGGAGTCAACCCATTGTTGCATCGGGTAGCATGGACATGCATTCCTCTGTGTCACCCGATTTGTCCACGAGTCACGGGATCCCAACCGGTCCACGGTTGATTCCCCATGAGTTGGGTCCTTCCTAGAAGGAGTTAACCACGAGGTAATACGGTCCAAGACCAACGCCTTGAAGCTCATGATCCAAAATATCCTCCATTACCCGAGTCTAAACCAGCATATAGTGAACCATGAGCCTTCAGTGTCCAGCTGCCTAATCCGGTGTCTAGGACGGGTTTTATGGGTAGTCACCCCCTTATGCCGCTGTCTGACCACCCTTCCGCCTTACCCCGAAGATTGCATGGGCTCAGTTCTCCATTGTTCCTCTGCACCACGGGTGTCTCTAAAGCCCAATGTCACGCCACACGTCCATAGAGGATCCCGTATTTACCGGATACCCATACATGGCACAACGTAGTCAGTGAATAATTGGGACTTTAGACACACCTGACCGTGCAGACGACGAGAGACCCGTTCCCATGCAGTACTTCCCCAAGTTTTCCAATAGTGAGTATGTTGTGATAATCCCCGGTCGTGGCTCGTGTGACTGTATCACTTCGGGTATCCTGACCTTTCGAACTTAAGCACTCCGGACTTTCTTGATGACGTGCCCCACAAGGCATAACAGAGATAAATCCCGAGAGATGAACAGTGAAGGGATGACGGTTCCCCCGGTGGTATGGAAGCATTGATTGACCTGGAAGGTGATTATCCCAATCATTCACACTCAGCTCCACAAAAAATCAGCCACGATTTTTATTTTACACTTACATGTATGTGTGATCACGTTTCAAAAATTGGCAAAAAAAAAAAAACACAGCTCAAACACTCCAATGAAATATCTTCAAAGTCGTCCATTTCAAATGATTTCAAAAAACAATGATTTTCAAAATTGTTATTTCCAAACAGTTTCAAAAACGGTTTCAATCAAAGTCGTCTAGAAAACAAACTTTGTCAAACGGTTTGTAAAAGAATAGATGTTTTCACAAATGTAGTTTCAAAAACTATTTTCACAAACAGATTTCAAGAAAACCTACTTTACACAAACGAATTTCGGAACAACATTTTTCATGGATCATATTTCAAAATAGTTTTCGAAAACAGTTTTCAAAATTGATTTTCACAAATGTATTTCAAAATAAATGATTTAGTCCCCATGTCGTGACCCGCTATTTTTGAAGTTCAACCCACCTTCAGGAGCAGCGGTCATTACCGTGGAGCGTACTAGTCATTTCGTGTTTTCACAAAAGTGGTGGATTTTCACAAAGAATTTATGCTCGATCATTCACCTTTCCTTTCTCAAAAAATGCCCCTTATTTTCCCTCACCGGAGCAAGTGGGATGCATGAAGATCAACAACGATTCGAGCCAAAATTAGAGTTGCACCAACCCGAGTCGAGCGACATGAAGATCAGAAACAAACCTTTCGAGTTCGAAGCTGCAAAGGGTCAGAAGCACCAACCAGTTTCTCTTGATCATAGTGTCACCTTGTTGCCCGAACCCGAAGACGAGCGAACGGCCAATCAAGAGCCCGCACATGAGTGAGCAGACAGTCAGAAGCTCAAGGACGAAGCAGAAGAATTCGGGAGCAGTTTTTAAGCTCAAAATCCCCATTTAATGACTTTAAAATTGATGTATAGGTTTTCCCCTAGCATTCTTTTCTCTCTTGTCAAATTCTGAATAGACTTTGTGTATAGGTTGTACATTCCCTTTGAATTTATTTAGATCAATGTGTATAGGGTTCCCCACTCCCTATTTTTATTTGCGAATGACCAAGCGTCAAAATTCCTATTGAGAAAATCCACCACTTCGAAAACACGTATTTTTAAAAACTGTTTTTTTTCTCTCTAAGACTTGATTTCTTGTAGCACATACGAATTGCTTTTTCCCATCTTCGGTCATTTCATATTCATTAATCATGCATAAATCACACCCATCTCAGAAACGCATAATCACAGGTTGCATTCTCAACACATCACACACAAACATTCATCTCATTTTTCAAGCGTACTAACATTCGCATCTGTCAGATTCTTCTTTGATGACCGTTTTGCAGGTGATTAACCGCGTTTGCCCACGAGTGAAAGCGTGACCCTCAAAGCGATAGCAAGAAATACTAGGGATTCAAGCATCTTCCCATTCGGCATGCCATGTACATAGAGACTAACACCAACAAGAGCATATACCAATAATCATACATCCAAAAATATACCCCAAAAAAAAAATCCCAAATAAAAGAAAAGCATACATCCAAAATCCAAAAAAATCGTACATCCAAAAAAATCCAAAAGCATACGTTCAACAAAAATCCCCAAAAAAAATGAAGTTCAATGCAGTCAATGTCTATATTATGGGGCCCACCATGCGGGAGTTGTCACTCCCTAAAATTCCAAAACTCGAGGAGCCAATCACCAACCCGACCTCATTGGAGAATTACTTCTTCAAAACAAACCACAACTCGACCGTCTTCAGAGCCAATCGTGACGGGATGAGCTTCATGAACTGTGAGCTGAATTTGACCCAAGCGAGACTAGGTGTAGCCTTACCACTCATGCATTGCATCCAAAAAGAAAAACAAAAAAAAAACACACACATTTGGTCACAATTCAAAGTCAGCCATCTCCATTCATCATTCTCAACATTTCATGCATCATATGTACATAGTAGTTCCATATTACCACAACACATTGCATGGTAGATGTACTGCATACACTCATATCGAAACGACATCTTTGGGAAAAAAATCTTGAGAGTTGATTGAACAGCATGCCTGAATCACTAAACTCTCGACCCGTCAATGAACACAAGGGTCTAATCAAAATCAGCACCACAAACAAAGTGAGTAATTTGCGAAGAAGCTTGGTATTTTCCTTGGAATTTCAATTGAGTGTATTGGACGATCTACTAAGCGATGAGGGAAGGTAGAGAGAGCCAATCGAGGTAAAAACGAGCGACATGTGCATTCCTTCAGCACGTGAGAGGCACAATACATAGTAAGATCAATGTTGATAGCGAGTCACGAACTGTGATTCATGCAAAGATCTGAGAATAGTAAGAAAACAATCATCGACTAATGAGAATGAAGAGGCACATAGGAACAAAAAGCTCAAAAAACCAAAAAACTTTCACTGCCCTGTACATAATCCCTTAGTGAGCCCCGCTGAGCCTTTCACGATAAACCTTTTTCTGTGAACTCCACAACATGCCAACCCACGTACATATATTTACTCGCCCTTGCAATAGAGGATCTCAAAGGAGCCGGAGCCATGGTCTCTCCCCCCCCATCTTCACAAAAACAACAAATGAAATGCTTGAAGAAATCAGTGAGTCAATGCAACTCCAAAGCCAAACACAAAAAAAGAACACTGAAAATGTTCAAGAAGATCGATGAGTCAATGCAACTCCAAAGCTGAAAGCCAAAATACAAAGCAGAGAATGCTTGAGAAAGTTGATGAGCCAAATGCAATTTCAAAAACACAAAAATGAAGAAAAGTTCAAATCGTACGTCAGAAGAGGCAAGAAGAAAAATCCAAACCAAAAGGACCAATGATGTCCCGAAGAAGAAACCGATAAGGGGTTATCAAAACCCATCTAATCATTCCACCCATGGCAAAGGTGAAACATGTCCTTTATTGCACAAAAAGCTCCACAATTCCTAAATAAATCCCACAGTCCCGTGTGACATGCATCTTACCCCTCAGCCCCGTTACAACCCAACAAAGACCTCTGACTCATAAGTTAATGAGAGTTAACTGAAAGTACCGGATCTGAAACATGAATCATAGGCTTCATACTCGTTATCAACATGTCCCATCATCCCAAAGGGACCATGAGCGAAGAGTGTGACCTTACCCTACAAGGTCTTTCGAGTGCGAGTGATTCTTTGATCGAAGCACCAAATCATAAACAGCTAATCCCATTGCAAATGAGGAATTTGTGAGGATCGGAAAGTCCAGAACCTCGAAAGGAAATTCTCGGGAAAATACTGCTCTGAGCATCGAGAGTATCATCACACCGCTCTGCACACACAGCCAAACTCACGAGAGATTGACCCGCATCCCTCCGTGAGAGGAAAATGATTCACGCATTCGAGTTTAACAATCACTCAAGATCGACCCGAAGATGTCTTATATTCGTAAACCTCATACTAATAGAGATAGGACCGTACCCTCTCTGAAAAAAAACTACATATGCATTTTGCATCTCGTTTAGCACTCAATGTCTACATCTAACATAATCATCATTTCATCATCAACTTCCGACTGGTAAGAACTCTGCCTAGTCTCGCTGAAAGTCGACTTCAGTTGCAGTTGTTGAAGCGTAACTTTTGATCAAAAGATGTCTGGGCCATCATCAAGCTAAATCGAACCATCTTGGAGTCATCCTGGGCTATCTTCGAGCTATATCTAAGCCTTTTCGGAGCTATCACGGGCTATCACCGAGCTACATCGAACCATTCTAAGAGCCGTTCGGAGCCATGCGTAGGCCATCCCGAAGCCATCCAGTGTCATGCTCGAGTCTCATCGACACTACTCCCAAATCCAAGCTGGAGCCATGCGGGAACCAATCTCAAACATTGAGACCATCCCTAGAGCCATACAGGAGCCACCTCAAATCCAGGTCGGAGCCATTTCGTCACCAAGGCCTTGCCTACAGAGCATCGAACTACGTATGGTCTGATCTCAATACGGAATTAAGTACGTAGGCAGCCCATTCAGGGTGCGACCACATCAAAGGCGGAAACTTCCCTTTTCCCCTCGATGTCATTAAAGTGAACCAACCAAAGCATCGTCATGCTCAATCAGCACAAGGTCACACCGGAGCCATCAATGCATACCGGAGCCATCAGTGCATACCGGAGCCATCAGTGCATACTAGAGCCATCAATGCATACCGGAGCCATCACACATGCTGGAGCCATCTCAGATCCTTGAAGCCATGCCGGAGCCACCGGAGCCATCCCGGAGTTTTGATGTAACTCTAGAGCCATCAGCTCACACAAAAACCTACACCCACAAACAGGAAGTTTAATTCAATTAATACATTGGTTAATCATCTCACATCACATATCATCTGCATATACCCACAAAATTTGCTCACTATCTGACGCATCTTCACACCCGCTAGGCAGCTATTGCGCTACTAGTGCGGTCACGTTTCATTTTACACCCGCTAGACAGCTATTGCGCTACTAGTGCGGTCGAATTTTCGTTTTACACCCGCTAGGCAGCTATTGCGCTACTAGTGCGGTTCACATTTCTTTACACCCGCTAGGCAGCTATTGCGCTACTAGTGCGGTCACATTTCATTTAACCCGCTAGACAGCTATTACGCTACTAGTGCGGTCCCGTCTTTTCCTCCACTAGGCAGCTATTACGCTACTAGTGCGAGATCGTTCACTTCATAACCGCTAGGCAGCTATTACGCTACTAGTGCGGTCCCGTCTTTTCCTCCACTAGGCAGCTATTACGCTACTAGTGCGAGATCGTTCACTTCATAACCCGCTAGGCAGCTATTACGCTACTAGTGCGGTCACGCCGTCTTTTCCTCCACTAGGCAGCTATTACGCTACTAGTGCGAGATCGTTCACTTCATAACCCGCTAGGCAGCTATTACGTTACTAGTGCGGTTTCGCCATTTTTTTCCTCCATTAGGCAGCTATTACGCTACTAGTGCGAGATCGTTCACTTCATAACCCGCTAGGCAGCTATTACGCTACTAGTGTGGTCCCACTGTTTTTCCTCCACTAGGCAGCTATTACGCTACTAGTGCGAGATTGTTCATTTCATAACCCGCTAGGCAGCTATTACGCTACTAGTGCGGTCACGCCGTCTTTTCCTCCACTAGGCAGCTATTACGCTACTAGTGCGAGATCGTTCACTTCATAACCCGCTAGGCAGCTATTACGCTACTAGTGTGGTCCCACCGTTTTTCCTCCACTAGGCAGCTATTACGCTACTAGTGCGAGATTGTTCATTTCATAACCCACTAGGCAGCTATTACGCTACTAGTGCGGTCACGCCGTCTTTTCCTCCACTAGGCAGCTATTACGCTACTAGTGCGAGATCGTTCACTTCATAACCCGCTAGGCAGCTATTACGCTACTAGAGCGGTTTCGCCATTTTTTTTCCTCCATTAGGCAGCTATTACGCTACTAGTGCGAGATCGTTCACTTCAAACCCGCTAGACAGCTATTACGCTACTAGTGCGGTCCCGTCTTTTCCTCCACTAGGCAGCTATTACGCTACTAGTGCGAGATCGTTCACTTCATAACCCGCTAGGCAGCTATTACGCTACTAGTGCGGTCACGCCGTCTTTTCCTCCACTAGGCAGCTATTACGCTACTAGTGCGAGATCGTTCACTTCATAACCCGCTAGGCAGCTATTACGCTACTAGTGTGGTCCCACCGTTTTCCTCCACTAGGCAGCTATTACGCTACTAGTGCGAGATTGTTCACTTCATAACCCGCTAGGCAGCTATTACGCTACTAGTGCGGTCACGCCGTCTTTTCCTCCACTAGGCAGCTATTACGCTACTAGTGCGAGATCGTTCACTTCATAACCCGCTAGGCAGCTATTACGTTACTAGTGCGGTTTCGCCATTTTTTTTCCTCCATTAGGCAGCTATTACGCTACTAGTGCGAGATCGTTCACTTCATAACCCGCTAGGCAGCTATTACGCTACTAGTGTGGTCCCACCGTTTTTCCTCCACTAGGCAGCTATTACGCTACTAGTGCGAGATTGTTCATTTCATAACCCGCTAGGCAGCTATTACGCTACTAGTGCGGTCACGCCGTCTTTTCCTCCACTAGGCAGCTATTACGCTACTAGTGCGAGATCGTTCACTTCGTAACCCGCTAGGCAGCTATTACGCTACTAGAGCGGTTTCGCCATTTTTTTCCTCCATTAGGCAGCTATTACGCTACTAGTGCGAGATCGTTCACTTCATAACCGCTAGACAGCTATTACGCTACTAGTGCGGTCCCGTCTTTTCCTCCACTAGGCAGCTATTACGCTACTAGTGCGAGATCGTTCACTTCATAACCCGCTAGGCAGCTATTACGCTACTAGTGCAGTCACGCCGTCTTTTCCTCCACCAGGCAGCTATTACGCTACTAGTGCGAGATCGTTCACTTCATAACCGCTAGGCCGCTATTAGCTATTACGTTACTAGTGCGGTTTCGCCATTTTTTCCTCCACTAGGCAGCTATTACGCTACTAGTGCGAGATCGTTCACTTAATAACCCGCTAGGCAGGCAGCTATTACGCAACTAGTGCGGTTTCGCCATTTTTTTCCTTCACTAGGCAGCTATTACGCTACTAGCGCAAGATCGTTCCATATCCACCTGCTAGGCAGCTACTACGCTACTAGTACGGTACACATCCAAAAGTATTATAGGCTCGTCATAAGTCCTATACCTAGATGTCAAGAGGTCTAGTTGAGGCACTCCTAAGTCCTCGTACTTTCAATCGCATTCTAGGCCCGTCATAAGCCCTAGGACTGGATATCAAGAGGTCCAGTTGAGGCACTCCTAAGTCCTCGTGCACCCTAAACCAATATATTGTTAGCATTATAGGCTCGTCATAAGTCCTATATCTAGATGTCAAGAGGTCTAGTTGAGGCTCTCCTAAGTCCTCGTACTTTCAATTGCATTCTAGGCTAGTCATAAGTCCTAGGACTGGATGTCAAGAGGTCCAGTTGAGGCTCGTAATAATTCCGCGTACATTCAGTTATCATGTCATTTCTCGTCGCATTCATACATTACCTTCCTCGCGGTCGCATCCCAATGCACCACAAAGCCGTAGTGAGAATTTTTGGCGCCCTCTCAACCTTGATCCAATTCTGCAAGGGCTTGCAAAATTGAATCAAGGGGAGCCATCTGTAGACACCAAAAATTCTCACCCCATAAAGTAAAATTCAGACAAATAAAAAGGAGAGTCGTCGTCTTTCTTTTCAAAACTTGTTCATGTGAATACCAAAATGAAACGGTCATTTCATGATAATTTTTTTTAAAATCAATTTTCAAAGCATCTGATGTCAAACCCGTCCCTTTTCGTTACTTACTTATTTTGCCATTTTATTTTAGATTTATTTCATGTTAGCTAGTTCCGTTTTATTCGCTTATTTTATTTCCCTATTTGTTTTTATCTCTGTTCATTCTATTTTGTTACTTGTTTATTTTATCTCATTTCATTTCATGGATACTTTTACTTGTATTTTCCTTCTTAGTGCACTTGTCTGAATTTTGTCTTTATCATTATTATTTTTAGAATTATTTTCATCATTTTATGTACACTTTTTTTGTCGCTAATTCGATTAAACTCTCTGTCATCTCGTTTTATTACTTCTTTTTTCTATCTTACTGCTACTCGTACATATTTGGTCCAATTTCTATTTTTAGACTCTTCACTTGTATTTTACTTCCATCGTACTCTTACCATTTTATTATTTCATGTACTCATTATGGTGTTATTTTGTATTTCATCTTTTATTATGTTTTGTATTTCGTTATTTACATTCTTTTATTTCATGACCCTTGAGAGGAGAATTAGTTCAGTTCGAATAGGAACTCTAGGATTATTTCCCATGTTGATATGACAAGTTCTATCATTAGCATGGCTGGTTAGTAACTAACTAACAGCAGTGAGAGGTCTTGGGTTCGATTTGTAGTATAGACACATAGGATGTTTTTTTTTTTAATTTTAATTTTCCATCAATCCTTTCCGGACTGACCAAAAACGGTCCAATGCAGTCCATCCTCAAGATAAACAGACGCGGCCCATTCCACATCTCTGAGATCCAATTCAACTCCCTGTCTGAATAATAAAAAAAAAGGCCCATGACCCTCACAAAAACCCTAGCATCCATCTGTCTTTATACTCCTATTATAAGACACCAATCCCCATAACCAACGGTAAGGACAAGCAGCGACCGCCGCCTCACACATCCCATTCCCCAAAAAAATCTGTTCTCTCGAAAACCACTGGTTAACAAAAAAATAAACGAAGCAGAGCTTCCTTCCTTCTTCTCTGGTTTTTGTTCACTCTGATCTCCTGTTTTCTATTTCCTTTCTCTCAACATATCAAACATGTGAACAAGGAGCATCCATCTCCTTCATCTCTACCTCACGGCACTTTACAACCCAGAAGGAACACACAAAGGCTAACAAAGGGGTACACGCTCAGTTTCTTCATTCTCTTCGCATGGTTGGCAAGCGAGAGCGTACATGCTCTTCTCTTCATTCTCTTCAATGTGGCTGGTGAAACAATGAATATCATACTCCCGTCATCTTCATTCCCGTCATTTCAGCTGGCGATTAAGAACAGCATGTATGCTCTGTGATTCATCCTCTTTCTCACGATGACTTTTGCATCCATCTTCTTCACTGGCGAACAAGGAGCATCGTGCTCTGCCACTCTCTTTCCCTTCACTCACGGGGACAAAATTCTACGTCTTCGTTCGCTTTGCCTACGTACAAGGAACATATATCTCTTCTCTGTTTAGCTCTGAACGACACCGGTGAGTAAGGCAAGCACACTTCTCCTCTGGTTTATGCTCTTCACGACGCCGGAGACCAGAAAATATACATGCTCATTTTCTTCTTCCACATACCGACGAACATAAACAAGCATATGTGTATGAGCGCCTCCTTCATTCTCTCCCTTCTGGATATTCTTGCAAACCCAGTTGGCGAACAACTCCATCAACTTATCGCCGGAACTACTGCCACACCCAGGTCGTCTTCATTCTCTTCATTTACGAGACAACTCGATAGAACTGCTACATGGCCTTATTTCATCTGCATCACCTGTTGAAGTTTTGCAAAGTCTACTGGTGAACGAGGAACATACCTTCACCGCTTCTCATTCTCTTCACTCCGGGGACATACGTGCTTCGCCTGAGAAAACTTACGCTGAGGAACAGGACGAGAAGCAGCTCCCACGCCTTCTTCATTCTCTTCACACTAACTGACGAGCAGGGAGCATGCGCTCTGTCTTTCTCTTACCCAGCCGGCTAACAAGGAGTATATATGCATGCTCAATTTCTTCATTCTCTTTACATGGCTGGCGAGCTAGCAACATACATGCTGCGCCCCTGCCCTTCTCCTCACCACTGCTGGCGAACAAAGAGCATGCGCCGCACCTCTCCATGTTCCTTCTCATCATGGAAGTCGCATCATCTGCTTCCTGGAAGTATGGTTCGTTCTCTGACCAGTCTTTTTCTCTAACATGGATCGGCATCTGTTCTTCATTTCTCTTTGTGTGTTTTAATGACGTATCTCAAAGTTCCAGTAGATGAGAATGCTCTATCTTCATGCCTCTGTTTAGTTCATGACCACTTCGTTGAATGTTTAATTACAATGCTCTTTACTTTTTTTTTTTGGGTGTTCGTGTATATTGAACCTGTCTTAGTTTGTGCATCATGTAAATAAAATGGTGAAGGAGGATATTTGAATTTAGGCATTTGGTTTTATTATTTCATTTCCCGTAATGAGTTTAACGTTGTCCGCTTTTTTTTTAGGGATAAGAATTTGGCTTAACTGACATTGTATAACTTGAACATATTTTATGCCTTGCCACACTGATTTTAGATTGACGGTCGTCCTTTTGTTTTCTTGTATAAAAGTGACTAGCGACCCAAATTTAGGACTCAGATTTTGCTAGTTTTAATTTAAGATTAAAAAATAGATACAAGTAATATAACATTTGGGTGTTAGAATTCATAACCGGATGGTAATACCATTTAGTTTCCCTCTTGTAATAGACTTTTGTTTGTTTTCGCTTTCTCGTTTTAACCTTTATCGTGGCCATAAAATAAAAGGAAATAGAAAAGGATTTTTAGAATTAAGTAGCAACCCATTTTGAATTTTCGTTTACTTGTTTGTTTGTCTTCAATTTTAAATTCATGATTATTTTTCTGTACCACATGTTACATATTGCATAGGCTAGTTTGGCAATTGTTGGGCCCGGCCCAATATAGAGGCCTAATACCTAGGAAGCCTTAGATAGCCCATAGGACACCCCTTTGTAGAAAAACCTTAGGTTTGGGTATCCTCAATGCATACGGGTCCTAGACACGGTCCATGTGAGGAATACCCATAATCTCCAAAAATTTCAAACCATCCATAATGTTAGAATAAAATGCACAATCAACATTCTAATAAAAAATTCATCAAATTTCATTCCAAAAATTTGTCAATTTCAAAATCTAAACATCAATTCACTTCAAATGCTAAATAAAGCCCATTTCAAAGCCCAATTTGAGGCTCGTTCTAAAGCCCAGTCCGAGGTCCATTTCAAAGCCCAACCCGAGGCCCATTTCAAAGCCCAATTCGGGGCCCATTTCAAAGACCAACCAAGGCCCAATCCGGCCCATACCTTGACCAAGGCCCAATCCGGTCCAACTTTGACCTGGTCCAATTATTACCAACCCGAACTTTGACTTGGTCCAACTTTGACCAATCTGAACTTTGACATTGACCCAACTTTGACCCGTTCCAACTTTGACCTTGACCCTAACTTTGACCAACCCAAAATTTGACCCGATCCGTTTTTCCAACCCCAACCCAAATCCATTCAAACCAAATTCCATTCTAATTCAATTCAAATTCAATTCAAATCCAAATTCAATTCAAATTCAATTCAATTCAAATCCAAATTCAATTCAAATTCAAATTCAATTCAAATCCAAATTCAATTCAAAATCCAAATTCAATTCAATTCCAAATTCATCTCAATTCAAATTCATCTCAATTCAAAGTCATTCAATTCCAATTCATTCAAACTTTATCCAATTTCAACTCAATTCAAAAATCATTCACTTCGAAAACCCATTTCAAATTCCGATTCAATAAATTCATTTCAATCCCAAATAATTCCCAACTTCATGGACTCAAATCATCCCTCAAAATCCAATTACCCCCGCACATTCGAATGTCTCACAGACCCGAGTGTCTCACAGACTTTGTTATTCCAATGATTCGAATGTCTCACAGACCTGAGCATCTCACAGACCCGAGCGTCTCACAGATCCGAGCGTCTCACAGACTTCGACATCTCAAGGTTTCAAACGTCTCACAGACCCGAGCGTCTCACAGACTAGCATCCCAAACCCGAAACTTGAACCCTTCTAAATCTCAAACACCTCAAATATCTTCAAACTCCACAAACATCTAACTCCCAAAACCCAAATCTAGTGAACTACGTAAGGTCTGATCTCAACAGGGAGTTGAGTACGTAGGCAGCCCATCTAGGGTGCGACCCCATTCCAAACAAAAAACCATTTTCCCCCTCTAAGGTGGCTCTCATATCTCTCAAAACACTCAAACCTTCTTTAGCTCCCACAAGCTTCAAACCATCAGACTCCAAGTCTTGTCTTTTCACTCAACCTCAGACTTTTCCTAATTCTCATCCGAATTCACCCATTCTTCTTCTTGGCGCTAGCTTGGCAGAAAAGCTCGCCTCATCCACTCTCTTCCTCAGCCCCCACTCAATCCTATCCTTTGGCTTTAAATGAATCTCTCTAATAAGGTTTTGAAAGAAGGCAATCCCGATAATTGGAGACCGAGGTTTCCTCGGGCACTAATCCGAGGTCGTGGTCGTTGCCACTTCTAAGGGGTGTAACCCAGTGCGAACCCACAATAGAATCTCTGTAAAGGACCAGATAAGCCCTATCCATAGGCAACAATTTCAGAATCAACCAACGGTTCTTAGAACCCTTCTCCTCCCTTCCTAGTTCTTTAGGTCAAACTAGGTGGCGACTCTAGTCAACTCCGCCTTATAGAGGCATAAGTTCGCGTGGAGCCCATAGAGAGGGGGGTGTAGTGCTCACTAGCATTCCCCTTATGCTTTCTGGGAAAGACGGACGATGTAGTAGGTATTTGAGGGATGCCAGAATAACGGGTTTTCACCCTCCACAGAATGGCAGATTCTAGGATCTCGGCTTTTCAGTCAAGAGCCATATTTAGATAGACCCCCCTCATACCGAAAAATCACCCTCCACAGTAGTGGGTATTTATTTTTGACTGTGACCGCATTCAGCTCGCGGTAGTCAATACAAAGTCGGAGGCTACCGTCCTTCTTCTTCACGAAGAGAACCAGTGCTCCCCAGGGTGATACGCTCGGGCGTATAAACCCTTTGTCTAGAAGGTCTCTTAACTGCTCTTTTAGTTTGGTCATTTCTGCAGGTGCCATGCGGTACGGTGCCCTGGCAATGGGACCGGTACCTGGCAATAGATCAATTTCAAATTCCACTGCTCTCGGTGGTGGCATGCCGGGTAGCTCCTTAGGGAATACGTCGGGGAATTCAGATACAATGGGTACTTCATCACTGAACTCTGGATCTCTCTCCAGGTCTTGTACATAGCACAGATATACCTCTTGGCCCTTTCTGAGCTCCCGGTACATAGCCATAGCAGATATGAGTGTGGTCGAAGGCTCTCTTGGTCTCTGGTGGTAAGATACTGTAACCCCAGAAGGACTCTTGAGCAGCAAACGATGCTCGGCGCAGAGGATTCTACCCTTGTGCCGCTCCAACCAATTCATTCCAATGATTAAGTCGAATCCCAATCCATTGAATTCGATGAAGGAAATGGGAAACGATTCGCCTTTGATTTGGATTGTGGCTGATTGATAGTATTTGGTGCACTTTACTCGCTCCTTCGATGGGAGAGTAAGCATGAAGTTCGGTAGCTCATCCGCCTCTAGCTTCAACCTCTTCACAAAGGATGGTGATACGAAAGTGTGAGAGGCGTCGGAGTCGAATAACACATTGGCATCAATGCCATTTACTGGGAAGGTTCCCGTTAGGATGGTGCCGCTTCTGCCGGCTTGTGCTTCGGTGAGCATGCTCAGGTTACCTTCGGTACCGAGTCCACAACCTATTGGATTCACAATTGGATAAGTATTGATGGTGGACACAAGTGGAATTAAATCAACACTGCTCTTTATTAAACCAACCATCATACATACCGTGTCTCTAATACACGTCACTAATAGATTACATGATACTAGGAATTTAATACTTTCTAAAGGTAAGGTTCAGGCGTCCTGGTTTCATGTGTGTGGCATTGATTATTGCCGGCGGTGTCGTATTCAGTTTGATCTTGTTGATCCCATGATACAGCATCCTAGAGTTTCCACCCATGATTAGGACATCTCCTGATCTCAATACCAGTTTCTCTGCGAGGTCCACACGCTTCTGCTCGCTATACAGGAATACAGCGTCATCACCAATGGACCAAGACACTACGGGCACTCCTTGTTCAAGAGATTCCGCTATCTCATCCTTGTCTTGGTGTAACCCAAGTCGTCCTTCTTCTCATAGAAGTTGACGATACAGAGATCCGCTTCAAGTGGGGATTGGTTCAGGTTCACATTGTTGTGCAAGTTCTACTGCTTGTGTGATGAGTGTCTGAAACTCTGGTGGTATTGTCGGTGGCGTCGCTCCATCTTGTGTTCGTGTCTCCTGGTATGTCTTGGTATAAGGATTCCAGTCCTTTCCCAAGCACATCATCTTCAGCTTCATCTTCGCTCCACCGGGGAATTCGGGTGTGTAAAATCCACCTTGACCCGTTCCCAGCTCATTGCATCGTCAGATGATTGAGATTTGTGCGTCGGGTGTCAGGTATCCCTTTAATAAGATCATACCTGGTCGGATGACCTGACACTGTTCGTTGGTGTAGTCGTGGTTGGTGATGTCGATCTCTTCTTGATTCAAGTTTACCGGTATCGGGTAACAGATACTAAAGCTTCCTATGGTTACAAATTTTGTCTACGGTGAGTACTAGTTTCAACTACTTCATTTCATGCTTAATACACACTTCATTTTATTTACTCATGCATTCATTCAAACAGTTACTCTACTAGTTAGACATGCTACTTCAAGGATTAAAGGTTGAGATTATTACCTGGCCCGGACTTAGAACCGGACCCATCACGGTCGATCACGTGAAGGACAGGCTGCCTCTGAGGTGCACCCCGTGGAGGTCCCCGGGATCCCTGTCCCTGTGGTGCCTGCTGGGTCGGTGCATCGCCAGATGCAACCTCCTTGCCTTCCCTCTGCCTGTAGCTTTGGTAGTTCCCTTTTTGCTTGGTATTTTCGGGGCAAAAGTTGGCTCGGTGCCCGGGCTTCTGACAATTGTAGCACCGGATTTCTCTCCCTTGGCAATCCTTGCCGGGATGGTCTAGATTGCACCTTCGGCACATGTAGCTGCGGCTGTCCGGATAGCTCTTGGTGGGACCGGAGCCAGAACCTAAGGTTTAGAGGGTTAGCACATTTGTGCGTGGATATACTAGATATGGTACTGATATGAATACGAATTAGGAATAGAAGTTTACCCTTAGGTGGGTATGATCTCAGTGGCTTTGCTGCCACCGGTGCGGATGAACCAAGTTGAAGAAGTTCAACGGTTTGCCCTGCTCAGCATGGGCATTGCTTTCACTTGGGAATTTCTTTTGGGATTGCTGAAAGAAATTTCCCTTCTTCTTTTTCCAGCTCTTACCCTGGTTTTGCTCCTCGCCATTGGTATTCTTATTGTTGGCCTTGCGCTTCAGCGCGGTCTCTTCATCCCTTAATTGGCAAGTGATTTCAACGCGAGAAGCCGCGTGATAACACTCCTGAAGTTTCAGGTATTAGCCGGGATTCTCATTTAAGAAGGATAAGGAAAGATTCAAAGAATTCAAGGAATTTAAAGAATCGAATTTGATACTAAGGGCTAACTGACATTTACCTGAAGGGAGGTAAATCTGGTGTAGCCCATACCGTACCGAAGGCGATGGCTCAGACCGCCATAGAAGCGATCGACCAACACCTGGCCGGTGTATCCTAGATCAGGGAGGAGGCGGAGGTGGAAGTGAAGGTGCGGTAGTACTCATCGACAGTCATCTTCTCTGTCATCTTCAAGGCGTCCAGCTCTAGCCTTTTCTTAGTTTTCACATGCTCCGGATAGTATTTTGAACGGAGGAGAGATGCAAAGGAATCCCAATCGAATGTGGGGTCGCTGACGTGCTCGTGTACCTTGTTATTAAGAGAGCTTTGATACTCTTTCTCTTCTGGAAAAATAGGGCCGAAGTAGATCTACATCAAGCTTGAAGATCTAAGGTAAAAATCCATGATTTCATGACTTAAATTACTTCTCATGGTTAGATCTTGCTTGGAGACTAACTAGGCCTTGTTTTCTGTTTGAAAACATGTAAGAGAAGCTTTGAGAAATTCTCCTTAAGGTGGCGAATCCAAACAAGGATTTACCTAAGCTAAATCAAGGTATAAATCACTTAAACATTAACTCTTTGCTAAGTTTAAAGTTCTAAGCTATCTTAATATTATTGACGTGAGTAAGAAGTCAAATAAGGTCAGTTTGACCTTAAAATGATTAAGGAATGGTTTAATAAATTTTATAACTAATTAAACAAGCATAATTGTCAAATTTAAGACATTATGTGGAAGTTTGGTAATTAAACAAAGAATCTATGGTGAGGCCGAAAACTTATATGTATTTTGGGACATTTATGTGTAATTATTTTGCAAGCAAAAATGTTGTAATAAGGCCATGTATTTTAGGCCATTTTATTTATGCATTTACAAGCTTTTTTATTTAGTTTAGGTGATATATAATTATTACCGAAATGAATAAGGGGTTATAGTGTAATTAAATTAAATTTAGGGACTTTAGAAAAAAAAGCCGAAAATTAGAGTTAAAATGGAGTTAAAATAAAGTTTATAAGATTTTATAAAGTTTTGGTGGTTAAATGGTGAATTTTGGAAACTTAGGGGTTAAAAACCGTAATTATAAGGAATTGGTGGTCAAGGAAATATTAAGGTGGCCAACCTTGACCATAGGCTAGGTTTTGACCAAATTAGATAAGTTAAATAACTTATTAAGGAGTTATAATAAGATAAGTATCTTAAGGTAATATTTTTATAACATATGTGGTAAATATTTTATTACCCAAATAAAGGGTGTACAATGGTATTTTAAACACCCATGGGCTATTAGGAATTTTTAGGAAATTATTGGGTTGTTTTTGGAATTAAAATGAACTATTATGTATAATATATAGTTATTATGTCATTATGACACTTTGGAGAAATATAGATGGTGGAATGGTAAATACCGAAGGTATATGGGTTAATAAGGATATTTAAACCCTTTGGTGGAATTTGGTGATTTTTAGAATTATAAGAGAAGTTAATAAGTTATGTGGTTTATAAAATATGTTTAATGAATGGTAAAACTATATGTATAAATAAGGCCAAATGCAATTGTAGAATAAGCACAAGGGCTGTTCGGAATTTACAAAAAAATAACCATAGGTTATACTCTTTATAAGTTATAATGGATATTAATGGATTATATACATGGTATGATTTAAGGGGTGATTTTGAAATTAAGGAAAACTAGGGTTTATGGAAAAGCATAAGATTTTCCTTATGTTGCCTAAGAGGCAATTAAAATAGTTGTATAAAACTTATAGGTTATAAGTTAAAGGGAATAAAAATATCACATAGTATTGATCATTAGTAATGGTATAACATAACATATGTTATGTGGTCAAAACGGAATTAAATGAAGTTAAGGGCTTATTATACCGAGTTAACAAGAGTGGAAAATGAAGTTTAGGACTAAGGTCTATAGTATTGAAATACCCCTAACTTTAAAATATAATTAAATGATCTATTAATGATCTAAGATGATTAATAAACATCTAAAATTATTGGGAACAATCTAAAAGATCTCAACAAGGCAAAACACGCCTTAAGATCGGTAAAGCCAAAAATGTGCTTTAAGACACCATAAAGGTTGTATGACCTCAAATAGGATCCAAAGTGGATTCCTAAGTATTATAATGAAGTAAGGAACACAACAAAACCGTTCTCAAGGAGAACTAAGCTCAGGAACACCCTGTGACACAAAAATGTGCGCTAAAACACCTTAAAGCACGTTTTGTGAGATTGCCTTCTAAATTGATTTTTAATGGGCTTAAAAATTATAATTACCCTTAAATATGATATTTATCATATTATATCATATTAGGAATTTAATTCCAGAAATTTACGAATTTTTACAATTTAATATTAAAATATTAATAAAACCCTAAAGTGGGGCCCGCATGAGTCAATATTGACCAAGCATGGTCAATGGTCAATAAATTGACCCATTTGGACCATGGAGATCGGCTGGCAATAAGAGAGGAGACAGCTCACAATGATTAAGAGACAAATTGATACCTAACACAAATTTACAATAGTAAACTTACTTTTTTATTATTTCAAATCTTACCCACCTATTCCTTCCTCCTTGTCCGATTCCTTCTGCCCAGCCGAGTTCCTCCTTCCTAAGAAGCTCTCAAGTCTGGTTCTTGAGCATGGAAGGCAAATCTAGCTCCTAAGCTCTTAAGGTAAGTGTTTTAAGGTCATTTTTAGCCCTTTTTCTTCATCTCTTCACTACCAACACCTAGATTTCGTGGCTCATCAATTCCTATGGCTTATTCTCAGTGTTCTAAGGTTAGAACAAGAGCTAAACTCGGTTGAAGCAAGTAGAGGGACCAAGGTTGCTCAAATTGCATTTTAAGGTAAAAACATACCTTAAGCCTCTCAATCTTTCAAGCGGTTTTCTTCCTCTGATTTTTATGAGTTTATACACTCATAATCTTCATATTTACATGTTCATTCAGTTGGTTAGCCATTTGGAGCAAGGGTGACCAAGATCCAAAGGAAATACCCTCTTTTAAGGCATTTTTCCAAGGTAAAACCTAATAACAAGGTAGCTTGTTGTGATCTAACTATTTCCTATGTCAATATGGTGGATCTAACACCTTGTGGTGTGTTTGGTTCAGGTCGAAACCACCTAGAACTTCCCTTGCATTTTAAGGTGATTTTTGCCTTAAATCTTACATTAATTATTCCTTATGGTTAAACTCAAGCTTGGAGTGTAACCATATCTTGTTTTTGTGTATTAAACATGTCTAAATCAAGTGGTGAATTTTCCTACAAGTGACCGAGCTCATACAAGGAATAACCAAGGTATAAACACCTTAAACTTATGATTTTTATAATTTTTAAGCATATATATATATATGGCCGAGAGTGAAATTACATATATGGGTCATATTGACCTAAAAATGGAAAAAAAAAATGGCTAAGATAAATTAAGCTAGTCATTTAAGAGATTTAATTAACATAATGGTCAAATTATGACATTATGTGGAAAAATAATTAAACCATGGTGAGGCCGAAAATATGCTATATTTTGAGACATTTATTGTGTAATTTATTTTGCAAGTTCAAGGTTGTAATAAGGCCATGTCATTAGGCCATTTTAATTTAAGTTATAAGCTTATTTAGTTTTATTTATGCTTATAATTAAAATTGGGGCCAATTCGTAATTACTAGGAAATTAGAAAGCCGTGGGCTTAATTTAGAGAATTTAGGGTTTTTAAATGAATTTAATAAAAATTATAACATTTTATAAAGTTTTGGGTCAAAATTGTAAAAATAGAAAAGTATAGGTTATTATTAGTGATTACCGAAAAATTGGTTCCCATTTGGTATTAGGAGTCAAAGTTGACCATATAGGAGACTTTGACCAAGTTTGGAAAATTTAAGAAAATTAAAATACTATCTTATAATAAGATATTTATTAAATTGTGAAAGATTTATAAAAGATGGGGTTATAATGTAATTCTGAAAACTTGGGGTACTAAATGGAATTTAGAATAGTCCTTAAGTTATTAGGAATTTTAGAAATTTATTTGGTTAAATTTGGAGTTTATATGAATTATATAAGTATAACATATGGTATTTATAACATTGTTACAAATGGGTAACAAAGGGGTGAAAACCGAGATTTAAAGGAAATATAAGGTTAGGAATAATATTTATAACCTTTTGGTATAGTTTGGTAATTTTTGGAGTTATATATAAGGTTTTATAAAGAAATATGTATAATATATAGTTTAAGGGAATTAGAAAACTATGTATTATGAAGTGGGATGGAATTGTGATTTATAGAATTTTAGTGGTGTATAATGGAAACCGAAAATATAAGGGGTCATTTGGTATTTTATAAACAAAATATGACTATAGGTTATAATTGTTTTAATGACTTAAATGTCATAAGATATGTTATATAACAATAATGTAACATTATATTAATTAAGTGGTGGGTTTTGTAAGTATTTAAAAACATAGGTGCTGTTCGGAAATATTAACATTTTTAAATGGAATTTATAATATGGTTTTAATGTTATAAGAATTATAACATTTATAATATAAGAGGTATTCATTAGAAAGAATGAATACATATTATAAGACTTACCATATAAGAAATAGTTCCATAATACATACACATAAATAAATATATGTTATGGTGGAAAAATATAATATGGTTTAATGACCATGTGGTTCATAATTAAAAATGACATATGAAAAAAGAGAAAGAATTACAAACATTAGATGTGGAATTCTAATGTTAGGAGTATACATGGGATAATAAGAATTATACATTCAAAGTATTGTTTACAAATGAATTATACCACATCGAATTAAAAAAAAAAGAGACAAACCTTAGAAAAATAAATACTAAGGTGAGATGCATAGTGCATGACAAAGGATCACACATGCAATAATGAAATAAACTATACGACATACAAGGGTGAGTTAAGTCACATGCGATAACGAGTTCAACAATAAGTATATTAATATACAAGACAAACTACGCATGTAATGTAACACTTTTCCAATCTCGAGTTAAACCTAAAACCCGACAAAATTGATAGCTAATAACGGGGGGGTTAACCGGGAGTTATTAGTGACGGTACGGGGTACCGTAGGATTGTGTTGTTATACGGTATGCTAATCAGTAGCATTATGTATTGTTTAGACTGTTAGAGACTACACAAGGAGCATAGGATCTTGCTGATTCATACTCCACCGTAATACATCAGGGTGAACGGTATGTTGTTATGTGTCTCTGATTGTCTCTGAGGGCTTCCTCAGTTCAGACTTCTGTGTGATCTGTGATAAGATTGTTTGTCTGAATGTGATAATTAATATGCATGAATTGTATATTTATAGCTGCTTATTATTACTGTTGTTGAGTTAACAGTATTGGTTCGTATATATGAACCTATATATATAAAACGAACTAGCGGCTATGGTGCTATCTTATATGAAATATAAGGATCGTCAGAAAAACGTTGTAGCACTAGGATAATAAGATATACATATTATCCGAGACTTTTATACGGAGCATTGGCCTTTCTGAACGCCGCTCTCGTATCTAACACTGGATCCCGAGTTTACAGACTCTGGATTGGACTAATGACCTTAGTCTGCTGTGTTAGGAAAAAATGGTAATGCGATGCGATGGTATAATTAATTAATGGAAAGGAAGTAAAGCCAGGAGGATGTGGCTCTTGGTGCGCGCTGTGATCACAAAAACGATACCAGGATGTCCGCGTACGGGTCCGCAAGTATCAAGAAAATTCCCGTGAGCTAGAATGGCTCGTTGGTCGGAGACTCTACCGTTGGAGTGGCTACTGCCGTGGGTGACCCGCCATAATATATGGGTAACTAGAGACATGTCGTTTTAACGAGACATTGTCACTAGGTATAACTGAACAAATAATACAGTTAAGAATTATACAGTGGCGAACGATATTGGTTTCTACACCATGGACGAGAACTAGTACTTGTTTATTGCTCTCGTTGTTTCGCTTGGTTGTTCATTGGTTATACTTGTGGTTATATTATATATGGTGATGGTTGTGTTTATTGTATGGATGTTACTGTTAATTGTTTTACAGTTTTAAATATTAAAACGGTATTGCATGTAATGAACCTCATGCTCTCGACCAAATAATTGAGGGGTCTTTGGGGGCATGACGGGGCATGTGATGACATACTCAGCAGGGGCTGATTCCATACCACAAACCACTTTCATTGCAGGTGACTAGCTGGTGGGTCGCAGCGAGGCGTGACTATTGTGATATTACTGTTGGTTTAGACTTGGTACGGTGTGATACTCAGGTTGTTTTGGACTCGGGTTGTTTAACCGAGGTGTGTTTGGTTTAGATGCTCACGGTCTGTAATAATTGGTTGTTGTTAGATTTGTTTTAAAGTTTAAGTACTCTATCTATCTCTTGTGGTCACTGCGGGAATACGTTTCGCAAGTTGATTATCAGGTAAATCGTTATCACCCGTATGGGCGAGTGATAACAGTGACACCATTAGGGCGACAGTCTTACTTACCGCTGCGAATTATTTATATTGTGCGACATTTATAGGATTATTAGGAGCCGAATTAGTAGGGGTGTTACAAAAGTGGTATCAGAGCGGAGTACCGCTCTGATTACAAGAGATAGTAGTTTAAGTACCGTGAGCCTAGGTTATTTACACACCAGTACCAAGAGATAGTGTAAATGATTTGAGTTAAGATATGGTAGGGAAAGTATGGTATTTATACCAAGAGCTGACTTTGGTTTTGAATTCTTCAGATGTCTTCCGGGAGGCGATCAGCAGGTAGAGGAGGTGGTGGAAGAGGCGGCGGGCCTGGAGCAGGTCCTCCGGAGGCCCCAGCCGCGGGCGTGGCTGAGACGGTAGCTGCCGTTCTCGCTCAGCTAGCCCAGTTGGGAGGTATCCATATAGGAGCACCACCTGCACCACCGGTAGTCCCACCCGTACCCGCACCTAGAGAGCCGAATTGGCTGAAGAGCGTAGCTGACACGCGAGTACCTACCTATGATGGAGTTGCTGACCCCACTGTCCTGGAGAGATTCATTGTTGAGCACGAGAAGGCCTTCGATGCCATACACGTGCCTGCTGAGCACCGAGTCGATATAGCAGCCTTTCACCTGAAGGACGCTGCCAGCACGTGGTGGAGGTCCGTGAAGGCACATTATCTTGCTATAGAGGGTTTTGGATGGACTGGTTTTGTGGAATTGTTGAGAGAGAAGTACTATCCTGCTCATTTGAAGCAGAGGAAAGGGAGGAGTTTGAGGCCCTGAGGCAGGGTAGTATGACAGTAGATCAGTACTACTCCTTGTTTATCGGGCTCTTGGACTTGTCCCAGGAGTTGTGTATTCTGATGCTGTGAAAGTAGAGAAGTTTAGAGGCGGGTTGAGATATGCTATCAAGGCCGCCATGGGTGCTACCTTGTACCCTACGGTCCAGGTAAAAAATTAATTGACAGTTATACCTATAACTCAGTTGATTTATTACAAGTTCGGGGAACTCATTGATGTATTACAGGAGTGTTATGACGCTGCTTCTCGGACTGAGATGATGGTGAACAGCCGGGAGGACGGCCAGGGGCAGAAGCGTAAGGCCCCAGAGAAAGAGGCGGAGACTGAGGCTGGAAGCGGAGGCAGTAAGGGCTGGAAGTAAGAACCACCTTAAGTTATTTAATCCATTTAAATTACTTACTTACTGCCTGCTTTTATACCTGCTATTCCTGACACTTTGACGATCACAGGAAGAAAAAGTTCTCCTGGAGGGAGAAGAAGAAGGAGCAGGCCAGCCAAAAGGGGAAGGACAAGGTCCCGTTGCTGACCGGGCCTACCTACGATGTGCAGCCTCTTAGATCTGTACCCCCTAAGGGTAAGCGATCTAACCTTGTGAATGAATTGAGTACTATACTACCCATTGCCATCCTTGTATTAACTGAGTGTGATATGATAATAGGTTCTGCACCCCAGCGCCACTTTCACTGCAAGCGCTGTGGTAAAGACCACCCGGGTGTCGACTGCACCGGGCAAGCGGTGGACTGCCACCATTGTGGAAAGAAGGGCCACAGGTCGTTCGAGTGCTTTTCGAACCCGGAGAGCCGAGCGTACCGCCCGCAGAAGGGGACTCAGGGCGCACCTACTGGAGGAGGTGGAGCTCGAGGTGGCCAGAGGGGGCCGGCGCCCCAAGCCCAGAGGGGGCAGCAGCAGCAGCCACAGCAGCAGAACCAGAACCAGAGGAACCCGCCGGGCAACCGTATGCTGAATGCAGCGGGAGCTTCAGGCGCTGGCACTAGTACCCAGCGCGGTGAAGGTTAGCATTTGAAACCTTAACCATTGTATGAAAGCATGACTAAGTGTTAAACGCTTTACCTTAGCATGAATGTATGTTTAAGTTACCGCTTTAGATGAACAACTTACCTAGGAAACCTTTTACCTCTTAGGAGACTTCGATATCTGCTATCCCACACTTACAAGACAGAGATCACCTAGACCCGTGGAAGAAAGACGGGAGTACCCTAGTGAGTTGTGTCATGTAGTCAGACCGGGCATGATACTTCTCAGAGAGTTCCTAACCCTAGATGAGCAAATCACCATAGTGAATGAGTGTAGAGCTTTGGGTAAGGGCATAGGAGGCTTTTATACCCCTGTATTTAATAGTGGTTCTAGAATGAAACTGCACATGATGTGCTTAGGGAAAGATTGGGATCCACAAGCTAGGGTTTATCGAGAGGTGAGGATGGTAGGTGACATATCTATACCTAGTATACCTGAGAGTTTCCTTACCTTGGTGAGAAACGCAATGGATATTGCTCAGGACTGTGAGACTTATCCATTACCCGACATGACACCTGACGTTTGCATCATCAACTACTATGAGCAGGGAGGGAAGCTTGGAATGCACCAGGACCGTGATGAGACGACCGAGTCCATCACCAGAGGAATACCGGTTGTGTCATTCTCCATCGGCGATGATGCTGAGTTTATCTATGGAGACCAGAAGAGGATGGATCTAGCAAGCAAGATCATCCTCAAGTCTGGGGATGTGTTAGTATTTGGTGGAGAGTCGAGACTTGTATATCATGGTATTAAGAGCATTAAGCTCAATACCGCACCACCAGCTCTAGTGAACGATACCCACATCCGACCTGGCCGTTTAAACTTGACTTTCAGACAGTATTGATGTAATAGCAGTAGCTAAGTGTGTAACCTTGTATAATACAGTTGGATGAATGAAATAAGAGTTTAATACCTTCAAGTATATGTGTTCAGTTTTGTTAATACCGATAATTCATAACTTCAGGCCATAGAAATGGAAAGGAGGGTACCATCTGCATCCTAGACATGGCGCAAGCCAAGGAGTCTGGTAATGTCATCACAGGTATGACAATTACAAACAACAGTAAATTAGTGATTTATTGGGACTCGATGCTAATACGAGAGGTGATCTCAGGTACCTTTCCTATTGGTGGTGTTAGTGCTTCCATATTGTTCGACTCAGGGGCTTCGCATTCTTTTATTTCCTCGACGTTTGCTAAGAAGCTGGGGGCCACCCCCGAACAGCTTTCAGACTTTTCAGTCACCCTTCCTTCGAAGGAGAAAGTTGGTTGCACCAGACAGTATACAGGGTTAGAGATCAGCATTATGACTGAGACCTTCCCCATTGATCTGATTGAGTTCAAGAACTTGGGTTTTGACATCATAGTGGGCATGGATTGGCTGCAGAAGCATAGGGGCCGCCTTCATTGTGCAGAGCATCGACTACTACTGAAGGGGCCGAGCGGCAGGACAGTGTCATACCGCAGTGTGAGGAGAGAGCCGACTGTCAAGATCGTGTCAGCATTGTCCCTGATGAAGGATGTTAGGAAGGGCCGACAAGCCTTCCTCTGTTATGTACAGGACACGAGACAGAGCGACGTGACGGACGTAGACATTCCGTCGTGGTAGATTTTCCCGACTTATTTCCTGATGAGCTGCCAGGCATGCCGCCTGTGCGCGAGGTTGAGTTCGCCGTCGACTTGTTGCCAGGTACGGGCCCTATTGCTAAGGCACCCTACCGTATGGCACCGGCTGAGATGAGGGAGCTGAAGCTACAGCTGGAGGACCTCCTGACAAGGGATTCATTCGACCTAGTGTTTCTCCTTGGGGTGCTCCAGTGCTGTTCGTCAAGAAAAAGGACGGCAGTATGCGACTCTGCATCGACTACCGCGAGCTTAATGCGGTTACAGTCAAGAACAAGTACCCATTACCACGGATAGATGATTTATTTGATCAGCTGAGAGGGGCCAGTGTGTTCTCGAAGATAGATCTCAGATCTGGCTACCATCAGATTAGGATCGCAGAGGGTGATATTGAGAAGACAGCTTTCAGGACACGGTATGGACACTATGAGTTCACCGTTATGCCATTCGGATTGACGAATGCGCCAGCCATATTCATGGACTTGATGAACCGTCTTTTTAGAGAGCATCTTGATAGTTCAGTTGTAGTCTTCATCGACGATATTCTGATCTATTCAAAGACCAAGGAAGACCATGAGTTGCATTTGAGACAGGTGTTGAATATTATGAGAGAGAACCAGCTGTATGCCAAACTCTCTAAGTGTGAGTTCTGGTTAGACAGCGTGTCATTTCTAGGACACATTATATCAGCTAGCGGCATATCTGTAGATCCTGCTAAGATTGAGGCAGTGAAGAGTTGGCCAAGGCCGAAGACAGTCACAGACGTCCGTAGCTTTCTGGGTTTGGCAGGGTATTATCGAAGATTCGTGAAGGACTTCTCCAAGGGGCCAAAACGATGACAAATCTAATGAAAAAGGAATCCCAGTTCTTATGGTCTGCAGAGTGTGAGCAGTCCTTTCAGACGCTGAAGGATCTCCTGACATCGGCGCCCGTTCTTACTATCCCTGAGGGCACCGATGGGTTCGAGGTATATTGTGATGCCTCTGGAACCGGTCTAGGCTGTGTGCTTATGCAGCACGGGAAGGTAGTTGCTTACGCATCCCGACAGCTGAAGAAGCATGAGGTGAATTACCCCACACACGACCTTGAGTTAGGCGCAGTAGTCTTCGCTTTGAAGATCTGGCGACATTATTTGTATGGTGTGACAGTCACTATCTACTCTGATCACAAGAGTCTACAGCATCTCTTCTCTCAGAAGGAGCTGAACATGCGACAGAGAAGATGGGTCGAGTTCTTGAAGGACTACGAAATAGACCTGAGGTATAAAGAGGGCAAAGCTAATGTAGTTGCCGACGCCCTGAGCCGCAGAGCTCATTCATTGTTTACGCTAGTAGCAAACAGCAGTATGATTGATGAGATACGAGCTGCACAGGAGAGTGATCACTATATGCAGAGTATCAAACAGAAAATGTTAGAGGGGTTTTGAAAGACAGAAGTATGATTTCGAACTGTGTAGTGATGGCATGTTACGACTGAATGGCCGATTATGTATTCCGGAGTCGTCTCCTGATCTGAAGGAGAAGATACTCCAGGAGGCTCATTGCTCGTCCTTATCCGTCCACCCTGGTCTTCGAAGATGTATAAGGATTTGAAAGTTCATTTCTGGTGGAGCGGGATGAAGAAGGATGTAGCTGAGTATGTGGCTAGATGCTTGCCCTGTCAGAAGGTTAAGTTTGAGCATAGGAGACCCGGAGGTTTAGTGCAGTCTATGCCTATTCCTTGTTGGAAGTTCGAGGACATCTCGATGGATTTCGTTGTCGGTCTTCCACCGACTAAGGGAGGACTGAACACGATTTGGGTCATTGTAGACCGTCTGACGAAGGTGGCAAAGTTTGTTGCTATGAAGGATACCTGGAACGTTCCAAAGTTAGCGGACTTGTTTCAGAAGGAGGTGATCCGGCACCATGGTGTGCCAAAGACTATTGTTTCTGATAGGGACCCTCGATTTTTGTCCAGATTCTGGGGACAGGTTCAGGAAGCCTTGGGTACGAAGTTGAAGCTTAGTACGGCGTTCCATCCACAGACCGACGGTCAGAGTGAGAGGACCATCCAGACACTGGAGGACATGCTGAGAGCATGTGCCTTAGACTTTCAGGGGAGTTGGTTAGAGCGTATACACTTGATAGAGTTCGCCTACAACAACAGCTACCACTCCTCGATACAGATGCCACCATTCCAGGCACTTTATGGTAGACCGTGTAGGACTCCTTTATGCTGGGATGAAGCCAGCGAGAATACGCTTCTAGGACCTGAGTACCTAGAGCAGATTAAGGAGGATGTCCTACAGATTAGGAAGAACATGAGAGCAGCTCAGGACCGGCAGAAAGAAAATGCAGACACCAAGAGGAGGGACATTGAGTTCACTACCGACGGATGGTGGTATCCTCAGAGTGTCACCCATGAAGGGGATATTCCGGTTTGGGCAGAAGGGCAAGTTGAGCCCGAAGTATGTTGGACCTTATGCGATTAGGGAGCGAGTGGGCCCGTTAGCCTACAGACTGGACTTACCAGCAGAGCTCGGGAGGGTGCACAACGTCTTTCACGTTTCACAGTTGAAGAAGTATGTGCCCCATCCATCGCACGTTTTGCAGCCAGAGACTTTAGAGTTGGACCCCGCTCTACGATATGAGGAAGTACCACTCCGCATTCTCGATACGAAGACGAGGCAGACTAGGAACAAGACCGTTAGCATGGTCAAGGTTCTCTGGTCGAACCACGAGGTGGAGGAGGCTACATGGGAGTTAGAGGACTCCATGAGAGCGAAGTACCCAGCACTCTTCGAGTCGTAGCTGTGTACTTGTACGGGTTCGTGGTCAAACCCTTTTTAAGGGGGGTAGACACCACTTGGCTTGCGCACACGTTGTGCATTAGGTCTTGTTTTTGTGGTGTGTTTTGGTTGGTATGCTGCGTCATACATGTTATTTGGATGATTGGATGTTGATACATTTTATGTATGTATGTGCCTTAGTGCACCTGGTTGAAATATTTATAGTACCGCTGAGTACTTTTGTTGATGAGTTGGATGTGCACCTTGTTTAGTGCTGTGATATGAAAGAGTTATACCATGAGTTTGATAATTTAATATATGTTGTATGTATAGACTAGGTCTGATATGTTGTATGTATAGACTAGGTCTGAACCTAGTGGGAGTTACTCCCTAGCAATGGACTGTTTGGTTACTTAGTGGAACTTGATTCCTTAGGTGAACTGTAGAGGACTAAGGACTTCGGGACGAAGCCTTTTTAAGGGGGGTAGACTGAAATACCCCTAACTTTTAAAATATAATTAAATGATCTATTAATGATCTAAGATGATTAATAAACATCTAAATATTATTGGGAAACAATCTAAAAGATCTCAACAAGGCAAAACACGCCTTAAGATCGGTAAAGCCAAAAATGTGCTTTAAGACACCATAAAGGTTGTATGACCTCAAATAGGATCCAAAGTGGATTCCTAAGTATTATAATGAAGTAAGGAACACAACAAAACCGTTCTCAAGGAGAACTAAGCTCAGGAACACCCTGTGACACAAAAATGTGCGCTAAATACCTTAAAGCACGTTTTTGTGAGATTGCCTTCTAAATTGATTTTTAATAGGCTTAAAATTATAATTACCCTTAAATATGATTTTATCATATTATATCATAGTAGGAATTTAATTCCAGAAATTTACGAATTTTTACAAATTTAATATTAAAATATTAATAAACCCTAAAGTGGGGCCCGCATGAGTCAATATTGACCAAGCATGGTCAAAGGTCAATAAATTGACCCATTTGGACCATGGAGATCGGCTGGCAATAAGAGAGGAGACAGCTCACAATGATTAAGAGACAATTGATACCTAACACAAATTTACAATAGTAAAACTTACTTTTTTAATTATTTCAATCTTACCCACCTATTCCTTCCTCCTTGTCCGATTACCTTCTGCCCAGCCGAGTTCCTCCCTTCCTAAGAAGCTCTCAAGTCTGGTTCTTGAGCATGGAAGGCAAATCTAGCTCCTAAGCTCTTAAGGTAAGTGTTTAAGGTCATTTTTAGCCCTTTTCTTCATCTTCTTCACTACCAACACCTAGATTTCGTGGCTCATCAATTCCTATGGCTTATTCTCAGTGTTCTAAGGTTAGAACAAGAGCCAAACTCGGTTGAAGCAAGTAGAGGGACCAAGGTTGCTCAAAATTGCATTTTAAGGTAAAAACATACCTTAAGCCTCTCAATCTTTCAAGCATTTTTCTTCCTCTGATTTTTATGAGTTTATACACTCATAATCTTCATATTTACATGTTCATTCAGTTGGTTAGCCATTTGGAGAAAGGGTGACCAAGATCCAAGGAAATACTCTTTTAAGGCATTTTTCCAAGGTAAAACCTAATAACAAGGTAGCTTGTTGTGATCTAACTATTTCCTATGTCAATATGGTGGATCTAACACCTTGTGGTGTGTTTGGTTCAGGTCGAAACCACCTAGAACTTCCCTTGCATTTTTAAGGTGATTTTTGCCTTAAATCTTACATTAATTATTCCTTATGGTTAAACTCGAGCTTGGAGTGTAACCATATCTTGTTTTTGTGTATTAAACATGTCTAAATCAAGTGGTGAATTTTCCTACAAGTGACCGAGCTCATACAAGGAATAACCAAGGTATAAACACCTTAAACTTATGATTTTTAATTTTAAGCATATATAATATATATATGGCCGAGAGTGAAATTACATATATGGGTCTATTGACCTAAAAATGGAAAAAAAATGGCTAATTAATTAAGCTAGTCATTTAAGAGATTTAATTAACATAATGGTCAAATTATGACATTATGTGGAAAAATAATTTAAACCATGGTGAGGCCGAAAATATGTGCTATATATTGAGACATTTATTGTGTAATTTATTTTGCAAGTTCAAGGTTGTAATAAGGCCATGTCATTGGCCATTTTAATTTAAGTTATAAGCTTATTTAGTTTTATTTGCTTATAATTAAATTGGGGCCAATTCGTAATTACTAGGAAATTAGAAAGCGGTGGGCTTAATTTAGAGTAATCTAGGGTTTTTAAATGAATTTAATAAAAAATTATAACATTTTATAAAGTTTTGGGTCAAAATTGTAAAAAATAGAAAAGTATAGGTTATTATTAGTGATTACCGAGTAACACCCCTACTACGCGCCTAACAATAAATACAGTCGCAGCGGAAATGACCAACTAAACATCAACTAACAAATTGGTGTGTTACAACGCCGTTAACCACCCACGTGGTTAACTAGGCAGAATAAATAACAACGTATCGGTCTGATGATCAGACTCCCGAGCAATAGGACCCAACATCCAAACATAACCATAACCATTAAACCGAGTATTTAATTACACCCGTCTACAACATAACATCTTCCACCGTCAACTAACAGTACCAAAATATAACGCCACGGGAGCACAGGCGCATCCCGGGCCAACATCCAAAATAAACAAAAGTATCATGGCCTAAACCTACCATTCCGCCTCTTCAAGTCTCATCCTGCAATGAAAAAGAAAATGGAGCCCCCGAGGGGGTCAGCACCTTTGCTGGTATGGCTAACGCGCAGCCCATCGGCTACCGGGATACGCGCAAACCACTTGTCATGATAACATGGAGTTCTTTTAAAACAACCAACATCATATACATGTATTTATTCACCATAACATAGCACATTAACAATCCATAACACCACAAGGTCGGTTCTCACAAGGAACATTCCATCATGGTTAGAATACCAAGTGAGCCTAGGATTTTCATTAATCCCATGTTAAGCTCGTTACATACTCGTTACCATCCCGTTATTTGAATGGTTAACTTAATCCCAAGGTGTGTCGGATATAGTGATCCCAAGCACACCGAAATAACATACGTATGCCCTGTGGCCCGACGTGAGTCAGTAACTAGCTTTGGATAAGCTAAGGGAAGGTTGAAAACCAAATTGGAGAACAACCTATACATACACCAAGAGAGTCGAACCGGATATGATATCGACCCCCGTCCTCACACGCGTGGCCGGAACAGACCGGACTCCTCACTCCCCCGGTTAGCACTTGTTAGTGATCATACAAGTGATCTTGTTAAGTCACACACAAGCAAGCATTTAGGTCTTGTTAGACACACCAAGGGAAAGGAGTCACAATAATACATCATCATAATATATAACAACCGTAAACTCTTTCATGCCTTAATCTTATAAGGTCGTAAACACACAGAAAGCAAACAACACCAAGGCCGGTGTAAACCGGTAGGCAACAGACTGCAAGAAAACCATACCTTGGCCCTTGCCTTGTTTCGTTCCCACCTTGAGAGAATCCTATACACATTAGTAAGGTCGGTTAATTAATTATTTAACTTCACACTTACTATGTATTCAACATGCTTGTATGACATGTTTTAATGCCTATCTACCCTAGGTTACCTTCATTAAACACCCTAGGGTTAACTACATAAGTCACATTCTTTTCTGTTTTTTTTTTTACAAGTTTGGTCCGACCGACCCACCGTCCGACCCACAACTGGGTCGGACCCTCCCAGTGGTTTTCGGGTCTGAAGAACCTTACCTTGACCGACCCATGTCCGACCCAACCTTCTGGGTCGGTCCATTACAGACCCTTTTACTTCCTTATAATCATGCCCGTCCGACCCACGTCCGAACCATCATTCTGGGTCGGTCCATGTGCGAACATTTTCCCTCCTTTGAAACTTGACCGACCGACCCATGTCCGACCCCCTTTGGGTCGGACCATCACCGAACGTTTTCCTAACATTTTACAGAGGCTCGACCGACCCAAAAACTGGGTCGGCCCCTGGGTCGGTCGCCTTCTAAACTTACCCAAACTTTCCAATTCTTCACCAAACTTCTCCTAAGGCCTCTTAATGCTTCCTAACAACATTGGGTAACCTACATCACATACAACATCCATGAAACTCATTTTCTAATTCCTTAAACCATTTACTTATTCCTTCCCAAAAACTTAACACTGCCATGTTTTCTCCTAGGTTCCCAAGTGGTGTTTCATACTTATAAAAACTACTATCCCAAAACATTTTCCCACCACTACAACATCACCTAAAGCATTATTTCTCACCAACCTAAACCTAGTTAATGTCTAAGTCCTTTTGTTTACCTAGGACACTCTAAGACATAGTTTCTCCTCTAGTAACACCTAGTCATTTTCTAACATCTCTAGTTCACCAAACCTTACATTAATACCTAGAACTCCTTAGATATTTCCTAAATTTTGACATGGGTTCTCCTAGAACATTACTAAGCTAAACACTTTGTTTTCTCCACGAAACACACAAGAATACCTAAAATCACCAAGAACACTCTCATACAAAATTCACCAAATTCACCACATTACAACATATGCACACTATAATTTGCATGGCACTTAGGCCCTTAAAATGCATGGCTCTTAGGCCCTTAAATTGCTTAAATCATAAACACTGAATTTCCACAATATATATGCCTTTAACCTGCAAATACACTCAACACACATATGCCCTTTACTAGTCTCTGAGAACACTTTACTAAGTCATTCACCATTTGCTCTTTAGGTAGTTTTAATAAGCATTTATAAGCTCATTTCTCCTAAGGCATTAAAAAACATTAGGTTAGTATTTTACCTCTTTGCAAAAACTTCTTCTTGTTTCCTTTAGAAAACCGATAGAGTACTTGATTCTTTGACAAGTCTAAACAATATACAAACATTATAATGAGTATTCAAGCTATAAGCTCCATCTCATTGTAAACCCTATTTCACATTATTTCAAAAAACATCAATGTAGTTGTTTTACCTTGATCTTTGAAGAGAGTTTGAATGTCTATGAAGAGAGGACTCCACCTAGTCCAAGAAGGGTTGGAAATGAAGCTAGAACAAGGTCACATAAAGAGCTCCTTCAATGTATATTTTCGGTTATGGCAAAACAAGGAGGAAAGGAATTTTTATTTGAGATTCCTTACCTAGAAGCCAAGGAGAGTAATAATATGTAGAAAAAAGCTCAAGCTCCTTCAATGGTGGAACTCCATGGCACCGAAATGGTTGTCTTGAAGTTTTAAAAGATAGAATGAAGAGCTTGATGAGGAAGAGATGGTGGTATTTGTTCTTGATTTGGACAAGTGAGCAAGATTTGGCAAGAGGTGAAGGTGGAGTTTTAATGGTGGTAGTGGTATTACCGTGAGAGAGCAAGAAGAAGGGAGGAGAGAGTGGCAAACCGTGTGAGCGAACAACCGTGTGGTGCGCAAGGAAAGGAAATGAGAGAATGAAGATAGAATTTGCTTTAAAGAGATATTTATACTTATAAAGTAAAAAAGGTAGCTTATTTACTTCTTCTTTACTACTTAATACATTAATAAGAGAGTGGTGAGTCACACCCTTATAAAAAACCCGGCCCCTTATATTAGTGGGGGGTGTTTAGTCTTTGTTTGTCAATTTATTACTATACCCACATAGTTACAAAATAGCTTGTAAAAAAATCACTATTCACCTATACAAGGGCACTTAGAAGTGAAATTTTTGATTTCCCATTAATATAGCCACCAAATGTGATACTATATAGTACACATATTTATTAAGAGTATGATGGACATTAGCCATTCAAAACTCATTTACAAGACAATTTTCAAAAATGTGCTTTAAGACTTCTTAAAGCACTTTGTTGTTAACTTGTTTTCAAGCTTGGTTTTCTTTGGTAAATGATTTAATATTTCATTAATATATAAATGAAGTCTTGGTAAGCTTATCAAGCCTAACCAAGCTTATCCCAAGCTTAGAGCATTTTTCGCCCTAAATAACCTTTAAGGTAATTACTTGTATTTCTATGTTTAAATTGTTTGCTAATGTTTCTAAGACTCTTTTAGTCTTAATAAATCATGTTTTTTTAATGTTTAAATAACATTTTAAGGTTTGGGGTATTTCAATCTACCCCCCTTAAAAGAACTTTGTCCCCAAAGTTCACAATTCCCACAATCTTAAATGTTAGAACACGGGGAAAAACTTATGAAGCAATGCTTCCCAATACCACATTATACCTTTATGAAGCAATGCTTCCCAATACCACATTACCAACATAACAATATATTCACATAACAACGGACTCAAGGTCCAAACCATATAATACCATTCAGACACAATGGTCTGCAAACATAACATAGACAATGTATGCAAATACATGCCGTACATATCCAAAAACCGAAACGGCTCTACCCCCCTTAAAAGGGGTACGCCGTACCCTATACATATAACACTAAGAAGTAAACAATGACGGGTACTTCGCCTTCATCTTGTCTTCCAGCTCCAGGTGGCCTCCTCGACGTCGGTTAGACCAGAGAACCTTCACCAGTCTCACGGACTTATGGCGAGTGTCTCGAGTCTTGGTGTCCAGAATCTGTACGGGAGTCTCCACTGATCGCATGGTCGGCTCTAGGGTTAGCCTCTCAGGCTGAAGCAACATGAGACGGATGAGATATATACTTCTTCAACTGGGACACATGAAATACATCATGTACCTTGCCCAGCTCGCGGGTAAATCAAGTCTATAAGCTACCGGGCCGATCCGCTCCGTCACAACATAAGGACCTACATACTTCGGGCTCAACTTGCCCTTCTGGCCAAAACGAAATACTCCCTTCATGGGGATACCCTCAAAAATACCTGATCGCCTACAGCGAACTCCAGGTCACGTCTGCGTACATCAGCGTACGACTTCTGTCTATCCTGAGCTGCCCTCATGTTAGCCCGGATCTGGCGAACTTCTGCTGAACTTGTTCAAGATACTCTGGTCCTATAATGACCGTCTCACTCGACTCATCCCAGCATAAAGGCGTGCGGCATGGTCTACGTACAATGCCTGGAAGGGAGACATCTTGATCGAAGCGTGATAACTGTTGTTGTAACTAAACTCGATCAGATGTAACTTATCAATCCAACTGGTCTGAAAGTCAAGTGCACATGCACGTAGCATATCCTCAAGTGTCTGTATAGTGCGCTCACTCTGACCATCTGTCTGTGGGTGAAACGCCGTACTCAATTTCAGCTCAGTACCCAATGCCTCTCGGGTAGATCTCCAATATCTGGATAAGAATCTGGTATCTCTATCCGATACAATCGTCTTGGGTACCCCATGATGTCTACTATCTCTCTGTCAAAGAGCTCTGCCAGCTTAGCCACTTTCCAGGTGTCCTCATCGGAATGAATCGGGCCACCTTGGTCAGTCGGTCTATCACCACCCAAATCATATTCAGACCTCCCCTTGTAGGCGGAAGCCCTACTACAAAATCCATAGATATGTCATGAAATTTCCACTCCGGCACTGGCATTGGCTGCACCATACCACCAGGCCGTCGGTGCTCAAACTTGCTTCTGACAAGTGAGACACCTCAACACATAATCATTAACATCCTTTTTCATACCGGTCCACCAAAAATAACGTTTCATGCCCTTATACATCTTTGAAGCTCCGGGTGAATCGAAGTCGTAGAACTATGGGATTCACTGAGTATGCGCTCCTTCAGCTCAGCGCTACTCCTCGGTATACACAACCGGCCATTAAGCCTAATCAGGTCATCATCGTGGAGTCTGAAGTCGTACTTCTGACCCTCGAATGTGCCTCAATAAGCTTCTGTCTAATCTCCATATATACTGATCTGTCATCTGAGCACTCCGCACCTCTTCAACCAAGCTAGTATGAGAGACTAGCGAATGGAGAGAGTGAGCTCGGCGACTCAGTGCGTCAGCTACCACATTTGCTTTCCCCTCCTTGTACTGTAAATTGATATCATAATCATTCAGGAATTCAACCCACCTTCTCTGCCTCATGTTCAACTCTTTCTGAGTGAACAAGTATTTCAAACTCTTGTGGTCGGAATAGATTGTTACGCTAACCCCATACAAATGATGTCGCCATATCTTCAGTGCGAAGACAATGGCCCCCAATTCTAAATCGTGGGTAGGATAATTCTCCTCATGCTTCTTCAGCTGTCGGGAGGCGTATGCTACGACCTTCCCGTGCTGCATAAAAACACACAACCATACCCCTGCCTGATGCGTCGCAATAGACCTCAAAACCATCTGGACCGTCTGGTAATGTCAGACCGGTGCAGATGTCAGAGCATCCTTGAGTCTCTGAAAAGAAACTCTCGCAGTCGTCTGTCCACTCAAATGGTGCATCCTTCTTCATCAAGGAAGTCATCGGCTTCGAGACACTGGAGAAGTCCTTCACAAATCTCCTATAATAACCTGCCAGACCGAGGAAGCTCCTGATATCGGTAACTGTCTTCGGCCTTGGCCAGGTGCGCACAGCATCTATCTTTGCCGGATCCACAGCGATCCCGGCCTCAGAAATGACATGTCCAAGGAAGGACACTTGATTCAACCAAAACTCACACTTTGAAAATTTTGCATACAGCTGATTCTTTCTCAATATCTGTAGCACATCTCTCAGGTGGCTTTCATGCTCACCTCTTGATTTCGAATATATAAGTATGTCGTCGATGAAGACTACCACTGATTTGTCCAACTGATCTTGGAACAAACGGTTCATTAAGTCCATAAACTTGGCTGGTGCATTGGATAAACCAAATGGCATAACTGTGAACTCATAATGCCCATACCTAGTTCTGAATGCTGTTTTCTCAATGTCACTGTCACGGATGGCAATCTGATGATATCCTGACCGTAGGTCTATCTTAGAGAATACTGATGCTCCCCTAAGCTGATCAAATAGATCGTCGATGCGTGGTAAGGGGTAACGGTTCTTCACCGTAACAGCATTCAGCTCCCGATAATCAATGCATAGGCGGAGGCTACCGTCCTTCTTCTTCACGAAGAGGACCGGCGCTCCCCATGGTGACACACTAGGGCGGATGAAGCCCTTGTCAGTAGGTCTTTCAGCTGCTCCTTGAGCTCTGTCATTTCTGCTGGAGCCATACGGTATGGTGCTTTCGCAATTGGTCCGGTGCCCGGAACCAAGTCGATCTCAAACTCAACTTCTCGTGGTGGCGGCATGCCCGGCAGTTCCTTAGGAAATACATCAGGAAACTCCGAGACTACCGGCACATCTGTGCTAAACTCTGGGTCTCTCTCTATGTCCTGGACATAGCAGAGGTATACATCATTCCCTCGTCGTATCTCTCGATACATGGCCATAGCGGTGATGATCTGAGTCGAAGGCTCCCTGGGCCTCTGGCGGTATGATATAGTAAACCCCAGATGGACTCCTAAGAAGCAGTCGATGCTCGGCACATAGGATTCTACCCTTGTACCGCTCCAACCAGTTCATCCCGATAATCACATCAAAACCAAGTCCGTCGAACTCTATCAAGTCGATCGGAAACTCCTCCTCTCTGATTCGTACAACAACACCTCGGTGGTAGCGGGTACACCTGATCCGCTCTCTCGACGGGAGAGTGACTAAAAAGTCTGGCATCTCTTCACCGTCTAACCCCAGCCTCTTCGCAAAAGATAGCGAAATAAATGTGTGCGAGGCTCCGGGTCGAACAAAATCGAGGCGTGCACGCCATTCACTGGAAAGGTACCGGTGAGGATTGTGCCGCTCTTGCGGCTTCTGCCTCATTGCAGACACTCAATGTACCTCCCGTTCCGAGTGCACAGCCTAATTAATTGGCAAACGTATAAGTATACGGTAGTAACACGATTGCTATACTCCAAAACACATCCCTTTATTTATTAACATACTTCCTTACACCATAAGTTGGTTACATTGTGGATATTGCTACGTTATAGCATCCTTAACACATAACTGGCTTAATAGATTACATGATTACATAGGCTTAAAACTGCCTGAAAGTCAAATTCAAACGTCCGGGTTTCATATGTGTAGCATTGATCACTGCCGATGGTGCGGTATTCAGTTTGATCCTCTTCTCCTCTGATACCGTGGTTAACATCCTTGATTGTCCTCCCATTATTAACACATCACCTGATTTCAACACTAGCTTCTTGCGAGATCACCACGCTTCTGCTCGCCATAGATAAATACTGCTGTGTCACCAATGGACCAAGACACCACGGGTACTCCTTACTTAGAGACTCGGTGGACTCGTCCTTATCCTGGTGCAATCCTAGCCTTCCACCTTTCTGGTAGAAGTTCACAATACATAGGTCCGCTTTAACACTTGGAATTGAATCTTTTTCAGCTTGCTGAGCAATTCCTACGGGATTGTGGTTAACAACCGCAAGGAACTCCTCAGGTATACCTGGCACAGTTGCTCCATCTTCAGCTCGCACGTCTTGATATGACTTGGTGTTAAGGATTCCAGTCCTTACCCATGCACATCATCTTCAGCTTCATCTTCGATCCGCTTGCGTATCAGGTGTGTAGAATCCTCCTAGTGCTGATCCAAGTTCATTGCATCGCCTGATGACGTGGATTGCGCTTCGGGTGTCAGGTATCCATTTAAGAGTACCATACTGGTTGGATACCTGACATTGCTCCATTTGGAAAGTCGCGGTGATTGCGATGGTGGTTTCTTCAGGGTTTGGTTGTGGGCGGGATTGGATAAAGATATTGAAGGTTCCTAAGGTTTTCAAATTGTCTAGTTTAGGTGTCTTTTATTTATTCCTTAACCGATAGTTAGGTGATTGTACATTTAGACCCTCTAATACACTCATGCTGAAATGCGGTAAGCAATCACTTTCTCATGTAACAGTTTAGGCGGTACCTGGTCTAAGAGGAGCCTGGCGCTCTCAGACCGGTCCACCACGTCAGGGCGGCCTTGCCGGACCCCGTACCCTTCCCCTTCTAGGCATCCATGTACTTCCTGTCAGAGGGCTGCTGGGTGATCGCCTTCGGGCTATCAGTGGTCGCGGGTAGTCTTACCCTTCCACTGACCCTTTGGCCTGTTAGTTCCTACTGTTGGGTTGTGCCAGCACTCAAACTCACGGTGCCCCATCTTCTCGCAGTTGAAGGACTTCACGTCATTCCCTTGCAGTCTTTGCCGGGGTGGTCTCCATTGCACCACTTACAGTAAAAGTGGCGCTCCGGTCCAGAACCCGCGATAGCTCGTTCACCATACATCATCAATACTCACTTCCAACTCAAGAACTTATATCTCAATTTATTACACATGTTTAGGTAATTACCCTTAGGCGGGTGAGAGCGTTAAAGGCTTCGCCGCATACGCGTACGTGAAGCTTCAGAGGCTCCTCAGCTGTGGTTGGTCTGGCTTGGCCCTTATCACCCTGATGCTGATTCTTCTGGGGCTGAGGGTAGTGCTTCTTTTTCTTTCCTCCCCGTACCCTTGCTGGACCTGGCCCTCGTTTGTGGCCTGCGCTTGTGCGCATTCTTCTCGTCCCTCAGACGGACGGTAATTCCACCTTAGCAGCGGCATGATAGCACTCCTGAATTTTAGGATATGTCAGTCATTGCCCCGCAAACAAAACTCACCAACTCACATTAACATTCACTCATGGTATAAACTAATTCACATCACGGTATTTCAATTACCTGCAAGGTGTATACTCAGCTGGTCCCATCCCATAACGAAGACGGTAGTTGAGACCATTGTAGAACCGGTTCACCAACACTCGGTTCGAATACCCAAGGTCTGGTAACAGGGTGGATAAGGCGGTGAATGCGGTATAGTAGTCATCAACCGACATCTTTATCCCCCTGCTTCAGACTGTCAAGCTCGAGGCGCTTTGCCTCCTGCAACATGCACGGGGGTAATACTTGGCTCGCAGCAGAGCCGTGTATTCCCTCCATCCAAACTCCGGATCAGTCATCCTGTCCTCCCTCACCAGTTCCACCAACTCTGTGCCGACCCCTTTAAGTAGTAGGCGGCAAGTCGGACCTTAGCCTCAGCAGGTACGGCCAAAGTCTCGTAGGCGGTCTCCAGCTCGGAGATGTACGCCTCTAGCTTACGGGGATCGGTCTCCCCCATGAGAATGATGGCGGCCTCAAGTCAGCCAACGCCTTGACCCAGTTGGTCTCTCTCGGCGGTGGTGGTGGGGCTGACTCCGGGCTGATGCCCCTGCTGCACCGCAGCTACAATCTGGGGGACCATCTGGGCTACGGCGGGCTGCAAACTGCCTCAGCCATAGTCTGTGCCGTAGGGTTCTCGCCCTGGTCACCCATATCTCCAGTACCGCGTCCGCGGCCTCGACCTCGCGGTCTACCTGACATCTGAATTCATATGAACATTCATTAGCAACACGCTTGCACACTTATCGGCCACGGTAGTAACGTCTCCCGATTATAAGGTATTCCCACACTTAGTAGTGGTTAAACCCGTCCATAACTGCTCACTCCATAAGTATAGTTTAGATTCCTAACTCGGTTTACTCCTAAGCTCGGTATTCTAGTCATCAGAGCGATACTTCGCTCTGATTACCATTTTTGTAACACCCCTACTACGCGCCTAACAATAAATACAGTCGCAGCGGAAATGACCAACTATCATCAACTAACAAATTGGTGTTTACAAACGCCGTAACCACCCACGTGGTTAACTAGGCAGAATAAATAAAACGTATCGGTCTGATGATCAGACCCCGAGCACAATAGGACCCAACATCCAAACATAAACCATAACCATTAAAACCGAGTAAGTATTTAATTTACACCCGTCTACAACATAACATCTTCCACCGTCAACTAACAGTACCAAAATATAACGCCACGGGAGCACAGGCGCATCCCGGGCCAACATCCAAAATAACACAAAAGTATCATGGCCTAAACCTACAACCATTCCGCCTCTTCAAGTCTCATCCTGCAATGAAAAAGAAAAGGAGCCCCCGAGGGGGTCAGCACCTTTGCTGGTATGGCTAACGCGCAGCCATCGGCTAACGGGATACGCGCAAACCACTTGTCATGATAACATGGAGTTCTTTAAAAAACCAACATCATATACATGTATTTATTCACCATAACATAGCACATTAACAATCCATAACACCACAAGGTCGGTTCTCACAAGGAACATTCCATCATGGTTAGAATACCAAGTGAGCCTAGGGATTTTCATTAATCCCATGTTAAGCTCGTTACATACCTCGTTACCATCCCGTTATTTTGAATGGTTAATCTTAATCCCAAGTGTGTCGGATATAGTGATCCCAAGCACACCGAAAAACATACGTATGCCCCTGTGGCCCGACGTGAGTCAGTAACTAGCTTTGGATAAGAAGGGAAGGTTGAAAACCAAATTGGAGAAAACCTATATACATCACCAAGAGAGTCGAACCGGATATGATATCGACCCCCGTCCTCACACGCGTGGCCGGACAGACCGGACTCCTCACTCCCCCGGTTAGCACTTGTTAGCGATCATACAAGTGATCTTGTTAAGTCACACACAAGCAAGCATTTAGGTCTTGTTAGACACACCAAGGGAAAGGAGTCATAATAACACAACACCAAATATATAACAACTGTAAAACTCTTTCATGCCTTAATCTTATAAGGTCGTAAACACTCAGAAAGCAAACAACACCCCAAGCCGGTGTAAACCGTTAGGCAACAGACTGCAAGAAAACCATACATTGGCCCTTGCCTTGTTTCGTTCCCACCTTGAGAGAATCCTATACACATTAGTAAGGTCGGTTAATTAATTATTTAACTTCACACTTACTAGTATTCAACATGCTTGTATGACATGTTTTAATGTCTATCTTACCCTAGGTTACCTTCATTAAACACCCTAGGGTTAACTACATAAGTCACATTCTTTTCTGTTTTTTTTTTTACAAGTTTTGGTCCGACCGACCCACCGTCCGACCCACAACTGGGTCGGACCCTCCCAGTGGTTTTCGGGTCTGAAGAACCTTACCTTGACCGACCCATGTCCGACCCAACCTTCTGGGTCGGTCCATTACAGAACCCTTTTACTTCCTTATAATCATGCCCGTCCGACCCACGTCCGACCCATCATTCTGGGTCGGTCCATGTGCGAAAATTTTCCCTCCTTTGAAACTTGAGCCGACCGACCCATTGCCGACCCACCCTTTAGGGTCGGACCATCACCGAACGTTTTCCTAACATTTTACAGAGGCTCGACCGACCCAAAAACTGGGTCGGCCCTGGGTCGGTCGCCTTCTAAACTTACCCAAACTTTCCAATTCTTCACCAAACTTCTCCTAAGGCCTCTTAATGCTTCCTAACAACATTGGGTAACCTACATCCACATACAACATCCATGAAACTCATTTTCTAATTCCTTAAACCATTTACTTATTCCTTCCCAAAATACTTAACACTTGCCATGTTTTCTCCTAGGTTCCCAAGTGGTGTTTCATACTTATAAAAACTACTATCCCAAAACATTTTCCCACCACTACAACATCACCTCTAAAGCATTATTTCTCACCAACCTAAACCCTAGTTAATGTCTAAGTCCTTTGTTTACCTAGGACACTCTAAGACATAGTTTCTCCTCTAGTAACACCTAGTCATTTTCTAACATCTCTAGTTCACCAAACCTTACATTAATACCTAGAACTCCTTAGATAGTTCCTAAATTTTGACATGGGTTCTCCTAGAACATTACTAAGCTAAAACACTTTGTTTTCTCCACGAAACACACAAGAATACCTAAAATCATCAAGAACACTCTCATACATAATTGCACCAAATTTACACCACATTACAACATAGTGCACAATATAATTTGCATGGCACTTAGGCCCTTAAAATGCATGGCTCTTAGGCCCTTAAAGTGCCTAAATCATAAACACTGAATTTCCACAATATATATGCCTTTAACCTGCAAATACACTCAACACACATATGCCCTTTACTAGTCTCTTAAGAACACTTTACTAAGTCATTCACCATTTGCTCTTTAGGTAGTTTAATAAGCATTTATAAGCTCATTTCTCCTAAGGCATTAAAATAGCATTAGGTTAGTAGATTTACCTCTTTTGCAAAATAGCTTCTTTCTTGTTTCCTTTAGAAACCAATAGAGTACTTGCTTCTTTGACAAGTTCTAAACAATATACAAACTTTATAATGAGTATTCAAGCTATAAGCTTCATCTCATTGTAAACCCTAATTTGACATTGTTTCAAAAAAACATTAATGTAGTGTTTACCTTGTTCTTTGAAGAGAGTTTGGATACCTAGCAAGAGAGGACTCCACTTAGTCCATGAAGAGTTGGAATGAAGCTAGAACAAGGTCACATAAGAAGCTCTTTCAATGTATATTTTCGGACATGGCAAAAACAAGGAGGAAAGGAAGTTTTTATTTGAGATTCCTTACCTAGAATCCAAGGAGAGTAATAATATGTCAAAATATGAGCTCAAGCTCCTTCAATGGTGGAACACCTTGGCACCGAAATGGAGCTCTTGGAGTTTTGAAAAGGTAGGAATGAAGAGCTTGATGAGAGGAAGAGATTGGTGGTATTTGTTTTTGATTTGGACAAGTGAGCTTGATTTAGCAAGTGGTCAAAGGTGGAGCTCTAATGGTGATAGTGGTATTACCGTGAGCGAGAACAATGAAGAGGGAGGAGATGAGTGGGAAACCGTGTGAGCAAGGAAAGGAAATGATGAGAGAATGAAGATAGAATTTGCTTTAAAGAGATATTTATACTTATAAAGTAAAAAGGTAGCTTATTTTTACTTATCTTTACTTATTAATACATTAATAAGAGAGTGGTGAGTCACACCCTTATAAAAACCGGCCCCTTATATTAGTGTGGGGTGTTTTAGTCTTTGTTTGTCAATTTAATTACTTATACCACATATGTTACAAAATAGCTTGTAAAAATCACTATTCACCTATACAAGGCACTTAGAAGTGAAATTTTGATTTCCCATTAATATAGCCACCCAAATGTGATACTATATAGTACACATATTTATTTAAGAGTAATGATGGACATTTAGCCATTCAAAACTCATTTACAAGACAATTTTTCAAAAATGTGCTTTAAGACTTCTTAAAGCACATTTTGTGTTTAAACTTGTTTTCAAGCTTGGTTTTCTTTGGTAAATGATTTAATATGTTCATTAATATATAAATGAAGTCTTGGTAAGCTTATCAAGCCTTAACCAAGCTTATCCCAAGCTTAGAGCATTTTTCGCCCTAAATAACCTTTAAGGTAATTACTTTGTATTTTCTATGTTTTAAATTGTTTGCTAATAATGTTTCTAAGACTCTTTTAGTCTTAATAAATCATGTTTTAATGTTTAAATAACATTTTAAGGTTTGGGGTATTTCAACCGAAATTGGTTCCCATTTGGTATTAGGAGTCAAAGTTGACCATATAGGAGACTTGACCAAGTTTGGAAAATTTAAGAAATTAAAATACTATCTTATAATAAGATATTTATTAAATTGTGAAAGATTTATAAAAGATGGGGTTATAATGTAATTTCTGAAAACTTGGGGTACTAAATGGAATTTAGAATAGTCCTTAAGTTATTAGGAATTTTTAGAAATTTATTTGGTTAAATTTGGAGTTTATATGAATTATATAAGTATAACATATGGTATTTTATAACATTGTTACAAATGGGTAACAAAGGGTGAAAACCGAGATTTAAAGGAAATATAAGGATAGGAATAATATTTATAACCTTTTGGTATAGTTTGGTAATTTTTGAAGTTATATATAAGGTTTTATAAAGAAATATGTAAATATATAGTTTTAAGGGAATTAGAAAACTATGTATTATGAAGTGGGATGGAATTGTGATTTATAGAATTTTAGTGGTGTATATGGAAACTGAAAATATAAGGGGCCATTTGGATTTTATAAACAAAATATGACTATAGGTTATAATTGTTTTAAATGACTTAAATGTCATAAGAATGTTATATAACAATAATGTAACATTATTAATTAAGTGGTGGGTTTTGTAAGTATTTAAAAACATAGGTGCTGTTCGGAAAATATAACATTTAAATGGAATTTATAAATGGGTTTAATGTTATAAGAATTATAACATTTATAATATAAGAGGTATTCATTAGAAAGAATAATACATATTATAAGACTTACCATATAAGAAATAGTTCCATAATACATACACATAAATAAATATATGTTATGGTGGAAAAATATAATATGGTTTAATGACCATGGGTTCATAATTAAAAATGACATATGAAAAAAGGGGAAAAGAATTACAAACATTAGATGTGGAATTCTAATGTTAGGAGTGTCCATGGGATAATAAGAATTTATACTTCAAAGTATGTTTACAAATGAATTATACCACATCGATTTGTTTTTTAAAAAAGAGACAAACCTTAGGAAAAATAATTACTAAGGTGAGATGCATAGTGCATGACAAAGGATCACACATGCAATAATGAAATAAACTATACGACTACAAGGGTGAGTTTAAGTCACACGCGATAACGAGTTCAACAATAAGTATATTAATAACAAGACAAACTACGCATGTAATGTAACACTTTTTGTATACCCCAACCCGAAATCCAATAAACTGAACGGCGATCACTCCGAATAAAATACAACTGCAGCGGAAATAAATACAACAACCGGGCGGTATTACAATGCCGTTGGCCACCCTTGTGACCAACAAGGCTAAGTCCAAATACAATCCTCAAATGTCACGGTCTGGAATACAGATACAACCCGAGATACTAGGAATCAAACTCAAAGTACAATACTGAAATAAAACAAATAACTAATAGTAGACTCCCAAAGCTTGGTCTACCCCACCTACACTCAGTGTAGTGACTTCTCAATCTTCAGGTACCTGAAAAATGGGGGTGCCCCCAAAGGGGCTCAGCAAACAATGCTGGTATGGAAAACGTGCAGCCCATCGTCTACCGGGCCACACCAACTACTTTGTCGAATACATGCAGTTCATTTTTATAAAGCTGTAAACAAGCATAGTCTGATAATAACAAGTATCCATACAAGGACAATAATGTCACATAGAACAAGACACAGAAGGTCGAGTTAGCTGAACTGAAATTCTTTACTGATAGTCGGTCCACACAATGGGACTGACAGTTATAACTGAATATCTGAAATAGTGGAGGTATAGTGACCTCGTTATAAAGAAAGGTTGGGTATAAAAACCCCAGGAGATGACGTAGTCAAACCCTGAACTGAATGGCGTGGGAAATAAGAACCCACTAGAGGAATAAAGTCTTCCTCGAACTGAAGGGCATTTGAATCCCGGAAGGAATAAAGTCTTCCTCCCAACTGAATGTTCCGTCGCGACGTAGTAGGAGACGACCTGAGACAGGTACAACTCCCGTAGCATGCATGGCCAGATCCAACTGGGCTCCTCAATCTCGAAGTATATAATTGTTAAGTGTCATATAAAGACGTTAAACAAGAACACAATGTGTATTGTCAATTATCACGTTTAGGATAATGACGTATGTTATAAAGTGAAGTTAGTGAGAGACTTGAGTACAAGTCCTCGGTATACTGAAACGCAGGTATTTAATCCACTGGTATAGTAGTGTTTGTATGCGTGGGACATACACGTTGTAGTCAGCAACAATCACGCACATAAAATAATACCACAGTGTGCAAGAGTAAAAAACAGTTTACATTAATTATCTTGGTCGTTATTTCAAACAACAGATAGCACACAAGCCAGTGTAATCCGTTAGAAAACAGGTTGCAAGAATCCCATACCGTTCACCGTAGACTGTACTTGTAAATTCCCGGTCAACGTCTGGTCAAACAAAGTCCTAGAATAGGATTAACTGAGAGGGTTAATTTATGTTACCCTTATATAATGATTCTTTTGAATTTTTTAACAAATCTCGTATTTGTTATTTCATGTGAGGTCTTATTTCTTTTAATTACCTCATGATTGTATAACTATTTGTTATTCCTTTTTGATTTATTTATAAATCCTTTAATGTACATATATGTATTTATATTTTCATGTACTATATTTGTTGTTTATTTCCAATTGTCTAGGTGATATAACAACTTGTAATATCTTGACTATATTTATATGTCATACATGGACATTAAAATCTTATAGTTTCTATTATTCTTCTTTTAACCATAAATAATATTTATTGGTTACCTTTAGATTCCTTATAACTATATAAGCCATAGTTCTAATTCCATAATTCCTTTAATCAAAATTCTTTCTTCTAAATCCTCCAAATATCCATATAGGACCTATATTTATTTAAATCTAAATTCTTAAACTTATATTTCGGTTATTTACAAAACAACCACATTAATTCATAAACTTTACATTAAATTCTAATCTCTTTATATAACATAATTTTAATTCCTTATTCAATTAAATTACAAAACTACCACTAATACTTTTGGACATAACTTATAATATTATAACTTTCGGAAATTACATCTTAGCCCCTCAAAATCTCGGCATGTATATGTATACTTCTTATATTTGCAATCTAACCACAAAATCTTATAATCTTTACATAAAGTCTTATAAACTATAGTTTTAATTTTAATTCTCCATAAATGCTGAATATAAATATAAATTCTTAAATTACCAAACTAACCCCAAAACAATTCGGCTTTGTCATTGAACTTTCCATTAATTACATTTTCACCCCAAAACTTAATAATAGTTATTTAATAACTTATAAACTATAGTTTTAAGTATTTAATTCTTCTAAAATTCAAAAGCGAACCTAATAATTTCCTTAATTATGAATTCGCCCCATTTTATATTCTAAACTTTCATAACAACTTTTATAAATTACATAATAGCCCAAAACTTTATAACAAGTTATTTTAAAACTTGTTTAAATTATCTAAAATCATTAAACTTAATTCCTAACCTTATATTATATCATAATTACACTAATACACCTTAGCTCTCGGCTTTCAATATTTGCACTATACTTTGTAAAAATTACATTTAAGCCACATAACTTAATTAATTAGCCATTTAAGCTCTAATAAGATATTTTTAACTCACCAAACTTTATGATAAGTTTATATACCTAAGTAGGTCATTAAAACCTATTTTTCAATTAGGTATTCGGCCATAAATATTTGGTGACCATATGGTATATAAAAGTGGATTTATATGTAATAATAAATATAAATAAATTCATAGGAGTTATATAACTCATGTATAAATTATTGTAATGTCTTATATAAATTCTAAGCTCAAAATAAGCATTTTTGCCTAAGACTTTCGGCCTAAATTTATTTGTAACATAAATAAATTTGTGACACAAAAATGTGTCTTAAGGTAAATATTTTCTATATATGTTATAGTTTATATTTTTGGCATATAAAACCATATAGTTTCGGTATTAATAACCTAAGAGGTGTACATATTTTTTGTACAATTTTTAGAAGCTTAACAAAGCTTAATATAAGGATTTACTTAGTAAACTTACTTCTTAACAAAGGTGGTTAAGTGCTTGAACTTCTTCTTGAATCTCCAAGCTTCCTCCTAGGTAAACTTGATGCTCCTCTTCGGTTTTATGCAAGAGGTGAAGGTGTTTAGGAGTTAGATCTTGAATAAAGATCTTAAGTAGATTTGGAAGTAGTTTTATAAGACTTTACCTTAGACTTTGCTCCTTATAATTTCGGCACTCCTAAGGTAGGTGAAGAACAAGTTTTTCCCTTCATCAAAATGAAGAAGAAAAAAGAGACTTAGAAGAGGTAGAACTTGGTTACACATAAAAATGTGCTTTAAGGATTTTCAAGCTTTAAAACCTACCTTGAGATGCTCCTTGGTTTAATGTTGGTTTGGACAATCTCCTTGGAGAACTAAATGAAGCCGAACACACCTTGTTATGCTAGGAAGAGTTTTGCTTCAAGACTTGCCAAGAAATGCTAGGAATTTACCTTAAGATGAAGATAGAAGTTAAAACTCCATTAATGGACTTAAGAGCTTCAAAGGAAGAAGATGAAGCTAGAAGAGAGAGAGGGAGCTTACCTAAACCGTGGATGAAGAGGGCAAGGAAGAAAGTGAGACCTAGCTCACGTAAATGCAAGGAAGGAGTGACTTGGAATTGATTTTTGTTTTCTTAATTCTTAATGTCAAATGACTATACTTTTCTTTAGTTTATTCAATGAGTTATTGGCTCAATAAATGCCCTCCTTTCCAGCATTGAAATCGGCCATAATGGAGAACATGGCAAGGTGGAGCAAAATAATGCAAACTAAAAGACAAGGTGAGAAAAGGTAAGGATATTCCTTTGATTTTTCAATGTTATAACTTGTCTTCTTCCTCTCTTGTATATGGACGATTTTAGGGACTGAATGGAGCATGTTGATCGGCATTAATGAGCTAAGACCAAGCATGTTAGGTCATTGAATTATAAGAATCAAAAAGAAGGGAATCTAGATCTACTTTTTGCCTTTTTACATTTTGTTTTCTTCCTAGCTCACATGGCCTTATTCTTCTGCATAATTTCGACAGCTATATGGTCAAATGAGACCTACATACTTAGACATTAAGTAATAAACACATGGGAAGGTGAGTCACCATGTTCTATGCTTTTTATAAATTTTTAATGCAATTTTTATACTAGTTTTTGCCCTTAAAATCGGCCCCTATAGAGAGCCTTGTTGACTAGTCACACCAACTTATTTAGAAGGTCATTTTAACCCTTTTAAGATTACCAATTCGTGGCATGTCAAAAACTACAAGGTAATTGCGTAAAACGCATTTTCGTGACACCCGAAGGTGTGTTTTTGTGCTCTAAGGAAATTTTGGGAAACCAATTGTTCTTATGAGTTCCAAGTGTTGTAAACACTTATTATAGTAAATAAACATATACTAAGATGTTACATTGAGTTATATGGGGTTATATCAACCCGTGACATAATTTACGGGCCATCGGGACACTCCCGGGCCAAAAAGGAGCGCTAAGAAATCCTCCTTTGGTTTTTGCTGAATTTTGAGAAACCACTTCGTGGGTTCTCTTTAGAATGATAAAATGATGTTAGGAACTCTAGGAATTAATTTTATAGGAGTTCGTGCCACCTCGGCACTCCTCCGGACTTTTCGTGCTTTAAGGAGCGGGTGTGAGCACTCCCGAGCATTTTGCGTATTTGACTGAATATAGCTTAGGGAATATATTTGTATATTCATATAATAATTGTATGACCATTTAGTTTGAATATTAGAGGGTCATACAAGGTCATGTTTGACCATATGCTTCTAAGGCGTTTTAGCGTTTATGGTGAAACGACTGTTGTTTTTACGTAACGTTTTCATGCATGGGTTTGCATGCGTACGTGAAATGATTTATATTTGGATTATATTCCAATAAATAATGATTAAATAATATTATTTAGATTTGGGGTATTTCAATCTACCCCCCTTAAAAAAGGACTTCGCCCCGAAGTCTCATATCTAAAGTATAAGGTTGTGGGGGAATCAAGTTCCACTAAGTATCCACAACTCAATCTAATTTTTAGGGATCAAGTCCCAAGTCTCTATATCCCTAAGTTCATAGTGTATATCAAGTACAACAGGAATACTTGGAATGTCATAACATATACTTGCAGTGTAAAGCAAGGTAGTGAACACAATCACTTTTCATTTCAAATGGTGCAACGTAGTGCATATAATATTTCCATTGTAGTGTAATGAAGTACACACAATCACGTAGAAGTACAAGGTACATTCAAATACAGTGTTACACAGAACACATACAAGACAAGGTGTCACTGAAATGCACAAAGGTGCAACAACTGAAATGCACAAAAGTGCAACAACTGAAATGCACAAAAGTGCAACAACTGAAATGCACAAAAGCAACAATGCAATGCACAAAAGGTGCAACAAAACAAAAAGTGCACACTAAACTCAAAAATGAAAAAGGCTCTACCCCCCAAAAAGAAGGGGTACGCCCCCGTACCCTAGACTAAAGTGCCTAGTCGGTAAATAATGAGGGAAACTTCGCTCGCATATCAGCTTCGAGTTCCCATGTGGCCTCTTCCACATCGTGGTTCGACCAAAGAACCTTCACGAGGCTCACAGACTTGTTTCGAGTCTCTCGTGTCTTCCTATCTAAGATTCTTTGCGGTGTTTCCACATACCGCATTGTTGGTTCTAAAGAGAGTGTCTCTGGTTGTAGAACATGAGAAGGATGAGGCATGTATTTCTTAAGCTGAGACACGTGAAAAACATTGTGTACTTTGCCCAACTCGGCTGGCAAATCAAGTCGATATGCCACTAGGCCCACCCGCTCTATGATAGCGTAGGGTCCTACAAATTTCGGGCTTAGCTTGCCCTTCTGACCAAATCTGAATACACCCTTCATGGGTGAAACTCGTAGAAATACCTGGTCGCCAACTGCGAACTCAAGGTCTCGTCGCCTCTCATCAGCATATGATTTCTGTCTGTCCTGTGCTGCTTTCATATTGTTTCTGATCTGCTGAACTTCTGCCTGGACTTGCTCCAAGTACTCAGGCCCAATGATGACGGTCTCACTAGACTCGTCCCAGCACAAAGGTGTGCGGCATGGTCTGCCATATAAAGCCTGAAAAGGTGACATCTGTATAGAGGCGTGATAGCTGTTATTGTAAGCAAACTCGATGAGATGTAATCTATCTATCCAGCTGCCCTGAAAGTCCAAGGCACATGCTCGTAGCATGTCCTCTAAGGTCTGAATAGTCCTCTCTGACTGACCATCTGTCTGAGGATGAAATGCTGTGCTAAGCTTCAATTCAGTGCCAAGTGCTTCGCGAGTAGCTCGCCAATATCGTGAGAGAAATCTAGTATCTCGATCTGAAACAATAGTCTTTGGAACTCCATGATGTCTGATATCTCTTTCTCAAATAGCTCTGCTAACTTAGGCACTTTCCAAGTGTCTTTCATCGGAATGAACCTAGCAACCTTAGTCAATCGATCAACACAACCCAAATCATATTAAGTCCTCCTCTCGTAGGTGGTAGTCCCACCACGAAGTCCATAGAGATATCATAAAACTTCCACTCTGGAACTGGCATAGACTGTACCATACCTCCTGGTCGTCTATGTTCGAATTTCACTTTCTGACAAGTGAGACATCGAATCACATACTCTGTCACGTCGCCCTTCATACCACTCCACCAGAAATACCTCTTTAGATCTTTGTACATCTTAGAAGCTCCTGGATGGACAGATGTGGTAGAAGTGTGGGACTCTCGAAGAATATGCTCCTTAATATCTGTGCTGTCTCTGGGAATACACAATCTCCCCTTCAATCTGATGAGTCCATCATCATGTAACTGGAACTCATACTTCCCACCTTCAAATGTACCGTCAGACAACTTCTGACTGATCTCCATCATTCGCTGATCACTCTGCTGTGCTCTACGTATGTCGTCCATAAGACTCGAGCTAGCCACAATGGCATTTAGGGAATGTGCTCGTCGACTCAGTGCGTCTGCTACAACATTAGCTTTCCCTTCCTTGTACTGCAAATCAATATCATAGTCCTTAAGAAATTCAACCCATCTTCTTTGTCTCATGTTTAACTCCTTTGGGTGAATACATACTTCAAACTCTTGTGATCCGAATATACGGTCATCTGGACACCATACAGGTAGTGGCGCCAGATCTTCAAAGCAAAAACAATAGCTCCAAGCTCCAAGTCATGTGTGGGATAGTTTTCCTCATGTTTCTTCAACTGTCGGGAAGCGTAGGCGACTACCTTCCCATTCTGCATGAGTACACACCCTAATCCCCTACCTGATGCATCACAGTAAACTTCATAACCCTCTGTGCCTTCAGGTATAGTCAAAACTGGTGCTGATGTCAAGGCATTCTTCAGAAGCTCGAATGAGGTCTCACATTCAGTAGTCCATGTGAAAGGTGCATCCTTCTTCATTAAGCTGGTCATAGGTTTGGCTATTTTGGAGAAGTCTCTGACAAACCTTCTGTAGTACCTGCTAAACCAAGGAAACTCCTGATGTCCGTAACTGTCTTTGGCCTAGGCCAAGTGCGAACTGCTTCTATCTTTGCTGGATCCACTGCGATCCCAGCATCAGAGATAACATGTCCTAGAAAGGAAACTCTGTCCAACCAAAACTCACATTTGGAGAACTTAGCATAAAGCTGGTTCTCCCTTAAGATCTCAAGTACATGTCGGAGGTGACTCTCATGCTCTTCCTTAGACTTTGAATAAATGAGGATGTCATCGATGAATACAACCACGGTCTTATCCAACTGCTCTCTGAATAATCTGTTCATCAAATCCATGAAGACTGCAGGTGCATTTGACAAGCCAAAAGGCATAACTGTAAACTCATAGTGGCCATACCGTGTTCTGAATGCTGTCTTTTCTATGTCTTGCTCCCTGATGGGTATCTGATGGTAGCCTGATCTCAAATCGATCTTCGAAAACACTTTTGCTCCTCTCAACTGATCAAACAAATCATCAATCCGTGGTAGTGGATATTTATTCTTCACGATACTGCATTAAGCTCCTGTAATCAATACATAGCCGAAGGCTTCCATCCTTCTTTTTCACAAAAAGCACTGGTGCTCCCCAAGGAGATACGCTAGGTCGTATGTATCCCTTGTCCAATAAATCTTTCAACTGCTCTTCAACTCTGCCATCTCCGCTGGTGCCATACTCTGCGTGCCAACGACTGGAGCTACCTACTGGTACCTGGAACCTGGTATCTGGTACCACTGGTAGTAATCCTGGACTGAACTCTACTCATCTGCGGTGCGCCTGGAAGTTCTTTAAAAATATCTATACTCACACCTACATCAGCATCAACAAATCATCATCTACACTACATAACAATAATATACCTCCTCCTCTTCTCTCTCTGTACATCATGCAGACATTTTATCTCACTCTCTACTCTTACTCACATCTAACTTATCTCTTCAACTTGCCACTGCACAGTGCGCTGCCTGCACAAAGAATGCGGCCTCTGCCGCCCAGCCAGTCCATCCCGGCTATAACATCGAATCCTAGACCTCTGAACTCAATAAGGTCAATAGGAAATTTCTCCTCCTTAATACTGATAGTGGCTCCTCTATAAAGACGAGTGCAACTGATCTTCTCCTTAGACGGGAGTGCCACCTTAAAATCAGGTAACTCTACAGCGTCTAGCCCCAACTTCCCCGCAAGCGTAGGCGAAACGAAAGTATGTGAGGCTCCGGAGTCGAACAGTACTAATGCATCCACTCCATTAACCGGAAAGGTACCAGTGAGAATCGAGCCGCCCTTGCTGGCCTCCTCCTCAGTAAGTATACTTAAGGCACCTTCCGTCTCCTTAGCACAACCTAATAACAGAATCTGAGTAAGTACTTTGATACATGATGGGGTCTAAAGACATTCACTTTCATCACAATAATGCTTCATTGATGAGATGATCTCCTTTCTGAGTCCAAAAACAATTACAACACTAGTACTTTCTAAAAGTTAACTTAATCTTCCTGGTCTCATCATGTGAGTGGTGTTTATCACTGTCGAAGGTGCTGTGTTTAATTTAATCCTTAATTCCATGGTATAAGCAACCTTGACTTTCCACCCATTATTAAAACATCTCCTGAACTCAATATGATTTTCTTTGCAAGGTCCACACGCTTCTGCTCGCCATAAAGGAACTCTGCGCGTCATCTCCAATTGACAAAGATAATACTGGTATCCCCTGTTCAAGGGACCCTTGTGTCATCCTTATCTGTCCTGGTGTAGTCCTAAACGGCCTCCTTTTCATAGAAGTTGATGATACATAGATCAGCCCTTAAGTTGGGAACTGGATCTTCTTCTAGCTGCTGAGCTGTAGTAACTGCTTGTTCCACAATTTGTAAAAATTCTTCTGGGATTTTTGGCACTTGTGCTCCATCTCCATTTCTTGTATCTTGGTAATTCTTGGTATAAGGATTCCAATCCTTTCCAAAGCACATCATTTTCAGCTTCATTTTTGATCCTCCTGGAAATTCTGGAGTGTAGAACCCTCCTGGTCCTGCTCCCAATTCTTGACATTTTCTGATGATTGCAATTTGTGTCTCCGGTGTTAGGTATCCTTTGAGTAATATCAAACCTGGTTGGATAACCTTACATTGTTCGTTCCCTGGTTCTTGTATTTGCATAATGTTTTCTTCCAGGGAGGGCGGGTGAGGGGATAGGAAAGCATATCTTATAGCTTCCTACGCGGTTTAAATTTTTACTAGTGAGTCTTACTAATTCCTTCCTATGCAACTAGGCAATCAAGGCATGCAAGCACTCATTCACATCATTCATTGCTCAATAACGGTTCACATGGTTTAGAAATACCTGGGTTAGAAGAAGGACCAGCCTCATCTGAGCGGTCCATGACATGTAGGGCGGGTCCCGATGCTGGGCCTTTGCCCTTATACCCCTGAGCCTGGTTTGTTGTGGAGGGCGAGTATCGCTAGCTCCATTCTTAGGGCCGGTGTTTGGCTTTGCTCCCGGGCGAGGTAGTTCCTGCTCTCCGGGTCCGGATACACTCGAAGGCACGGTGCCCGAGTATCTGACAGTAGCGGCACGTGACTTTCTCCCCTTGGCAGTCAACGCCGGGGTGGTCCTTTCCGCATTGCTTACAGTTGAAACGGCGGACATACTTCTGGCCCGTGTTTGAGCCATGTCCGGAACCTAACACAATCAAGGTCAATTATACATCCCAAAGGTACTGAAGTAATCACAAAAGTCTCAAATTTAACTTAGAGTTCCTACCCTTAGATGGGTAGGTTTTCTGTGTAGTTGCTGCTCCGTGGGTTCCCGACTGGGGGTTCCCAGTAGTTTGGGTCCCCTTCCCTTGGTAGGACCCCTGTCCCTTCTGATAAGGTTTGTTCCTTCTGTTGGAGTTCCCCTGCTTGGCATCTTCGCCACCAGGTCCGTCCTTCCTCTTTTGGGAGCTCAAAGCATCCCTTCTCTTACAAGTGATCTCCACTACGGAAGCAGCATGGTAGCATTCCTGAAATCTCAAGATATTAATCTCAATTCTCCCCTGATGGGGTATAGTATGTAATAAGATTTCCAACTGATATGTCTTTCCTGTTTTACCTGCAAACTGGTGGGGATGATTGGTCCCATCCCAAACTGAAGTCGAGGGCTCAGTCCCCCGTAGAATCGGTCGACCAACACCTGGTCCGAGTATCCTATGCCGGGTGGTAGTAGTCGGAGTAGTGAAGTAAATTAGCATAATACTCATCAACGGTCATCTTTTCCCGTCTGCTCCAATGCATCAAACTCCCTAGTCTTCACCATCCTGGTGTGGGCCGGGTAGTATTTGCCCCTAAGTAGTGCAGTGTAATGTCCCCAAGTAAAAGCTGGGTCATCCAGGTGGTCGGCTTTCACCATGTTCCACCAATCTCTAGCTGCATCCTTCAGATAAAAGGCAGCAAGTCTTACTTTTTCCCTAGCTGGGACTGCAAGCGTCTCGAACGCTGTCTCCATCTCCATGATGTATGTCTCTAAGTGAGCAGGGTCAGTCTGCCCTTTGAAAGGAGTTGGCCTGAGATCGGCCAAACTCTTCACCCAGTCTCTCTCTCTGGGTGGTGGTGGTGGAGGTAGCTGCTGCTGCTGCTGTGTAACCCCCGCCTGTGCAAAAGCCTGAGCAATTAAAGTGGCAATGTCTGCCAGCCTGACGGATGGCTCCTCATCGGCCTGTCCACGTCGTCCTCCTCTTCCTGACATCTGCAGGATGTTGAGGTATATTAGATACCGAGGTCACAATTGGTCTTGGATAGTAGTCTAAGTAAAACTAACTTAAATCTTTCAATACTATCTCTCAACCCTTAACCTAAGTCTTAGATATCCTAATCTCGGTGTATCCTTGTATCCAGAGCGTAACTACGCTCTGATACCATTTTTGTAATACCCCAACCCGAAATCCAATAAACTGAACGGCGATCACTCCCGAATAAAATACAACTGCAGCGGAAATAAATACAACAACCGGGCGGTATTACAATGCCGTTGGCCACCCTTGTGACCAACAAGGCTAAGTCCAAATACAATCCTCAAATGTCACGGTCTGGAATACAGATACAACACGAGATACTAGGAATCAAACTCAAAGTAAAATACTGAAATAAAACAAATAACTAATAGTAGACTCCCAAAGCTTGGTCTACCCCACCTACACTCAGTGTAGTGAACTTCTCAATCTTCAGGTACCTGAAAAATGGGGGTGCCCCCAAAGGGGCTCAGCAAACAATGCTGGTATGGAAAACGTGCAGCCCATCGTCTACCGGGCCACACCAACTACTTTGTCGAATACATGCAGTCATTTTTATAAAGCTGTAAACAAGCATAGTCTGATAATAACAAGTATCCATACAAGGACAATAATGTCACATAGAACAAGACACAGAAGGTCGAGTTAGCTGAACTGAAATTTTTACTGATAGTCGGTCCACACAATGGGACTGACAGTTATAGCTGAATATCTGAAATAGTGGAGGTATAGTGACCTCGTTATAAAGAAAGGTTGGGTATAAAAACCAGGAGATGACGTAGTCAAACCCTGAACTGAATGGCGTGGGAAATAGAACCCACTAGAGGAATAAAGTCTTCCTCGAACTGAAGGGCATTTGAATCCCGGAAGGAATAAAGTCTTCCTCCCAACTGAATGTTCCGTCGCGACGTAGTAGGAGATGACCTGAGACAGGTACAACTCCCGTAGCATGCATGGCCAGATCCAACTGGGCTCCTCAATCTCGAAGTATATAATTGTTAAGTGTCATATAAAGACGTTAAACAAGAATACAATGTGTACTGTCAATTATCACGTTTAGGATAATGACGTATGTTATGAAGTGAAGTTAGTGAGAGACTTGAGTACAAGTCCTCGGTATACTGAAACGCAGGTATTAATCCACTGGTATAGTAGTGTTTGTATGCGTGGGACATACACGTTGTAGTCAGCAACAATCACGCACATAAAATAATACCACAGTGTGCAAGAGTAAAACAACAGTTTACATTAATTATCTTGGTCGTTATTTCAAACAACAGATAGCACACAAGCCAGTGTAATCCGTTAGAAAACAGGTTGCAAGAATCCCATACCGTTCACCGTAGACTGTACTTGTAAATTCCCGGTCAACTTCTGGTCAAACAAAGTCCTAGAATAGGATTAACTGAGAGGGTTAATTTATGTTACCCTTATATAATGATTCTTTTGAATTTTTTTAACAAATCTCGTATTGTTATTTCATGTGAGGTCTTATTTCTTTTAATTACCTCATGATTTTGGTATAACTATTTTGTTATTCCTTTTTGATTTATTTATAAATCCTTTAATGTACATATATGTATTTATATTTTCATGTACTATATTTGTTGTTTATTCCAATTGTCTAGGTGATATAACAACTTGTAATATCTTGACTATATTTTATATGTCATACATGGACATTAAAATTCTTATAGTTTCTATTATTCTCTTTTAACCATAAATAATATTTATTGGTTACCTTTAGATTCCTTATAACTATATAAGCCATAGTTCTAATTCCATAATTCCTTTAATCAAAATTCTTTCTTCTAAATCCTCCAAATATCCATATAGGACCTATATTTATTTAAATCTAAATTCTTAAACTTATATTTCGGTTATTTACAAAACAACCACATTAATTCACAAACTTTACATTTAAATTCTAGTCTCTTTATATAACATAATTTTAATTCCTTATTCAATTAAATTACAAAAACCACTAATACTTTTGGACATAACTTATAAATATTATAACTTTCGGAAATTACATCTTAGCCCCTCAAAATCTCGGCATGTATATGTATACTTCTTATTTGCAATCTAACCACAAAATCTTATAATCTTTACATAAAGTCTTATAAACTATAGTTTTAATTTTTATTCTCCATAAATGCTGAATATAAATATATAAATTCTTAAATTACCAAACTAACCCCAAAACAATGCGGCTTTGTCATTGAACTTTCCATTAATTACATTTTCACCCCAAAACTTAATAATAGTTATTTAATAACTTATAAACTATAGTTTTAAGTATTTAATTCTTCTAAAATTCAAAAGCGAACCTAATAATTTCCTTAATTATGAATTCGCCCCATTTTATATTCTAAACTTTCATAACAACTTTTATAAATTACATAATAGCCCAAAACTTTATAACAAGTTATTTTAAAACTGTTTAAATTATCTAAAATCATTAAACTTAATTCCTAACCTTATATTATATCATAGTTACACTAAATACACCTTAAGCTCTCGGCTTTCACAATATTTGCACTATACTTTGTAAAAAACATTTAAGCCACATAACTTAATTAATTAGCCATTTAAGCTCTAATAAGATATTTTTAACTCACCAAACTTTATAGTATAAGTTTATATACCTAAGTAGGTCATTAAAACCTATTTTTCAATTAGAGTATTCGGCCATAAATATTTGGTGACCATATGGTATATAAAAGTGGATTTATATGTCTAAATAATATAAATAAATTCATAGGAGTTATATAACTCATGTATAAATTATTGTAATGTCTTATATAAATTCTAAGCTCAAAATAAAGCATTTTTGCCTAAGACTTTTCGGCCTAAATTTATTTGTAACATAAATGAATTTTGTGACACAAAAATGTGTCTTAAGGTAAATATTTTCTATATATGTTATAGTTTATATTTTTGGCATATAAAGCCATATAGTTTCGGTATTAATATACCTAAGAGGTGTACATAATTTTGTACAATTTTTAGAAGCTTAACAAAGCTTATAATATAAGGATTTACTTAGTAAACTTACTTCTTAACAAAGGTGGTTAAGTGCTTGAACTTCTTCTTGAATCTCCAAGCTTCCTCCTAGGTAAACTTGATGCTCCCCTTCGGTTTTATGCAAGAGGTGAAGGTGTTTTAGGAGTTAGATCTTGAATAAAGATCTTAAGTAGATTTGGAAGTAGTTTTATAAGACTTTACCTTAGACTTTGCTCCTTATAATTTCGGCACTCCTAAGGTAGGTGAAGAACAAGTTTTTCCCTTCATCAAAATGAAGAAGAAAAGAGACTTAGAAGAGGTAGAACTTGGTTACACATAAAAATGCTTTAAGGATTTTCAAGCTTTAAAACCTACCTTGAGATGCTCCTTGGTTTAATGTTGGTTTGGACAATCTCCTTGGAGAACTAAATGAAGCCGAACACACCTTGTTATGCTAGGAAGAGTTTTGCTTCAAGACTTGCCAAGAAATGCTAGGAATTTACCTTAAAGATGAAGATAGAAGTAAAAACTCCATTAATGGACTTAAGAGCTTCAAAGGAAGAAGATGAAGCTAGAAGAGAGAGGAGGGAGCTTACCTAAACGTGGATGAAGAGGGCAAGGAAGAAAGTGAGACCTAGCTCACGTAAATGCAAGGAAGGAGTGACTTGGAATTGATTTTTGTTTTCTTAATTCTTAATGTCAAATGACTATACTTTTCTTTAGTTTATTCAATGAGTTATTGGCTCAATAAATGCCCTCCTTTCCAGCATTGAAATCGGCCATAATGGAGAACATGGCAAGGTGGAGCAAAATAATGCAAACTAAAAGACAAGGTGAGAAAAGGTAAGGATATTCCTTTGATTTTTCAATGTTATAACTTGTCTTCTTCCTCTCTTGTATATGGACGATTTTAGGGACTGAATGGAGCATGTTGATCGGCATTAATGAGCTAAGACCAAGCATGTTAGGTCATTGAATTATAAGAATCAAAGGAAAGTGAATCTAGATCTACTTTTTGCCTTTTTACATTTGTTTTCTTCTAGCTCACATGGCCTTATTCTTCTGCATAATTTCGACAGCTATATGGTCAAATGAGACCTACATACTTAGACATTAAGTAATATAACACATGGGAAGGTGAGTCACCATGTTCTATGTTTTTTATAAATTTTTAATGCAATTTTTATACTAGTTTTTGCCCTTAAAATCGGCCCCTATAGAGAGCCTTGTTGACTAGTCACACCAACTTATTTAGAAGGTCATTTTAACCCTTTTTAAGATTACCAATTCGTGGCATGTCAAAAACTACAAGGTAATTGCGTAAAACGCATTTTCGTGACACCCGAAGGTGTGTTTTTGTGCTCTAAGGAAATTTTGGGAAAACCAATTGTTATTATGAGTTCCAAGTGTTTGTAAACACTTATTATAGTAAATAAACATATACTAAGATGTTACATTGAGTTATATGGGGTTATATCAACCCGTGACATAATTTACGGGCCATCGGGACACTCCCGGGCCAAAAGGAGCGCTAAGAAATCCTCCTTTGGTTTTTGCTGAATTTTGAGAAACCACTTCGTGGGTTCTCTTTAGAATGATAAATAATGATGTTAGGAACTCTAGGAATTAATTTTATAGGAGTTCGTGCCCCTCGGCACTCCTCCGGACTTTTCGTGCTTTAAGGAGCGGGTGTGAGCACTCCCGAGCATTTTGCGTATTTGACTGAATATAGCTTAGGGAATATATTTGTATATTCATATAATAATTGTATGACCATTTAGTTTGAATATTAGAGGGTCATACAAGGTCATGTTTGACCATATGCTTCTAAGGCGTTTTAGCGTTTATGGTGAAATGACTGTTTTTACGTAACGTTTTCATGCATGGGTTTGCATGCGTACGTGAAATGATTTATATTTGGATTATATTCCAATAAATAATAATTAAATAATATTATTTAGATTTGGGTATTTCACTTTTCCAATCTCGAGTTAAACCTAAAACCCAACAAATATTGATAGCTAATAACGGGGGGGGGGGGTGGAGGGGGGGGGTTAACCGGGATTTATTAGTGACGGTACAGGGTACCGTAGGATTGTGTTGTTATACGGTATGCTAATCAGTAGCATTATGTATGTTTTAGACTGTTAGAGACTACACAAGGAGCATAGGATCTTGCTGATTCATACTCCACCGTAATACATCAGGGTGAACGGTATGTTGTTATGTGTCTCTGATTGTCTCTGAGGGCTTCCTCAGTTCAGACTTCTGTGTGATCTGTGATAAGATTGTTTGTCTGAATGTGATAATTAATATGCATGAATTGTATATTTACAGCTGCTTATTATTACTGTTGTTGAGTTAACAGTATTGGTTCGTATATGTGAACCTATATATAAAACGAACTAGCGGCTATGGTGCTATCTTATATGAAATATAAGGATCGTTAGAAAACGTTGTAGCACTAGGATAATAAGATATACATATTATCCGAGACTTTTATACGGAGCATTGGCCTTTCTGAACGCCGCTCTCGTATCTAACACTGGATCCCGAGTTTACAGACTCTGGATTGGACTAATGACCTTAGTCTGCTGTGTTAGGAAAAAAATGGTAATGCGATGCGATGGTATAATTAATTAATGGAAAGGAAGTAAAGCCAGGAGGATGTGGCTCTTGGTGCGCGCTGTGATCACAAAAACGATACCAGGATGTCCGCGTACGGGTCCGTAAGTATCAAGAAAATTTCCCGTGAGCTAGAATGGCTCGTTGGTCGGAGACTCTACCGTTGGAGTGGCTACTGCCGTGGGTGACCCGCCATAATATATGGGTAACTAGAGACATGTCGTTTTAACGAGACATTGTCACTAGGTATAACTGAACAAATAATACAGTTAAGAATTATACAGTGGCGAACGATATTGGTTTCTACACCATGGACGAGAACTAGTACTTGTTTATTGCTCTCGTTGTTTCGCCTGGTTGTTCATTGGTTATACTTGTGGTTATATTATATATGGTGATGGTTGTGTTTATTGTATGGATGTTACTGTTAATTGTTTTACAGTTTTAAATATTAAAACGGTATTGCATGTAATGAACCTCATGCTCTCGACCAAATAATTGAGGGGTCTTTGGGGCATGACGGGGCATGTGATGACATACTCAGCAGGGGCTGCGGGGGGATTCCATACAATAAACCACTTTATGCAGGTGACTAGCTGGTGGGTCGCAGCGAGGCGTGACTATTGTGATATTACTGTTGGTTTAGACTGGTACGGTGTGATACTCAGGTTGTTTGGACTCGGGTTGTTTAACCGAGGTGTGTTTGGTTAGATGCTCACGGTCTGTAATAATTGGTTGTTATGAGATGTTTTTAAATTGTTTAAGTACTGCTATCTATCTCTTGTGATCACTGCGGGAATACGTTTCGCAAGTTGATTATCAGGTAAATCGTTATCACCCGTATGGGCGAGTGATAACAGTGACACCATTAGGGCGACACTCTTTTACTTACCGCTGTGAATTATTTATATTGTGCGACATTTACAGGATTATTAGGAGCCGAATTAGTAGGGTGTTACAGTTATAAATGTTATAGCAATTATATGGTTTAGATGGAATTAATATAAGGAAGGATATTCACATTAAAGAATGTGACAAACTATAAATAAATGGGATTTATAAACTAAGGTATTGATTGAATAAACCTTAGGAGTTGTAATTAACAACATAAAATGTTACTCTTGTTAGGATAAGAATCTTAATATAAGTTGTATGATATAATACAACTAATGGGAATAATCATAATAAAAGATGATAAAAAGTAACATAAAATATAAGAGTTTATTAAACTCATGGGAATTACCTACGTGGTGAATATATACATACACAAGGATAATGTATATAAGGTGGATATATGTTTTGGTTGGAAACCATATGATTTAATGGTGGTGGTTATTAAAAAAAAAAATATAGCTATGAACTATAAGTTATGAGTTTTGGATGGTGGGAAAAATAATATAATATAATAAATGATACAATATAAAAAAATAATACGATATGATATAATCATGCATGCATACATGCAACTATAGGTTATGTACCTATGTTTATTGGTGGATGAGATTAAAAGAAATATAGGGAATTAAACTTAACAGTTGAAATATTTTGACGTATGCGTTTAAGTAACAAAACCGACTGTTTGAGAGAAACCCGTAACAAAACTGTAGAAAACAGGGGTGAACTGTCGGGGTTACTTATTATTCGGAAATACCGGATGTAGTTAGTCATGGAGACTGACTTATAGTTTTATTACCGTTTAGAGTATACTTCTGACAAGGACGCTTGACGAGCTAGCGGACTACACGGAGCATAGGATCTTGCTGATTCATAGTCCACCGTAATACAATCAGGGTGAACTGTATGTAAAGGGGTTTGATCCGAGTTGTCCTAAGGTTGCTCCTTGGGCTCGGATTTGGTTGATATAACTTGTATGTTGTTATGTGTCTCTGATTGTCTCTGAGGGCTTCCTCAGTTCAGACTTCTGTGTGATCTGTGACAAGATTGATTGTCTAAATGTGTTAATTAATATGCATGAATTGTATATTTATAGCTTCTTATTATTTACTGTTGTTGAGTTAACAGTATCGGTTCGTATATATGAACCAAATATATAAAACGAACTAGCGGCTATGGTGCTATCTTATATGAGATATAAGGAACGTAAGTAAAACATTGTAGCACTATGATAATAACATATACATATTATCTGAGACTTTTGTACGGAGCATTGGCCTTTTCTATACGCCGCTCTCGTATCTAACACTGGATCCCGAGTTTACAAACTCCGGATTGGACTAATGACCTTAGTCTGTGTGTTAGAAAATTTGGTAATGCGATGCGATGGTATAATTAATTAATTAATGGAATGGAAGTAAAGCCAAGAGGATGTGGCTCTTGGTGCGCGCTTGGTGTGATCTGTGACACAAAACGATACCAGGATGTCCGCGTACGGGTCCGCAAGTATCAAGAAAATTTCCCGTGAGCTAGAATGGCTCGTTGGTCGGAGACTCTACCGTTGGAGTGGCTACTGCCGTGGGTGACCCGCCATAATATATGGGTAACTAGAGACATGTCGTTTTAACGAGACATTGTCACTAGGTATAACTGAACAACTATAACAATTGAGACTTATACAGTGGCGAACAATACCATGGACGAGACTTAATACTTGTTTATTATTCTCGTTGTTTCGCTTTGTTGTTCATTGGTTATACTTGTGGTTATTTTATTGTGTGTTGATGGTTGGATGGAGCCTACAAGGCTAAGGTAAATTAAATATGAAAACTGTACGCTACGGCGAATGTACATTGTACATTATATTGTTAATACTCGATACGTTCGATATATAAATGTTGTATGGAATATTAAATGAGTGTTTGGATATTTGGATGGATGGTTGAATGTTTATGGATATTTGGTGGATGGTTAAATTTATTATGCATGTTTATTACAGTATTGTTATAACTGTAAAATGGTAAAGCATGAAACCGACCTAGTAATAAGATGGTTAAAATGACAAGTGACCATTAGGGTCCAGGCCCGGCATACTCAGCGTCTATCGCTGATACTACACCATTTCAGGTGTTGATCATTGTTGAAGCTGAAGAGCAGGAACAGGGTAATTGGAGTTTTGCTTTTGTTACCACACATGGAGTTCATTGGGTTTAGCAATGAGGATGGTGTATGGTCGTATGGTAAGGTTATGTATTTTTCAGGATTGGGTAGACGCTCACTTGTCGATGTTTATGATTTATGGATTTAGTATGATGTATAGGAGTTTCTCGTTATCACTGCGGTTAGCAGCTTGTTTATTTTGGAAGTTGGATGTGGTTTGGCTACGTTGCTCGCATGGGCGGGTAATGGCCGGTGACACCCGAGTGAGATTGTAATTGTTATTTATTTTTCCGCTGTGAGACGTTTTTAATTATTGCTACGTGAGGGATTATATCGTGATTATGGAGAGGGGTGTTACATTACATGTCACCAACAAAGCCTAAAGATCATCTAACATCATTAACATTCAAACCCCCATCATTAGCAACCTTTAAAACACTCACGGGGCATTTCTGGCAGTGGTCCAGGACTTGGTCCCTACCTTAAGTCCCGGACCAATGCATTGCCAAACTCTCGGTTGATTTTTCATGGGTGATCTGGGACCTTGTCCATCTCTCAAGTCCCAGACCAGGTACAGGGGTGAACTCTCAGCCTTAAAAACAGAGTGGTCCGGGACATTACACTAGACTTAAGACCCGGACCAGGCATGGAATGCTACTCTCGGTAGGAATTTGTGGGTGGTCCGGGACTTTGTCCTTGATATACCCCGAACTTAAATATAGGGATTTAAATTAATTTAATACGTATTTAAGGGCCTAATGACGCCTAAGTAATATTGGTAAGGAAAAATAAATCAAAAAGAAATAAAGAAACGCCTTAAAAAGTGAAAAACGCTAAATAAGCGTTAAATAACCATTGGAGGTATGAGACCGCGGTTAATTTATTATATGAATTCTTAGGCTTAATAAGGCATATATAATATAAGGGAACAACTCCCGAAGAAAACGGATCCAAATAATGTATTAAAACGCTAATAGAGCTTTAGCGCACGTTTTTTTGAGAAAACCCGAAAACGTGATTTTAAGTGGTCAAACGAACCCGTAAAAATTATAAATCATTAAATAATAATTATTAAGCATTTATGGAAGCTTAATAGTCAATAAAAATAATTAAACGAGAAACAATCGAAAAACGGAAGCCGGTTAGTGAATAGTGCCGAAACAACGGGTAAAATAACTAGCGTTTTCTGTAAAAGACGAAAAACGCTCCAACTAGTATAACTGTAGGGGCCGGTTTTTAACCGTCAAATAACTCCCTCACACACACATGTAACTAGCTAATTAAATAAGAGACCAAAAGCAAAAAATAAAGTAAAAACTACTTTATCCCTTCTCTCTCTCCTCACTCACTCATTTCTCTACTCTCTCACCTCCCTCCTTCCTCACCCATCCGATTTCTCCCTCATCTCTCTTCTGGTTGGGTGATTTTGAAGCTCCAAAGAGAAGCTTCAATGGCTTCTCATCTTCTCCTCCACGTCCACCTTCATTTGAGCTCCAAATGTAAAAATAATCACATATTTGTAATCCCCTCATCATCCTCTACATTTTCCTCTTTTTAAAATTTAAAAATGAGGAAGATCATCTCCATGGGTTTTCCCCATTCAAAGAGAAAATAGCACCAATGGGTAGCTTGGAGTCTCCTCTCTCCATTAAGGTAAAAATCTACATGAAAAACTCATGTTCTCTCCATTTCCCTTCATAACCAATTTTTGCCCATTTGTAATGCTCTATTTTTCTCTCTCTTTTGAGCATAATATCAACCTTGCAATGGTGATGGATTCACCTTCTTGAACCAAGGGCTAAAACCCCTCCTAAAACACTCCAAAGGTAAACCCTAGAAATCTTGTTTAAGAATTTCTATGAACTAGCATTAATTAAGGGTTTAGTATTTTAATTACACTTGTTTATGTGTGCTTTGGGTGATGGGAATGGAGTTTGGAAACTCCATTCCCCATGTGACAGATTTGTGCAAGAAAGAGAGGAGAAGAAGTGGAAAAGAAAAGAGGAAATAAGAGCTTAAGGTAAGAGCTCTTTCTTGAATGGTAAATTTAATGCATTAGAGTAATGGGAATGGGTAAACCAATTTAAAGAACCCAAAATACTGTATTGGTATTGTAGTATTGGAATTTTGGGTATTTGTGAACTAGTATGTAAATTATAGGCCTTAGAGCCAAGTGTATTGTATATGTGTATTAGTATTGTGGATTGAGGAAGTATTGATGAATTGGTATTGTATTGGTTGCTAGTATGACCCTTGTATGGGTGTGGCTAGATTAGGAATGATTTTGATGAAAAAGTGTGTATGTGGAGAAGTAAGAAAAGTAGGTGAACTATGGCAAAATTTTGGTAGGAATTATATTTAAGAATGACTTGGTGAATGGGAGAACCAAGGTGTGTATTGGAGTTAGTAGAGATGCTTGGTAACTATGCAATGGTAGTTGTAGTATGAGGAGTGAGAAGGTAAAAATCTGTAGCAAGAGTTGTTGAAAAGTGTTGGAGAAACTAGGAGAACTTATGTGCATGACCTAGTAAAAAGAGTGTTGAATTTGAGGAGGTAAGGTAATGCATTGTAGGCCTTGGAAATAGCATTAGTAGAGAATATGTATGGAGGAAGTAGGAGCCAAAATCTGTAGCAACACAACTAGGAGAAATAATGTAAGTGCTAGAGTGCAAATGTAGAAAATATGTGTGTGAATTGGTATGAAAAGGAGTAAGGAGTTGGTAAAGGATTTGAGCATGTTTAGAAGCTTAATTAGGTGCCTAAACATGTGGGATTAAGTGTAGGAACAATGGGGAATTAATTAGGTAAAGTATGGGATGTAACAGATTTTAAAAACTGTAAATCTATAGAAAACATAACAGGGTCCGGGACTTAAGTCCAGGACTAAGTCCCGGACCAGTGTACAAATTCAGGCCGAGAGTTGTAAGTGAAGGGCGGTCCGGGACTTAAGTCCAGTGTAAGGACCCGGACCACCCCATTGAAACCACCCGAGAGTATACTGAATTATGGGTCCGGGACTTGACTAGGGTACAAGGACCCGGACCACCTTGAAATTTCGTTTGAGAGTGAGGACCAACTCTGGTCCGGGACTTGAGATAGGCACAAGGACCCGGACCATGTACAAAAAAAACCCGAGACTTAGGACCAGTGCTGGTCCGGGACTAAGGACCCGGACAAGGTCCCGGACCAACACCAAAAATGTATTCTAAGCTTATTAAATGGGTTTTAAGGTAAGGACGTGAATGGTAATGATATTATAAGATAACCAGTACTTGATTAATGATGTTTAAGGGTCATTAAGGTATAAACAAGTTTGAGAAGTAAGTAAGAAATTGTAAGTTTAAGGACATTAAGTTCAACCGAAACAACGGGATAATGGGTAAGTACGGGAGTAGTAATTATGTATGTGTTGTGATACTTAGTATTGATTAAACCTTTTGGCATGTAGTCATTGGCTCGAGACTAGGACTAGAGGAACAAGTAAGGACTAAGGAACAAGGAGACACCCGGTAAAGTAAATTTCAGAAAAAGGTATGGTTTCTTCATGCCCTGTATCCTAATTTGGTTACCCCGATTTGTGTGCTTATTTGACCACCTAAATAAGATAAATGCATGAATCGGACTATATTGCACTTACCTGTGCTTGATTTATTTGTTCTTGATATTTATTGTCTTGAACACTAGTTTGTATAATTCATGAAATATATGGATGAAGATGAAGTGTAATTGTAACTTGTAGTGTACTTGTGTATTGTACTGTAATTCGTATGGATGTATATATGAGCAATGTATTGTATTATTGTGGCTTGGATGTGTGACTTCTACTAATTCCTAACTACCTAACTTCTAACGTAAGTAATAAGCAAATTGGAATGAGTAGAAGTCCGATATAGCTTCGGCCACGCGTGAGGATGAGGAGACACAAGAGGTTGGATCCGATTCCTGGTTCTTAAACTGGTCCACGGCCCAAACCCCTTAAATGGGTAGCATCCTGGATTGGTGAACCAAGTAAATCCCGGTGGTGGGACAGAGTAGTCCCCGGGCCGGAGGTCCCGACGACTTGACTTGAGTAAGTAAGTAAGTAAAGTATGAGTATGTATGCGTAAGTATTGTGTAACGAGTAAAAGAGTAATCTCCACCCGATTAACCCGGGTGGACAAATGAAGCTAACAAGTATTGGGCATTGCATATGTATTGTGTATGGATTGAGTATGTAGTGAGTATGTATTGTGCATGTATCGTGAATGTGTGTTTCTGAAGAAGCTAAGTAAGTATTGTTGGACTTGCATAATCTCTTTGTATGTGTTGGAGTGTATACGTGTATTTCCTTGCGTAAAGTATTATAGTATCGTGTATAAGAGCATGTATGTATGTATGTATGTATGTTTGAATGAAATCAATTGAATGTATTCGACCAAGTGGTCGGCGTACCCTCACTTGTACGCGGGGTATACGGTTATCATATGCAGCGAAAGCTGACCCCCTATGGGGAAAGTTTTTAGTGTGCAGGTACCCGAAGCAGACATGGTCGCAATAAGAGGCTGGTGACAGTGTAGATTGTAGAGAATAGTATTGAACTTGTAGCCTTGAGGTAGTAGTGTACCAAGGGGGTACACACTTGTGCATTGTAAGTATGGAGAGGTGAGGATTGGGTAGATGTAGACTCTTAACGAGTATGATTGAAATTGAAAGAGGTATTGTATTCGTGTAAGGAACTTAGTAAACTCGGTTATGAATATTGTATTGTATGGTATTGTAAGCAGTAAAGTGGTGAATGGAGCATTGTAGTATTTATTTGGTAAATGGAGTATTTATTGTAGATGTGTAGTACTCGGGATTCCGGTCCATCAGACCGATGCTGAATGTATGTAGTGTAGTAGTAGCCTTGTTAGTCACATGGGTGGCTAACGGCATTGTATCACCCACTGTATGTAAATATGTATCCGCTGCGTGAAACTGGTAGTAGCACGAGGAGATTGGACGGTAATGATAGTATTAACGGTAGGGGTGTTACAAAAAGTGGTATCAGAGCGAAGTATCGCTCTGATAACTGGAAATACCGAGTCTAGGAGATACCGAGTTAGGATTTAGAAGCTTAGGGCTAAGGGCTGAGTGATAGCATTAGAGATATGCTAGTTAGGAACTCCCGGTGTGTACCGGATACCTACAATACCAGACCCCCCTCCGCAAACCCACTGTATAACTTGGGAAAGAACGCCAGAGAGAAGGAAAGTCCTCTCATACTCGGGAAAACCCGATCTGGCAGTCGTGAAACAATCACACAGTAAACAGGAACCGGCATATGGTAGATTCCAAGAATTGGAAGACCCGGAGATGGATCCCGGATAGGTTGAACAACAATACCCGCACTTAATAGCGGTGGAATGAGCACTCCAACTACAAGGAGGCTACAACTTACAACAGCATGGGGCGACCTGATTAGCAGTCGCAAGGACCTGGCTAGTCAACCAGCAGCAGGAAAAGAAGCACTAAGCGTGCAACAGAGCGGAAAAGGAACAGTAACAGAACCCAAGACACAAGTCTATGGAACAGTAATAGCTAGATAATACCACCAACGGTATGCTAGCTAACTAAGGACATAGTCGGGAGTGGCTAACTCCGAAACTACAACGCCAAGGAGGTTACATTACCTGGCCAGGAAGCTTACACAGCTACGAGAACATTCACGGGATAATCCGACAGGACTACAGAAGTAGTGCCTAAACAAGTTGAAGGCTCAGTAACCACAACAAACGTGTGGGAACGAGTAGCAGGGGAAACATAGAACGAATAATTAGGGATCTCCAAGGATTGGAGCAGTACCCTGATCAATGACAGCCATGTCAAACTTACTGAGGAGTTACTCAGAAGATTAATTAACCTAAGTAGATGATCAATAAGATCAAAGGGAGAGACAACAAGACTATCAAGTACCAGTGGAAACCATACCGTGACCGGTATCGATTTACCCAAAAACCACCAGTACCACGCACTTGCCACAGCAAGTGCAATATGAACAGGAACATGTAGAGGAACACTAACACACCACAAGTACATAGTAATGTACCGAGACCGCAAAGAAGCGACTACCGGACCACGTATCCTAAGAACAGGAAGAATGGAACCTTGGAAAGGCCTAACGGCCTGACCATTGTATTAAGGACATACCAGTCAGCGAGAAGCTGGACTTGGTCAAGACCTCAAACATGGCTATGCCATGAAGAACATCTTTTGACACCAGACTATTATTTCAAACCTAAAAAAATTTCTTTCAAAACCACAACCTTTCTTTAAACCTTGTATTTTAAAACCAAACCAACATAATTACGGTGAGTATCATAGAATGATACAAGAGGAGTTGATAATAGAATACTTCACCTAGGCGTGTGACGAGCACTACGAGTGTACCCAATTACGGGATGTGGGATGACTGCACTCCGAAGGAGCTTGCGGGCCTGACATATAGTTAGGTAAGTGGTAACATATCAACATGGTACCCCACATATGTATACATGTGGTGTACGAAACACGGGAAGTAGTTAACTCCGCTCTACGGACCAGGAGTAAGTTCAAACCCGAATAACTGGACACCTCAGACGATCAAGGAGAAGCAACCCAGCTAAGTAATTAGCATAAAAGGAACTCAGAGAGTCCATCAGAAGATAAGTAATGAAGGTTAGGAAGTGCAAGAGCACCGACTAATAAGTATAGACATTGGATATGTCTCAAAGACATCAAGCAAATACATGACAGCTGGAAACGATACCCAGCCTGAACACAGTAAGGCAGATGCCTAACGTGAACACGATGATGCACAATAAACGGGACTGAGCTCCCTATACCAATCACAAGATTACCACGAAGTATAATCCAGCATTGAAGAGGATATTAAACCTAGTCTTAAGCACTAGGAGCAAGTACAAACAGTCTACCCAAGAACGGGAGATGTTCTAACCCAAAAAGAGATAACACAAATACAATACCACAAGGCGGTATGGTAATAAACACATCACAAACATTAGCCGGATGCAACGGCATAACCCAACAACACCCAGGAGCAATCGTTGAAGGGTGTCTGAGTTAACAACAGATGAACAAAGCATCATGATAAGAGCTCAGGAGCTGGAACGAACACTCGGTTAGAACACCGAAGGGATTTCACTTAACAGGAAATACCCATAACCACAAAAGGCACAAGATAACACCAGATTGCCTAAAGAGGTCTCCTATGAACGGAAGCGTGATGGCACGACTTGCCATGGAGCCTAGTAATACCTCTAACTTATGAGGTATATAAGGAGTGGAAACATGCATAAGCAGCTTGCAAAGAGCATAGCTTGCAGCAATAAGGGTCAAAAGCCATAAACCAAGTGCGCTATATAACTTAAACGGTTGCAAAATAAACTCTATTTAAAAACAAGACTTGCAGAAGATTATTTCTTACAATAAGCAGATCGACAATTGAATCACCCAATTTGAACTCAACATTATGAGCGGCGTGGAGTATACAGTTGACGAAGCTTTAAATTGCTTTTCATGCCTTTTGTAGCAATGATAACACAGAGGCATAGGAATCGTTATAAGGCCAACAATGGCCTGGTCCACACTTGGACACCACAAGAACCCAAAGGAAGGTACCCCTCGTTAACCGGAGACCACCAATGTGGCGAAGATGTGAACCCATAGGAAAGGCTTCCATCTACTACAACAATTAAGCCTACGCATATAGATATTTCCAAGAGGCGACGAAACAAGGAAAAGACATTTCAAACCATCACAACTTAAAGGAGTAAGTATACTCCATATGCAGTATATAAGCAGGTACTAACATAGTAACCTTGCCATGAGACTTATGAGTGGCGACAAACCCCTCAACAAGAACTTTCACCTATCAGTGTATAAAATACTATTCAATTAGAGAACGGGAGGAGAAACCCTTGAAGTTCCTTGGGATGTCCCGGTAATATACAAACAAAGTGAAACTGCACAGCTAGAGCCTATAACCAATGCTCAGCACTGGAAAGACAATAATTGCCAGGAACAATCAATGTGAATACCCATTGAACACCACGAATGACCCACGCTCAAGAGAGCTTGTAACCCGATAAACTACTTCATCCATTGTCAACCAAGACACTTGGTAAATTGCATCATGAATGATGAAGGAATGTGAGGTAAGCTAACCTACACATGAAACCTAATTGGAAATAAAACATCTCCACATTGGGAAGATAATAACATTGTGGTATGCCACGACAACCGTCATACACACGAACAGAGGAAACCCTCAGTGTTCATGCTAAAAGGAAATGGTGCCAATGATAGTAGCAATGAGTAAAGAGAAACTACCACTGTAACGGAATCAGTAAAAACGATCTTGTATAATGAGTAAGGATATGGTGCGCAACAAGCGACCGTTATGAGGAAGTAGTTAGATAATGACACGGAGTACAAGTATGAGAAGACAGGCAAAAATATTCTTCCCTATCACATAAGTGATTTACTGCCAAGTGTTTACGCCTCTGCACTCTGTATGACTTAGTGTTTTGGTATGGCACTTGTACAGCTAATGATCTAATGAGATAGCTAGGAATATGGAAAATGTAAATCGTAGTAGACCCTTCTTTTCGCCAATAAACATGACAGAAGCCAGTTAAGCAAGCTTAGCAACAAACCGTGCGGCCTAAGGCTAACCAAACACGAAGAGTGCAAAGCACACTAACAATCACAAGATGTGAAATCCATTGGGAATAAAAGGTGAAAGAACACTGAAGAAAGTCAGTAGGACTGACGCATAGAAAATGCAAGGTCATACAAGTAAAGACACTTGTACTGAACCAGGGAAACTGGTAGAATTCAGAAGCTAGTGACAATAGAGGAAGCACTACAACTAAGTAGTGACTCAACCTCGCCCGACAATAAATCAGAGGAGCTTATCAACAATCGTGAAAGCACGAATAGTATACATAATAGATCACCAGTGAGCTGGTTATAATCTATACTCATTGAATTCAAATGCGGTAAAAGAATACCAAATTTGTGTCAATAACCTTATTCCCATAATAGAGGGATAAAAAGGTGATGTGTATCACATTAAGGATAACATAAAAGGTGAGTAACCCAAGTTATCAGGGTCGCGCAGCAGAAGCTAGTGGGCCCTAACTAGGAGATAATATACCTAGTAAGTATAATAGAACGGCTATTAATGCCTTGAAGCCTATTAGGCTAGAACTGAATTAATTATGGGTTAAATAAACTCATATAATTCTAGGTGCAAAGACTAAACCATTGGTATGGTTGAGACCCTTTGACCAAAGTACATTATATAATAAACCGTAATGAAGCTAAAATGCTTCAGTTTGCCCGAATGGAATGAACCAATGTTCAAATAATAACATATGGTAGATTACATGGGCGTAATCCCTTTAAGGGGGTAGAGCGAAAACCGCTTAATGTAAGTTTCATGAATAAAACACCATAAACTACAATGTTCATAACACAAACTAGATAATTGAATTGATGATTGGTACCTATGTTTAAATAAACATATGTATTCATTCACATGGTAATATGGCAATTAGGCAGGAGAGATACAAATACCTTAGGGCGAATATACCCATCTTGTAACCCCATGGTAAGGTATTGGTAAAGAAGATTAATGAGTACTGGACGGAGCTTCACAAGTATTGTTGCCTTTGAAGAAGTAGTACGAAATGAATGAGAGTATAGATGAATGAAGTCCAGGAGTAGTGTATACCTAGGTAAGTTATTGGAAGTAAGTTGAGGACAACTAAATTCGACAAGTATGGTAATCCCTAGTTAGAATATTTGAAACGATGGAGAGTAATGGATGGAAGTATTGAAGGTTGATGAAATGAGCACTTAGGTATTGAATCTCGAAGTAAAGCAATTGGGAAATAGTTGAGAATGACTGACGGACTGAATTCCATCCTTTGGGGATGTGTGAATGACTAGGAAGAGTAAAAAGATACCATAAAATAATTGAATTAATTGCTTGTTTGAAACTGATGTGGGAAGTCGAACTTGATCCTGATCAGATCAAGGGAACCGAACACAAATTGAGGTGGAAAGATAGTTCAACACTGATGCTGATCACATCAGGGTCGAATGATTCTCGAAGCTCCACTCAAGTGGTCACAAGAATCACACATAGGATAGAAGTAATGAATATAAATTGGAACTTGGAGTTGGATACTTTAGAAGATTTATAATTAGCTGTTGGGAAGGATTTTCCTTAGACTGAGAATTAGGATTTGGTTAGAAGAAGCTTATACCGGAGAAGATAGCAGTGTAGCATATTGTATTATTCCAAGGGCAGCGGGGACATAGAGGAGTCCTGTGTCTAGATGACCTGAGTGCCTGCGGGACTGTATGTGTATTGCATTGCTTGGGGGATAGCTTTGCATTGTATATATGTGAAAACCTGGTAAGGTGGAACCAATGGTTGGTAATAATGTGGATTGGAGTAATTATAGTACATTGGCATGGTATGGAATGTAGAGACCGTGAGTAATGGATTCAGGGACAACTTTAAGGACAAAGTTCTTAAGGGGGGTAGATTGAAATACCCCGAACTTAAATATAGGGATTTAAATTAATCTAATACATATTTAAGGGCCTAATGACGCCTAAGTAATATTGGTAAGGAAAAATAAATCCAAAAGAAATAAAGAAACGCTTAAAAAGTGAAAAACGCTAAATAAGCGTTAAATAACCATTGAAGGTATGAGACCTCGGTTAGTGTATTATATGAATTCTTAAGGCTTAATAAGGCCTATATAATATAAGGGAACAACTCCCGAAGAAAACGGAACCAAATAATGTATTAAAACGCTAATAGAGCTTTAGCACACGTTTTTTTGAGAAAATCAGAAAACGTGATTTTAAGTAGTCAAACGAACCCGTAAAAATATAAATCATTAAATAATAATTATTAAGCATTTATGGAATCTTAATAGTCAATAAAAATAATTAAACGAGAAAATTCCGGAAAACGGACCCGGTAGTGAATAGTGCCGAAACCGGGTAAAATAACGAGTGTTTCTGTAAAGACAAAAAACGCTCAAACTAGTATAACTGTAGGGGGCCGGTTTTTAACAGTCAAATAACTCCCTCACACACACATGTAACTATTAATTAAATAAGAGAGCAAAAGCAAAAAGTAATAAAGTAAAAACTACTTTATCCCTTCTCTCTCTCCTCACTCACTCATTTCTCTACTCTCTCACCTCCTCCTTCCTCACCCATCCGATTTCTCCCTCCTCTCTCTTCTGGTTGGGAGATTTTGAAGCTCCAAAGAGAAGCTTCAATGGCTTCTCATCTTCTCCTCCATGCTCCACTTCATTTGAGCTCCAATTATAAAAATAATCACATATTTGTAATCCCCTCATCATCCTCTACGTTTTCCTCTTTTCAAAATTTAAAAATGAGGAAGATCATCTCCATGGGTTTTCCCCATTCAAAGAGAAAAGCACCAATGGGTAGCTTGGAGTCTCCTCTCTCCATTAAGGTAAAAATCTACATGAAAAACTCATGTTCTCTCCATTTCCCTTCATAACCGATTTTTGCCCATTTGTAATGCTCTATTTTTCTCTCTCTTTTGAGCATAATATCAACCTTGCAATGCTGATGGATTCACCTTCTTGAACCAAGGGCTAAAACCCCTCCTAAAACACTACAAAGGTAAACCCTAGAAATCTTGTTTTAAGCATTTCTATGAACTAGCATTAATTAAGGGGTTAGTATTTTAATTACACTTGTTTTTGTGTGCTTTGGGTGATGGGAATGGAGTTTGGCAACTCCATTCCCCATGTGACCGATTTGTGCAAGAAAGAGAGGAGAAGAAGTGGAAAAGAAAAGAGGAAATAAGAGGTTAAGGTAAGAGCTCTTTCATGAATGGTAAATTTAAGGCATTAGAGTAATGGGAATGGGTAAACCAATTTAAAGAACCCAAAATATTGTATTGGTATTGTAGTATTGGAATTTTGGTATTTGTGAACTAGTATGTGAATTATTGGCCTTAGAGCCAAGTGTATTGTATATGTGTATTAGTATTGTGGATTGAGGAAGTATTGATGAATTGGTATTGTATTGGTTGCTGGTAGGACCCTTGTATGGGTGTGCTAGATTAGGAATGAATTTGATGAAAAAGTGTTATGTGGAGAAGTAAGAAAAGTAGGTGAACTATGGCAAATTTTGGTAGGAATTATGTATTTAAGAATGACTTGGTGAATGGGAGAACCAAGGTGTGTATTGGAGTTAGTAGAGATGTTTGGTAACTATGGAACGGTAGTTGTAGTATGAGGTGAGAAGGTAAAAAATCTGTAGCAAGAGTTGTTGAAAAGTGTTGGAGAAACTAGGAGAACTTATGTGCATGACCTAGTAAAAAGAGTGTTGAATTTGAGGAGGTAAGGTAATGCATTGTAGGCCTTGGAAATGGCATTAGTAGATGAGAATATGTATGGAGGAAGTAGGAGCCAAAATCTGTAGCAAACACAACTAGGAGAAATAATGTAAGTGCTAGAGTGCAAATGTAGAAAATATGTGTGTGAATTGGTATGAAAAGGAGTAAGGAGTTGGTAAAGGATTTGAGCAAGTTTAGAAGCTTAATTATGTGCCTAAACATGTGGGATTAAGTGTAGGAACAATGGGGAATTAATTAGGTAAAGTATGGGATGTAACAAATTTTAAAAACTGTAAATCTGTAGAAACTAATAGGGTCCGGGACTTAAGTCCAGGACTAAGTCCCAGACCACTGTACAAATTCAGGCCGAGAGTTGTAAGTGAAGGGTGGTCCAGGACTTAAGTCCAGCGTAAGGACCCGGACTACCCCATTGAAACCACCCGAGAGTATACTGAATTATGGGTCCGGGACTTGACTAGGGTACAAGGACCACCTTGAAATTTCATTCGAGAGTGAGGACCAACTCTGGTCCAGGACTTGAGATAGGCACAAGGACCCGGACCATGTACAAAAACAACCCGACACTTAGGACCAGTGCTGGTCCGGGACTAAGGACCCGGACAATATGTCCCGGACCAACACCAAAAATGTATTCGAAGCTTATTAAATGGGTTTTAAGGTAAGGAAGTGAATGGTAATGATAGTATAAGATGATAGTACTTGATTACTTACTGGATAATGATGTTTAAGGGTCATTAAAGGTATAAACAAGTTTTGAGAAGTAAGTAAGAAAATTGTAAGTTTAAGGACATTAAGTTCAACCGAAACAACGGATAATGGGTAAGTACAGGAGTAGTAATTATGTATGTGTTGTGATACTTGTATTGATTGAACCATTTGGCATGTAGTCATTGGCTCGAGACTAGGACTCGAGGAACAAGTAAGGACTAAGGAAACAAGGACCACCCGGGTAAAGTAAATTTTCAGAAAAGGTATGTTTCTTCATACCTTGTATCCTAATCTGGTTACCCCGATTTTGTGTGCTTATTTGACCACCTAAATAAGATAAATGCATGAATCGGACTACATTTCACTTACCTGTGCTTGATTTATGTGTTTTGATATTTATTGTCTTGAACACTAGTTTGTATATGCATGAATATATGATGAAGATGAAGTGTAATTGTAACTTATAGTGTACTTGTGTATTGTACTATAATTCGTATGGATGTATATATGAGCAATGTATTGTATTATTGTGGCTTGGATGTGTGACTTCTACTAATCGTAACTACCTAACTTCTAACGTAAGTAATAAGCAAATTGGAATGAGTAGAAGTCCGATATAGCTTCGGCCACGCGTGAGGATGAGGAGACGCAAGAGGTTGGATCCGATTCCTGGTTCATAAACTGGTCCACGGCCCAAACCCCTTAAATGGGTAGCATTATGGATTGGTGAACCTAGTAAATCCCGGTGGTGGGACAGAGTAGTCCCCGGGCCGGAGGTCCCGACGACTTGACTTGAGTAAGTAAGTAAAGTATGAGTATGTATGCGTAAGTATTGTGTAACGAGTAAAAGAGTAATCTCCACCCGATTAACCCGGGTGGACAAATGAAGCTAACAAGTATTGGGCATTGCATATGTATTGTGTATGGATTGATTATGTAGTGAGTATGTATTGTGCATGTATCGTGAATGTGTGTACTGAAGAAGGTAAGTAAGTATTGTTGGACTTGCATAATCTCTTGTATGTGTTGGAGTGTATACGTGTATTTCCTTGCGTAAAGTATTATAGGATCGTGTATAAGAGCATGTATGTATGTATGTATGTTTGAATGAAATCAATTGCATGTATTCGTGTAACACCCCGTCCAAAGCCAATCGTGGTTATCGCAAAATTTAACAACTTAATCACAACGATCGCAACGGAATAACTAACACCGGGACCTTGCCACGGTCTGATCAAAAGAACTTACCGGACTTTACTAATTACAACACTTATCCAAAATATACATACCGTCCAAAATGCCCACCAACCGAGTTTTGAGTATCTCAAGTGACAACAAGACTTCCATCAGTTTAAATATAAACAGACGGGCGCACATGCGCAACCCGTGCTCAAAAATAAATAACCCATCCTAAGTCTAACCGCTCCTACTCTCGTGGTGTGACTTCATGGGCCGCTTACCTGCAAGTGTAAAAACAGCCCCCAAAGGGGGTTAGCACGAATGCTGGTACAACCCTCTTGTGGCCCCCAAGCTAACAGGGCTACGACGACTAATTGTCGATAGCATCGAAATTGATTAGATACACAATCATAATATGAAGTGCAATAAACAACCATCCACAGATGAACATACATAGTTCACACACAAATGAATGACTCAAGCTTTCCCTTACCAAGTGGGTTAGTAATAACCTCCTCCAGATCTGATTCCACTTAACCTCAGTTCACCTTAACTTACCTCAGTTTTATCCTTATCTTAATCTTAGTATACAAACCGTTTCTAGAATGGAAATGGTTGTATCTTATCTTAAACTTAGGATTTAGGTGATCCTACCGCACCTTCTTAATGCCACCTACCTTGGACGGGAGTCCAGTGTAGCAGAGCCGGCAACCGACGCTAGGCAACAAGTCCAAAGACAAGTCCTTAAGCGGAGGACGGATCTGATTCAGAAACCGACCCCTTTTCCTTAGCATGCATGACCGGAGTCAGTCCCGGGTTCCTCACTCCCCCTTAAGTTCCAGTTAGTGAAAATCTTACAACCATGTGTTAGTTAAACCTTAACGGGTATTAACCAACAGATACCAATACTTAACTCCTCTTCTTAACTCAATAAGTACTAAACTTAGTTAGTAACAATCTCAAGTCTCATGGGTTAGTGTAAAGAAAACACATTCACAACGAGAACAAGTACAACTAGTTGCATGCTTTATCTTGTCTTAGTCATAGCAAATAAACAGATAGCACACAAGCCGAGGGACACCTCGTTAGCAAGCAGGTCACAAGAAAGATTGCACCGTTCACCGTCGACTGTCGTTTGTTTAACCTTCTCCGGGGTCCCAATTCACAAACCTAAAACATTCATTAATTTTTAGGCCATTAGTCATTGCACCTTACTTAGCTCACTTAGTCCCTAAAGATTCCCATTCAATGCCCTCTTAAGTCCTTACCACATAACCTTATAAACTTAATTTCAAACATTAAGGTTATACTTAACTTAGCTTAATTCCTTCGGTCCTTAGGTTCCTAATCATCATTACCCTCTTAATGGGGTACCCTAATACCATTAACATCTTTAGAATTTAAAGTCTCTTTTTTTTTTATGTTTTGGCTCGACCGACCATGCCGACCGACCTTACCCAAGGTCGGTCCATTCCAGGACATATTACCTTTTGAAAATTTTACCCCGACCGACCTTGCAAGTCCGGTCCCCAAGGTCGGTCCATTCCCGAGAGTTTTCCCCGTTGAAAATTTAGGCCCGACCGACCTTGTCAAGGTCGGTCCCAAGTCCGGTCGATTCCAGAGACTAATTCTCATACAAAATTTTGACACGACCGACCTTGTAAGTCCGGTCCCAAGGTCGGTCCATTCCAGAGACTCAATTCGTACACAAAATACAAGCCTGACCGACCTTGCAAGTCCGGTCCCCAAGGTCGGACCATTCCAGAAACTCTTTTCGGTAGTGTAAACTGGGCTCGACCGACCTTGCAGGTCCGGTCCCTAAGGTCGGTCGGCTCCAGACCTTTATTTCTAAATTCCCATTTGACTCCAAACTTCACCCCATATACCCTAGTATGTTCTAACCTCATTTGGGCACTTCAAACTCACCTTTAGCCTTCCATTAAACTCATTAAATCACTCACCAATATCCATCTTAGTCATTATGCATTTTCCTTGTAATAATGCCAACACTTGTATGTTTTTCAATAGGCTTCCAAGTGGTGGTTCATACCTACCATAACCTCTATGCCCAAATGTTTCCTCACCACTATAACATCATCTCCCAAGCATCTTTCACCATCTAAAATTCCTTTATGCAACTACTTAAAGTTCCTTCACAAGTTTATGCCTCCTTCTTCCAACACATTATTTCCTTCCTACTTGTTTACCAATATTTGCCTAAGTCCTAACTACACAAGTATATCCCAAGACATTCATTTGATTCCAAATCCTCCATGATGATGCCTAAGTCATTTTAACTCATAAAGACACCTTAAACTCACTCTTTCTCACCAAAACAACTCCTAAAGTTTCCTAGTGCTTCCTTAGTCATGAAATCTCTTTAACACATCTTAAACACTTAGGTTCTTCACTAAATTTGCCATGGGTTCTCTAGTGTATTGTAACACCAAAACATTTAGTTTTTCACCATCCAATAGCTATCAACATTCAAATTCTCATTACACCTTCTTAACACACATCATACACCAAAGCTACACTACATCACAATATAGTGCATAAAGTTAAATCTTTGCTTGGCACTTAGGCCTTAAATGACATTAGGCTTTAGGCCATTAAATGCATAAATCTTAGACACTGAATTTCCTCAATATAAATAGCCTTTGACCTGCAAATACGCACAGCAAGGCTCCCATTGCAATTAAATGTTCTTATAATTCACCTTGACATTCTTAAACTATCTCCTTTTCTCATTTGCTCCTTAGTCACAAGTTCACAAGTATAATCATTGTTTCTCCTAGGTTTTTTTATAACTCTTTCCCAATGTAAACTCTATACTAAACTCCTCACATATCTAAATCCCATCCCCTTAAACAATTAAACACCTTAAGGTAAGTAATTTACCTTGTTCTTTTACAAGCTCACAAACTTTCCTCCTTAGCTTTTTCCTTGAACAATCTCGGTCACCACTTAAACTCTCCTTGCCAATGTTCTAACCAATATCCAATGACTCTAATGAGTGCTAGATAATACATTAACCTTAAGGAACAAACCTAGGTTAAAAAATGTGCTTTAAGGTATTAAATTGATTGTTTTACCTTGGAGTCTTAGAATAAGCTTGGATATGAAGCAAGAAGGACCTCCTCAGCCCTTGGAGAATAGAAAACAAGCTAGAACAAGGCATAACAATGAAGCCCCATGAGTATATATTTTCGGTAATGAAGAAAAATGGTGGAAACCTAGATTTTCTTACATATTCTTTACCTTAAGAGAATGGAGAAGCTAATGAACTCTCCAAGTTATTTTCCCCCTTCAATGGAGGTTTCACTTGGCACCGAAAAGAAGCTCTTAGAGATTTGAAAGGATAGAAAGAAAGAGCTTGAGCTAAATAAGAGATATATATGCTTTATTTTGATTTTGGAGCTTAAATGAGCAAGATGTGGGCAAGGGACGATGGAGCTAGCATGGAGTTGCTTCTTACGTGAAAGAGAAAGAAAGAGAGCAAGAGAAATCGGTGGAGAAGATGAAGAATGAATAAAGGAGAAGAGATGGAAGCTAAAGCAAGATTTTATTTAAAAGGTAAATAGTACTATTTGCCTTATCTCTTCTCTTTTTTCTTTAATTGATGAGTCAAGTGGTGACTCCCCACATCAAAACCGGCCACCCCATTAATAAACAAGATATTATGGTCTTGATTGACCAATTAATTAGCTTATATTGACTTAATGCTTAACTAGTCCAATTTGAGCACTATTCATAAATTAGTGCACATATTTGGGAAAGTTTTGATTTCCCATTGATTAGACTTCCTAATGTGATAATAATTAGTACACAAGTTAATTAAGGAGTAATCATGGGCATTTAGCCACTTAAAGCCCTTTCTAAGACAATTTTTCAAAAATGTGCTTTAAGAGTCCTTAAAGCACAATTTGGTTTAAACTTGTTTTTGAGCTTGGTTTTCTTTGGTAATTGACTTAAAATGACCATTAGGATATTACTAAGGTCTTAGAATGATATTTGGGTGCACCCAAGTCTCTCCAAGCTTAGAGCACGTTTTTGCTTAAACTGCTCTTTTGGTGTTTCCTTATGTTTTCTTATGTTTCTAAGGCATTATTAGCCTCCTTATATCTTAGCTTATCACTTAAACACCATATCTAAGTTTGGGGTATTTCAATCTACCCCCCTTAAAAGAACTTTGTCCCAAAGTTCACAAGTGTACTTAATCATTCACGGTACTCAATTTCTCAATCTTAACACCACAACTTATATTCTTATTCACACATCTCAAGACTCAAAGGTCTACCATAAATACAATGCATAAGTATTATACATATCTCAAACTTACCACCAAGGTGTAATAACTTACCCAAACTTACACAAATCACATCTTACACGAACCAAACAAACGACAAACATGTTCGTTACTAACTCAAAAGCGAGGAAGCTCTACCCCCCTTAAAAGGGGTACGCCCTGTACCCTATACAGATGATCTAGTCGGTAAACAAAGAAGGGTACTTCGACCTCATCTTATCCTCTAATTCCCATGTGGCCTCTTCGACATCTTGGTTAGACCAGAGAATCTTCACCAGTCGCACTGACTTATGGCGAGTGTCCCTAGTCTTACTATCCAAGATCCTCTGAGGAATCTCCACTGATCTCATATTTGGTTCTAAAGTCAACCTCTCAGGTTCTAACACATGGGAGGGGTGGTGCATGTGAAACATGAAAAACATCATGCTCTTTACCCAGTTCAGCAGGTAAATTCAACCTGTAAGCAACTGGGCCCACCCGCTCCATAATCTCATAAGGACCAACAACTTTGGGCTCAATTTGCCCTTCTGCCCAAATCTGAATACGCCCTTCATTGGTGAAACTCGTAGAAAATACCCGATCACCCACTGTGAACTCCAGAGTTCGTCGTCGAACATCAGCATACGACTTCTGCCTATCTTGAGCAGCTTTCATGTTCTCCCTGATTTGCTGAACTTCAGCCTTAACTTGTTCTAGATATTCTGGTCCTATAATGACCGTCTCACTTGATTGAAGCGTGATAGCTGTTGTTGTATGAAAAACTCGATCAGATGTAACTTGTCGATCCAACTGCCCTGGAAGTCTAAGGCACATGCTCTCAGCATGTCCTCGAGTGTCTGAATCGTCCGCTCAGTCTGACCATCTGTCTGAGGATGGAACGCGGTACTGAGCTTTAGTTCTGTACCCAACACTTCTCTGGTAGCTCTTCAGTACCTCAAAAGGAATCTGGTATCTTTATCTGACACTATGGTCTTTGGTATCCCGTGATGTCTCATAATTTCCTTTTCAAACAACTTAGCTAATTTGGTCACCTTCCAAGTATCCTTCATCGGTATGAATCGGGCAACTTTGGTAAGGCGATCCACCACCACCCATATCATGTTGAGACCTCCCCTAGCAGGTGGAAGTCCAACTACGAAGTCCATGGAGATATCATGAAACTTCTATTCCGGAACTGGCATCGATTATAATATTCCGCCGGTCGTCGGTGCTCGAATTTCACCTTCTGGCATGTGAGACACCTTAAGACGAACTCGGTCACATCTGTCTTCATCCCCGACCACCAGAAGTATCTCTTCATGTCTTTATACATCTTAGAGGCTCCTGGATGGATGGAAATTGAAGAACAGTGAGATTCTCTAAGTATACGGTCTTTCAGATCCGTGTTGCCCCGTGGTATGCATAGCCGGCCCTTAAGTCTGATCAGATCATCGTCATGAAGTCTGAAGTCGTATTTTTGACTCTCAAAGGTACCATCTGTCAGCTTCTATCTGACCTCCCTCATGTACTCATCTGTCCTCTGAGCCTCTCGCACCTCATCAACCAAGCTGGATAAAGAAACTAGCGAATGGAGTGAGTGTGCTCGACGACTCAGGGCGTCCGCTACAACATGGCCTTCCCTTCTTTGTATTGGAGGTCAATGTCATAGTCCTTCAGAAATTCTAACCATCTCCTCTGTCTGAGATTCAACTCCTTCTGAGTGAATATATATTTCAAGCTCTTGTGATCGGTGTAGATCGTCACACTAACCCCGTATAAATAGTGGCGCCAAATCTTCAAAGCGAAGACTACAGCTCCCAGCTCTAAATCATGTGTGGGGTAGTTCTCCTCATGTTTCTTCAACTGGCGTGAGGCATATGCCACCACCTTGCCATGTTGCCTGAGCACGTAACCCAGGCCTCTGCCGGATGCGTCACAGTAAACCTCAAAACCCTCCGTACCGTCTGGAATAGTCAGAACCGGTGTAGTGGTCAATGAGTCCTTCAAACTCTGAAACGAACTCTCACAATCTGCCGTCCACACGAATGGTCCCATCTTTCTTCATCAGACTGGTATCGGCTTTGCGACCTTGCTGAAACCTTAACAAACCTCCGGTAGTAAAACTAGCCAGGCGAGGAAAGCTCCGGATGTCGGTAACAGTCTTCGGTCTTGGCCAAGTACGTACGGCATCGATCTTGCTGGGACACTGAGATCCCAGCATCTGAGATAATATGACTTAAGAATGAGACTGGTCAAGCCAAAACTCGCATTTTGAGAATTTAGCATACAAATGGTTCTCCCTCAATATCTCTAACACCCTCCTCAAATGTTCCTCATGTTCAGCCCTTGACTCTGAATATATTAATATGTCATCGATGAATACCACAACCGACTTTTCCAGCTGTTCCTGGAAAAAGCGGTTCATCAGATCCATAAATTCCACCGGTGCGTTCGACAAACCGAACGACATCACTGTGAACTCATAGTGGTCGTATCGTGTCCGGAATGCCATCTTCTCAATATCCCCCTCTTAATGGCTATCTGATGATACCTCAATCTGAGATCAATCTTGGAAAGCACAGATGCCCCCTTCAACTGATCGAACAAATCATCAATGCGGGGTAGTGGATACTTATTCTTGACAGTCACTGCATTCAACTCTCCGTAGTCGATGCAGAGGCGGAGACTACCATCCTTCTTCTTCACGGAGAGAACTGGCACTCCCAAGGTGATACACTTGGTCTGATAAATCCCTTATCCAACAAATCTTTTAACTGTTCTTTCAGCTCATTCATTTCTGCCGGAGCCATGCGGTATGGTGCCTTGGCTATCGGTCCGGTACCAGGTAGTAGCTCAATGGTGTGAACTCTACCTCCCGAGTGGGTGGCATGCCGGGCAGTTCCCGTGGAAAGAGGTCGGGGAACTCTGACACTACCGGTAAGTCGGGTCGAAACTCGGGATCCCTCTCTATGCCTGGACATAGCAAAGATATACTTCTTCCTTCTTCCTCAATTCCTTATACATTGCCATAGCGGTGATGATCTTAGTCGAAGGCTCTCTGGGCCTCTGGCGGTATGATATCGTTACCCCAGACGGGCTCCTGAGCAGCAATCTATGCTCGGCACAGGGATACGACCCTTGTACCGCTCTAACCAGTTCATCCCGAAGATAACATCAAATTCCAACTCCCTGAACTCAATAAAACTGACTGGAAAGTCTTCCCACTTAATACTGACAATGGCTCCACGGTAGTAGTAGCTGCAGACGTGTATATCTGAGTGGTTAGAACTAGAGTTATTAAAATAAACGAAAAGAAATTAAAACTCAAAATAAACGTTGGCTGCAAACAAATCCGGTCATAGTAGTATATATGAAATGTAAGCGACCGGATATCGAACCGTGGGACTAATGTACATTATAGTACCTAAGCATGTCACAAAAAGGGGGGATTAATTGACTTGTTTTTATAAATAAAAGGAAAGATAAAATAAACTAAGTTAACAGATAAACTAAATGGGACTCTAGTTCATGTTAATATAATATCTGCTCTTTCATGCTAGGTTTACTGGTTTAATTATAATTGTTTGGCATATTCCTTTAATTATCCTAAGGTCCGATGAAAACTCATAAGAACTCGTTTTACCAGAGAAATGCAAGGTCCGATGAAAACTCAAGCAAGTGCTAGTAAACGGCATTGTAAAAGGAATTATATTCTTGCAACTTGTACTAACTTAAACGATGAAAATATGTTCCTACAGTTTTACTGCTTAATTAACCCATCTATTTTTTCACCGATCAGATTAGAAATAGATTTCGTAAAGCATTTTAATAAATTCATGAGGTTTATTAAAAAGATGCGAGATAACCTTTAAGCGTAACAAATGCATTAAAGTAAAAAACCAGTAAAACATATTGCATAATTAATACAAATACATAATAATTATTCCCAGAGTATACGTAAACTAGCCTAACATATTAAATAGTGATCCGCTATTTAAATACGTGAGACTAGAGGTGAGACTAATGAAATGAAAAGAAAACAAATGGAGAAGACGGGAGAATAAAAATGGAATGAACGAGTGAGTGAAGGTGTAGTGGTTCGAAGATGGATTGATGGGGTGAATTGGAACTCCGGAAGGAACCACGGAAGGAACCTCCGAAAGGACACTGGACAAGATGAATGGAGCGTGGGTTTTATAGAGGAAGGAAAAGGAAGAAGAGGGAACACCGCGTGAGTGATTTAAGGCAGCGCCTGATATGTTAAATGGAGTAGATGGATATGTTGCAGGCGTGCCGAAAGGAAGAAGCAAGTTGGAGAAGAGAGTCGCGGCGAAGAAGATAACGCGTTGCGTTAATTCCCACATCTGGACATTTACACGCGTCCGCGTAGATGTCCGCCTTCAGTTATGCGGTCGTCTCATGGTTGTCCCCTTATTCCATGCGGACACATGTGTGGTCCTCCTCTTGTCCACGCGGTCCTCTCCTCTTGTCCGCTTTATTTCACGACGTCGCAGAGGCGGACACATGTTCCTCTTTGTTGTTGTCCGCATTAATTCATGCGGTTGCGGTTGTGAGTTGTCCGCATTAGTTCATGCGGTTGTGACGTCGCAGGGACTCTCCTCTCTGTTGTCCGCCTAAACCCACGCGGTCACAGGGGCGGGTCTCTCTGTTCCTGCGTGCATCGTGCCTCTTTTAATCCCTTATAATATGTAATTATTTGGCATTTTTCCTACATTTAACACATATATACATCAGTTAATATAAACAACATAATTATAGGAAAAAAACCAAGATAAGTGAGAAACATTACTAAAAATGCTGCAAATTATAAGGTGATTAAACCTTAATAAGTCTATACGTTTTGCACTTATCAAACTTCCTCACACTTGACTTTTGCTTGTCCTCAAGCAAAATAAGGAATATAATTATCTCTAAGCCATAATAAGAAAACAAGATTAAATAAGTGTAGAAGGGAATTTAGACAAAGTGACAATTGAAAGAATAATTCTGCTCTTAGAAGTAGGTTTTTATAAAACAGTGAAGAAGAACAATTTAATAAAAGCATAGAAAAACTAGATTGCAGAAAACAAGTTAGATTAACCTGGGATTTTCAACCAATTTCAATTCTCTAACCCGGGATGACAAGGGGTGTGAAGTAATGCCTTATTCCGCAATACCTTTCAACACCACGTACTCATGTTTATAAATATAAATTGCAATTTATTATTTTCATCACTTTTTTTTTGAATGCGAAGATTGTATATACAATAATAACACAAATATATTTTTTTAAAATTGCATTATTTTTCTGTACCCTAGACTTTCTCTCTATCCTTGTAGCGGTGTTGGGTCTTCTATCCCAGATCACGAGACCTTAGGTAGATAGGTGTTAAAGCACCCCGAAGAACTTAATAACCGGACAGACGGGGCCTGTTTTGGGTTAGAAAAATTCATAAACAGCGGACTACCTTGTCTTTATCCTTTCTTTCCTTGACTTCCCACATATTTCCATAATCCCAAGCTAAACTAAATTGGTTTTACAATTAGCAGATCTATCATTTTTGAGCGAAAAAAGAGTATTTTGATGGAAAATAATTTTATACAAACTCCTTTAAATAAAAACATCTTTCAGTTGTCACTTGACATAATTTCAAACACTTCTACAATTATTTTATCTCATTTTTTTCATCCTTTTTTTACAGGCAATTTAGAGTAGCAAAAAGCGAGTGCGGCATTATCGAACAACTGTCATATTTTCAGGGAAAGGTCTCTCCTTCCTCACACTTAAGAGGAGCAATGTCCTCATTGTTCAGAATTAAATTCAAGAAAAGGACCTTTCAAAATATGATAGACTCATAAAGGATTAAATTTAATATAGTAGGATTAACATCAGATAGGTTGAACATTAATATAATAAAGAAAGAACTGAGACTCCCCTTATATCGTAGATTGAGGAAGGTTTCCTTCCTCACACTTAAAGCTTTGGTAGGGGTGAGACGTTCCACACACTTAAATTTGCGCAAGTGTTCAACCGAAGATACCGAAATTTCCAAAGCAACTGAGGTTGCTTTCCATATGCGAGCTCAGCTATATATTGTATATATAGAATTTTGTTCTGAAAAAGAAAAACAGTATAGCCAGCAGAACCAAAACTCAAACTGCACCAAATTAACAAAAGGAAAAACAGATAATAATGCATTGCATAAAATAAAAACATAATGTAAACTGAACTGTTACCTTCTTGAATATAACAAAAGTTAGACAAGGTTCAAACAGTAAAAGTCTACAAAAAGTTAGTAAACAACAGAGAAATATAAAATAAAATAAAGATAACAAAAAATAAAAAAAATCACTGCGATGGTGGTGGAGGCTGTACTGATCCTGGCCTGTCTGAGCGAGGAGATGCTGTAGGAGCTGAGCGGTCCGCTCATGCTGCTGCGCTGCCATTTTGCAGACGTAGATGCTCCGGGGCAGTTGCCCCTAGCAGGACCAGAATTAGAAAGACCATCGCGCATACGAGGAGGCATACTTGCGTGATTCGGTGGAGAATTGAAGGAGTTTGAGCAATTGAGGGATGGGGCGAACTCGCGCGCTGCTTGTTCTTCATCGGTCGTCGGGTTGAGTTCTGAGAATTGGGGAAGAACAAGAATTGAAACGCAGCGTCGAGCTCTTTTTTTTTCTGAATTGGTGGCGTCCGCGCTAGCATCCACGTCGCGTTGGGCGGACAAGTGTGTCCGCATGGAGTAGCGGTCCTCAGTGGCGTCCGCGTGGACGACCGCATAGAGCTAGGCGGACACGGTCAAGTCTGTCCGCAAGTGTGTCCGCGTGTTACCAGGCGGACGCGTTGTTTGTCCGCGCGGACATGGCTCTGTTCGCGATTCTCCTTTTTTTATTTCAATTAAATTTATCAAACAACAACAAAATAAATATGTCATAAAATTATAAGTTAGTTTAGATGACATAGGATGATAGCAGGCTGTTGTCCTTGGTTAGACGACCTGTTGATATTTCGAACTGTCGCTGGTGTAGATGCCATGTCATCTTCCGGGTCAGATTCTATCACTGTGGTGGTAATGTTTTGTTGAGTTCGTCTTTGCCTTAGGGTGCGCAGAAAGGTTCTCTCGATCTCTGGAATGTAACCAACCGAGTGATTATTAATATTTTCTGGGAGGCTGTTTGACCTGGTAAAAGGCATTCACCACTCAAAACAGAGAAAAGAAACTCGTTAAGTGAGAAAATAAAATGTTAGGAATTAGATGACAGAAATTTAATGTTAGTAGTTAGAGACAATGGTAAGAAATGACAGAAAATTGAAATGACAATGGAAAGAAATGACAGAAAATAAATGACAGAAAATTAAAGTAGTAGTAGTTAGTATACTGGAAATTTGAAGTTAGTAGTTAGTATACTGGAAAATTAAAGGACAATGGAAATTAAATGACAATAATATAAATAATAATAATATTAAGATGTTAGAAGTTAGATGTCCAAAGTCAGATGTCCAAGTCAGATCAGAAGTCAGATGTCCAAGTCAGATGTCCGAAATTAGATTATCAACAAAATAATATTAACAGATTATTATAATATAACAGGCAAATTAACCGGGGCTTAGGGACTAGAATAAATCAAGTCCCCGGCAACGGCGCCATTTTGCAGACGTGTATATGAGTGGTTAGAACTGGAGTTATTAAAATAAAAGAAAAGAAATTAAAACTCAAATAAATGTCGGGCTACAAACAAATCCCGGTCGTAGTAGTATAGTGAAATGTAAGCGACCAGATATCGAACCGTGGGACTAATGTACATATTATAGTACCTAAGCATGTCACAAAAAGGGGGGGGATTAATTGACTTGTTTTTATAAATAAAAAGGAAAGATAAAATAAACTAAGTTAACAGATAAACTAAATGGGACTCTGGTTCACGTTAATATAATATCTGCTCTTTCATGCTAGGTTTACTGGTTTAATTATAATTGTTTGGCATAATTCCTTTAATTATCTTAAGGTCCGATGAAAACTCATAAGAACTCGTTTTACCAGAAAATGCAAGGTCCGATGAAAACTCGAGCAAGTGCTAGTAAACGGCATTGTAAAAGGAATTATATTCTTGCAACTTGTACTAACTTAAACGATGAAAATAAGTTCATACAGTTTACTGCTTTATTAACCATCTATTTTTTCACCGATCAGATTAGAAATAGATTTCGTAAAGCATTTTAATAAATTCATGAGGTTTATTAAAAAGATGCGAGATAACCTTTAAGCGTAACAAACTGCATTAAAATTAAAACCAGTAAAAACATTGCATAATTAATACAAATACATAATAATATTCCCAGAGTATACGTAAACTAGCCTAACATATTAAATAGTGATCCGCTATTTAAATACGTGAGACTAGAGGTGAGACTGAAATGAAATGAAAGAAAACAAATGGAAAAGACGGGAGAATAAAAATGGAATGAACGAGTGAGTGAAGGTGTAGTGGTTCGAAGATGGATTGATGGGGTGAATTGGAACTCCGGAAGGAACCACGGAAGGAACCTCCGAAAGGACACTGGAGAAGATGAATGGAGCGTGGGTTTTATAGAGGAAGGAAAAGGAAGAAGAGGGAACACCGCGTGAGTGATTAAGGCAGCGCCTGATATGTTAAATGGATAGATGGATATGTTGCAGGCGCGCCAAAAGGAAGAAGCAAGTTGGAGAAGAGAGTCAGCGAAGAAGATAACGCGTTGCGTTAATTCCCAGATCTGGACATTTACACGCGTCCGCGTAGATGTCCGCCTTCAGTTATGCGGTCGTCTCATGGTTGTCCGCCTTATTCCATGCGGACACATGCGGTGTGGTCCTCCTCTTGTCCGCGCGGTCCTCTCCTCTTGTTCGCTTTATTTCACGACGTCGCAGAGGCGGACAATGTTCCTCTTTGTTGTTGTCCGCATTAATTCATGCGGTTGCGGTTGTGAGTTGTCCGCATTAGTTCATGCGGTTGTGACGTCCGCGGGGACTCTCCTCTCTTGTCCGCCTAAACCCACGCGGTCACAGGGGCGGTCTCTCTGTTCCTGCGTGCATCGTGCCTCTTTTTAATCCCTTATAATATGTAATTATTTGGCATTTTCCTACATTTTAACACATATAATACATCAGTTAATATAACAACATAATTATAGGAAAAACCCCAAGATAAGTGAGAAACATTACTAAAAATGCTGCTGCAAATTATAAGGTGATTAAACCTTAATAAGTCTATATGTTTTGCACTTATCAGTAGCGAGTGCAACAAACCTTCTCTTTAGAGGAGCGTAACCGTGAAGTCGGGTAGCTCATCAGCCTCTAGCCCCAACCTTCTTGCAAAAGGTGCCGAGACAAAGGTATGTGAGGCCCCTGAGTCGAAGAGAACTGATGCCTCAATCCCATTAATCGGAAAGGTGCCGGTGAGGATAGTACCGCTGGCGTCGGCCTGTGCCTCTATAAGTATGCTTAACGCACCTTCCGTACCGAGTCCATAACCTAATGTATTCACAAGCTTTCGTGAGTATGATGGTATAACAAGAGTCGTAACAAGTTATATGAACAACACTGTTATTTTATTCATAACCATCCTGTTACAACATGTGCTTCTATCTTACATCTCATTCCTTATCTCATACTAAAAACATTACATGGCTAATATTGTCTAAAGGTTAGGTTCAATCTCCCTGGTCTCATATGCGTCGCATTGATTACTACTGACGGTGCTGTATTCAGCTTGATTCTCTTAATCCCATGGTATAACATCCTTGATTCTCCTCCCATAACTAATACATCCTCGTACTTAAGTATTAACTTATTAGCACGGTCCGCACGCTTCTGCTCGCCGTACAAAAATTCAGCGTCATCCCCAATGGACCAAGACACTACAGGTATCCCCTTTTTGAGAGACTCCGTTGTCTCGTCCTTATCCTGATGTAGTCCAAGTCGCCCATCTTTCTCATAGAAGTTTACAATACAGATGTCCGCTTGTATGTCTAGAATCAGGTCAGCTTCCAACTGCTGAGTGATCTCCACGACTTGTGTAATAACCGGATGGAACACTTCGGGTATTCCCGGTGGTGAGACTCCATCTTGCATCCTTGTGGTTTTGTAGGTCTTGGCATACGGATTCCATTCCTTGCCTAAGCTCATCATCTTTAACTTCATCCTTGCTCCTCCTGGGTACTCTGGTGTATAAAAACCTCCCGGTCCCACTCCTAGTCGACTACATCTCCTGATGATGGCTATTTGTGCTCCTGGTGTCAGGTATCCCCTTAATAAAATCATACCTGGGCGGATAACCTGACATTGTTTGGTTGGAAAGTCTCGGGTTTCGATGTCGGTGTCTTCCAGGTTAGGTGTTGAGGGTATTGGATAGCACATGTTGAAGTTTCCTAAGGTGGTAATAGGTTATATCTTACTTAAGGTTCTAATCTTTCTTATTCTCACTTAACTCATTTATTTACCAAGCATGCATGTAATGCGGTAAGCAGGCAATTTTATTACTAAGTGGTTATAACGGTACCTGGCATCGATGAGGGTTCAGGGTCATCGTCCCGATCCACCATGTGTAGTGTGGGTCCCGACTTTTGGGCTACCCGTGGGTTCTTATCTGCAGCTTGCTGCACCCTTCTCTGACCGTCAGATCCAGCTCCCTAATAAGTCTTGCCCTTGCCCTTCATCTCGGGCCTAAAGGCTCTGCTAGCGGGGGTTCCGGAAACACTCGTAATGAAATACCCCAAACCTTAGTATGTTATTTAAACATTTAAATATGGTATATTAAGACTAAAAAGAGTCTTAGAAACATTAGTAAACAATGTAAACCATAGAAAACACATATAAATGCCTTAAAGTCAATTAGGGCTAAAATGTGCTCTAAGCTTGGGATAAGCTTGGGTAAGACCTAATGAGCTTACCAAGACCTTATTTGTATACTAATGAACATATTAAACCGATTACCAAAGAAAACCAAGCTTGAAAACAAGTTAAAACACAAAATGTGCTTTAAGGAGTCTTAAAGCACATTTTTGAAAAATTGTCTTGTAAATGAGTTTTGAATGGCTAAATGTCCATCATTACTCTTTAATTAGCATGTGTACTATATAGTATCACATTTGGAAGTCTATATCAATGGGAAATCAAAAATTTCACATCTATGTGCCTTGTTTTAGTGAATAGTAACTAAAATAAGCTAGTTTGTAACATATGTTTGTATAAGTATTTAAATTGGCCAACAAAGACTAAAATACCCTTAGTAACATAAAGGGGGCCGGTTTTTGTAGTAATGAGTCACCACACATGTAAGTTTATTAAGCAATAAGTGATGACTAATGGTTACTATTTGCTTTAAGGTATAAATATCTTCTAAAAAGCAAAACCAATCTTCATTCTCTCATTTCTCTCATTTCACATGTCTTCAACCTCTCTTCTATCTCCTTCTTGCTCTCATTCACGGTTTGCTACAGCAACACCAACACCACCATCATTTTCCATCTTTGACCACTTGTAACTCCTAGCCCATTTTGCCAAATTAAATTCTAAGACCACCATTCTCTTCCACTCATCAAGCTCTTCAATTCTATCCTTTCAAAATCTCAAGAGCTCCATTTTGGTGCCAAGAAGAATCTCCATGGAAGGAGCTTGAGCTCACCTTTTCACATATTGTTGTTCTCCTTTGCTTCTAGGTAAGGAAACTCGAAGAAAAATAGCATTTCCTTCATGTTATTATGTTGTCCGAAAATCACCACTAATGGTGCCCTTACCTTGCCTTGTTCTAGCTTCATTTCAACCTTTCATGGACTAGGTGGAGTCTTCTCTTGATATATATATTCAAACTCTCTTCAAGTTCTAAGGTAAAACAATTATCTTAATGTTTTTAAAACAATGTATAATCTAGGGTTTACAATGAGATGAAGCTTAAAGCTTGAATACTCATTATATTGTTTGTATATTGTTTAGAAGTTGACAAGCAAACCAAACATCATTACCGATTTTAATCAAGGAAACAAGAAAGTAGTTGTGAGGAAAGAAGGTAAATGTGCTAACCTAATCTGGTTTAAAGTCTTAGGAGAAATTAGCTTATATTGCTTGTTAAAATGATCTAAGGAGCCAATGGTGAATGACTTAGTAAAATGTTCTCAAAGGCTTAGTAAAAGGCATATGTGTTGTTGAGTGTATTTGCAGGTCAAAGGCAAATATAATGTGGGAAATTCAGTGTTTATGATTTATGCATCTTAAGGGCCTAAGAGCCATGTTATTTAAGGGCCTAAGTGCCAAGCAATTTAATTATGCACTATATTGTGATGTAGTGCTAAATGAGTGAAGTTTTGTGTATAGAATGTGTTTGATGGATTTTAGTGTTCTTGGTTGTTTAATGGTGAAAACATTGTGTTTTGGTATAGTAATGTTCTAGGAGAACCCATGTCGAAATTTAGATAATGTATAAGGAGCTTTAGGTGTTTAAAATGAGTTTTGGTAAGTTAGGAAATGTTTAGAATGGTTAAGTGCTTTACTAGTGAAAGAAACATGCATTAAGGTGTTTTAAGATGTAAAAAAGGCTTAGGCAATGTTCTAGAGGATTTAGAATGCAAAAGAATGTTTTGGGACATTTCAAGATCATGGTGAGATTGTATTTAGGACTTGTGTATTGTTGGTGAAAAAGGGATGAAGTGATTTGTTGCATGGGAAGCTATAAACTTGTAAAGATGTTCAAAGAGTTGTTTAGGAAGAAAAGATGTTTGAGAGATGATGTTGTAGTGGTGAGGAAACATTAATGGCATAGTGGTTATCATAGGTATGAAACACCACTTAGAAAAGCAAGGAGAAAATATCATAAGTGTTAGGAATTTTGGTATGAAGTGAGTAAGTGTTTAAGGAGATAGAAAATGAGTTTCATGGATGTTGTATGAGGGTGTAAGTGTACCAAATGATGTTAGAAAACATTAGGAGGTTTTAGGAGAAGTTTGGTGAAGATTTGACAATGTTGGGCAAGTTCTGGTGGCGTCCGACCCAGGGGTCCGACCCAAGTTTGGGTCGGACGACCTCTGTTAGACGTCCATAAGTGGTTCTGGAATGGTCCGACCCAGAGGACTTAGGTCGGACATGGGTCGGACGTGTATGCTCAAAGGACGGTAAATGTTCTGGAATGGTCCGACCCATATGGTTGAGTCGGACATGGGTCGGACGTATGTGTGTCTAAGGCAGTAAAGTAAATGTTCTGGAATGGTCCGACCCAAATGGTTGAGTCGGACATGGGTCGGACAAGTAGAGTTTTTCAAACCCGAAAATCACTGGAAGGGTCCGACCCAGTTGGTGGGTCGGACGGTGGGTCGGACAGACCAAAATATAAAAAAAAACAGTAAAGAATGTGGCAAATGTAGTTAACCCTAGGGGGTATAATGTAGGCAATGAAGGATAAGTTTGGGCATTAAAACATGTCATATAATCATGTTAAACATTTAGTAAATTTGAAGTTAAGTAAATTAATTAACCGACGTTATTAATCATGTATAGGAGTGACCTACGGTGGAAATCAATCGAAGCAAGGACCAAGGTATGGTTTTCTAGCAGTCTGTTGCCTACCGGTTTACACCGGCTTGTGTGTTGTTTGTTTTTCTGTGTGTTTATGACATTATAAGACTTAATCATGTAATGAGTTTACAGTTGTTCATATTATTGTGATGTTATGATGTGACTCATTTCCCTTGTGTGTGTCTAACATGACTTACCACCTGTTGTGAATTGTTTGTTAAGTTTCCACTGTTGAACTTCTAACAAGTGCTAACTGGGAAGTGAGGAATCCGGTTGTCCAGTCATGCATATAAGTTTAAGAGTAGATATCTGAATCAGATTCGACTCTTATGTTGTTAAGATTGTTCTCCTTAATTTGGCGTTCGATCTCCCGCTAGCTTCCTCCAAAGCTTACCTATTCTGACTTATGATCGGTTTAGTGGGAACATGTGTTTGTGTGGTGTGTTCGGGTCACTATATCCGAACCATCTGTGACTTAAGTTACTCATTCGAATAACAGAACGGTAATGAGTGTGTGTAACGAGCTTAACATGAGAGTGAACCATTCTCTAGGCTCTTATGTTGTTTAACCTTCTTGGTTTGTTATTGTGGAAAGAGTATCCACTGTGTATGTGATGTTGTGCTATGCAATGATAATGCTATGCCACATGTTATGTTATGTTATGTTATGTTATGTTTAAAATGAATGCCATGTTATCATGACAATTAGTTGCGCGTATCCCGGTAGCCGATGGGCTGCGCGTTAACCATACCAGCCAAGGGTTGCTGACCCCCTCGGGGGCTCCATATCTTTACTGCAGGATGAGGATCGAGGAAGCAGAGTGGCTGTAGGTTCTAGGCTGCAGATGTACTTTTGGGTTATTTTGGATGTTGAGCCCGGGATGCGCCTGTGCTCCCGTGGCATTATATTTTGATTCCGTTGATACTACTGTGGCGGTATATTGGCAGTTTACAGTGAAGGAATGTAATTAAATACTCGGTATTGTTTATGATGTATTTATGGTTTTAGTTCTATGCTCGGGAGTCTGATCATCAGACCGGTACACTTGTATTTATTCTGCCATGTTAACCACGTAGATGGTTGACGGCGTTGTAGCACCGAAGCGTTTAGTTAATGTTTAGTTGTCTATTTCCGCTGCGATTTCAATTAGTTGTGAAGTACAATGTAGGGGTTGATGAGTACTACACTGCATTCACCGGTCTTATCCACCTGTTACCGGACCTGGGATACTCGAACCGGGTGCTGGTAAACCGTTTTTACAACGGTCTCAGCCACCGTCTTCGCTATGGGATGGGGCCAGCTGAGTATACTACCTTGCAGGTAATTTGAATGAAGTGTGATGTGAATAAGTGTAATCCATAAGTGAGTATTAATGTGAGTTTGTGAGTATGTTTTGCGGGGCATGACTGACATCCTAAATTCAGGAGTGCTATCATGCTGCTGCTAAGGTAGAGATTACCGTCCCTCGGGACGAGGGAGGAGAATGCGCACAAGCGCAAGGCCACGAGCGAGGGCCAGAGTCCGCAGGGGTACGGGGGAGGAAAGAAAGAAGTAAGAGAAGAGTCAGCACCATGCCAAGCCCAAACCACCCAGCAGCCACTGAAGCTCACATATGCATACGCGGCGAAACCCCTACGCTCTTACCCACCTAAGGGTAATTATTTAATTATGTGTGACAAGTTGAAGTGTATGTTGTTAAGTTGTGAAATAAGTATTGATTGTGTGCTGTGATAGCAGCTAGCATAGGTTTTGGAGCGGAGCGCCACTACTACTGTAAGTGGTGTAACGGAGACCACCCCGGCAAGGACTGCAAGGGAAACGACGTGCAGTGTCGTTACTGCGAGAAGTGGGGTCACCGTGACTATGAGTGTTACCGGAACCCCAACAGCAGAGTTAACAAGCCCAAAGGGCAGTGGAGGGTAAGGCCACAGCGACTATTGATGGCCCGAAGACGGCTAACCAGCCACCCACAGATCAGAGGGGCACTGATTCCCAGAAGGGGATGGGGTCGGGACCTAGCAAGGCCACCCTGCATGTGGTGGACCGGTCTGAGGCGCCAGGGCCCTCTTCTAGACCAGGTACCGCCTAAATTGTTGAGTGAAATAAGTAATTGTATACCGCATTTCATGCATGTGTGTGTTAGTAAGTCCAATGTACTACCATGTGAGTAAGAATTAAGATATAGTGTGAAAGTCGCCTAATTAGATAATTCTAAACTTAAAGGAACCTTCAATATATGTTATCCAATCCCACCCACACCAAACCCTGAAGATACCACCATCAACATCACCGACTTCCCAATGGAGCAATGTTAGGTCATCCAACCAGGTATGATATTCCTAAATGGATACCTGACACCGGAAGCACAAATCCATATCATCAGACGATGCAATGAACTTGGAGCAAAACCTGGAGGTTTCTACACACCCGAATACCCGAGTTGATCAAGAATGAAACTAAAGATGATGTGCATGGGTAAGGACTGGAATCCTTACACCAAGACATATCAAGAAGTGCGAGCTGAAGATGGAGCAACGGTACCGAAGATACCTGAGGAGTTCCTTGCGGTTGTTAATCACACCGTAGGGATTGCTCATCAAGTTGAAACGGATTCAATTCCAAGTGTTAAAGCAGATTTATGCATTGTGAACTTCTACCAGAAAGGTGGACGATTGGGTTTACACCAAGATAAGGACGAGTCACCCGAGTCTCTAAGTAAGGGAGTACCCGTGGTGTCTTGGTCCATTCGTGATACCACAGTATTTATATATGGCGAGCAGAAGCGTGCTGATCTCGCAAAGAAGTTGGTACTAAAATCAGGAGAGTGTGTTAATCATGGGTGGGCAATCGAGGATGCTATATCATGGCATCAGGAAGAACAAACTGAATACTGCACCGTCGGCAGTGATCAACGCCACACACATGAAACCCGGACGTTTGAATTTGACCTTCAGACAGTTTAAAGCCTTGTATAATTATGTAATGTGTTAAGCCAGTGTATGTTAAGGATGTTATATATGTGTTAGTTATGTCAACAGTGTAAACCAACAAATGTTGTAAAAAGAGTGCGTTAATGAATAAAGTGGAGTTGTTGAAGTATATCAACCATGTTGTTACCCAATACTTATTAGTTTACCAATGAATTAGGCTGTGCTCTCGGAATGGGAGGTACACTGAGTGTCTGCAATGAGGCAGAAGCCGGCAAGAGCGGCACAATCCTCACCAGTACCTTTCCAGTTAATGGCGTGGACGCTTCAATCTTGTTCGACTCCGGAGCCTCACATACATTCATTTCGCTATCCTTTGCGAAGAGGCTGGGGTTAGACGGTGATGAGATGCCAGACTTCCTAGTCACTCTCCCGTGAAAGAGCGGATCAGGTGTACCCGCTACCACCGAGATGTTGTTGTGCGAATCAGAGGTGAAGAGTTCCGATCGACTTGATAGAGTTAGACGGACTTGGTTTTGATGTGATTGTCGGGATGAACTGGTTGGAGCGGTACAAGGGCAGAATCCTGTGTGCCGAGCATCGTCTGCTTCTTCGGAGTCCATCTGGGGTTACAATATCTTACCGCCAGAGGCCCAGGGAGCCTTCGACTTAGATCATCACCGCCATGGCTATGTATCGTGAACTACGACGAGGGAATGATGTATACCTCTGCTATGTTCAGGACATAGAGAGAGATCCAGAGTTTAGCCCAGATGCCGGTAGTGTCGGAGTTTCCTGATGTATTTCCTAAGGAACTATCGGGCATGCCGCCAGCATGGGAAGTTGAGTTTGAAATTGATTTGGTTCCGGGCACCGGACCAATTGTGAAGGCGCCCTATCATATGGCTCCAGCAGAAATGACAGAGCTCAAGGAGCAGCTGAGAGACCTACTCGACAAGGGGTTTATCCGCCCTAGCGTTTCACCATGGGAGCGCCGGTCCTCTTCGTGTAGAAGAAGGACGGTAGTCTCCACCTGTGTATTGACTATCGAGAGTTGAATGCAGTTACGGTGAAGAACCGTTACCCTTTACCACGCATCAACGACTTATTTGATCAGTTGAGGGGAGCATCAGTATTCTCCAAGATAGATCTACGATCCGGATACCATAAGATTGCTATTCGTGACAGCGACATTGAGAAGACAGCATTCAGAACCAGATATGGACACTATGAGTTTACGGTTATGCCGTTTGGTTTATCCAATGCACCAGCTAAGTTCATGGATTAATGAACCGCTTGTTCCAAGATCATTTAGACAAGTCAGTGGTAGTCTTCATCGACGATATTCTTGTGTACTCGAAATCGAGAGGTGAGCACGAAAGCCACCTGAGAAATGTGTTACAAACATTGAGAAAGAATCAGTTATATGCTAAGTTTTCAAAGTGTGAGTTTTGGTTGGACCAAGTATTTCCTTGGCCATGTGATTTCTGAAGCCGGGATCGCTGTTGATCCGGCAAAGATTGATACAGTGCGCACCTGGCCTAGGCCGAAGACAGTTACCGATATCAGGAGCTTCCTCGGTCTGGCAGGTTATTATAGGAGGTTTGTAAAGGACTTCTCCAGTGTCTCGAAGCCGATGACTTCCTTGATGAAGAAGGATGCACCATTCGAGTGGACAATCAACTATGAGAGTTCTTTCCAGAGTCTCAAGGATGCTCTGACATCTGCACCAGTCCTGACTATACCAGACGGTCCAGATGGTTTGAGGTCTATTGCGACGCATCAGGCAGAGGTATGGGTTGTGTGTTGATGCAACACGGGAAGGTCATAGCTTACGCCTCCCGACAGCTGAAGAAGCATGAAAAGAACTACCCTACCCACGATTTAGAACTGGGTGCCATTGTCTTCGCATTGAAGATATGGCAACATTATTTGTATGGGGTAAGTGTGACAATCTATTCTGACCACAAAAGTTTAAAATACTTGTTCACTCAGAAGGAGTTGAACATGAGGCAAAGAAGGTGGGTTGAGTTTCTAAACGACTACGACATTAATCTACAGTACAAAGAGGGTAAGGCAAATGTGGTAGCTGACGCATTGAGCCGCCGAGCACACTCTCTCCATTCGCTAGTCTCTCATACTAGCTTGGTTAAAGAGGTGCGGAGTGCTCAGATGACGGATCAGTACATGTTGGAGATCAGGCAGAAGCTTATTGATGGCACATTCGAGGGTCAGAAGTACGACTTCCGACTCCACGATTATGACCTGATTAGGCTGAATGGCCGACTGTGTATTCCGAGGAGTAGCGCTGAGATGAAGGAGCGCATACTGAGTGAATCCCATTGTTCTACGACTTCGATTCACCCCGGAGCTTCAAAGATGTATAAGGGTATGAAACGTTATTTTTGGTGGACTGGAATGAAAAAGGATGTAAATGATTATGTATTGAGGTGTCTCACTTGTCAGAAGGTCAAGTTTGAGCACTGACGGCCTGGTGGTATGGTGCAGCCAATGCCAGTGCCTGAGTGGAAGTTCCATGACATTTCTATGGACTTCGTAGTAGGGCTTCCGCCTACAAGGGGAGGTCTAAATATGATTTGGGTTGTTGTTGACCGACTGACCAAGGTGGCTCGATTCATACCGATGAAGGACACCTGGAAAGTGGCAAAACTAGCAGAACTCTTCGACAGAGAGATTGTAAGACATCATGGGGTACCGAAAACAATTGTGTCTGATAGGGATACCAGATTCCTCTCAAGGTATTGGAAATCACAAGGGAAGCGCTTGGTACCGAGCTGAAGCTAAGTACAGCGTTCCACCCACAGACAGATGGTCAGAGTGAGCGTACCATCCAAACACTTGAGGATATGTTACGTGCATCTGCACTTGATTTTCAGACCAGCTGGATTGATAAGTTACATCTGATCGAGTTTAGTTACAACAACAGTTACCATGCTTCGATCAAGATGTCTCCCTTCCAGGCCTTGTACGGTAGACCATGCCGCACGCCATTATGCTGGGATGAGTCGAGTGAGACGGTCATTATAGGACCAGAGTATTTGGAACAAGTTCAGGCAGAAGTTTGCCAGATCCGAGCTAACATGAAGGCAGCTCAAGATAGACAAAAGTCGTACGCAGATGTGCGCAGACGTGACCTGGAGTTCGCCGTGGGCGATCAGGTATTTCTCAGAGTATCCCCCATGAAGGGAGTATTTCGTTTTGGCTAGAAAGGCAAGTTGAGCCCAAAATATGTGGGCCTTATGTTGTGATGGAGCGGATCGGCCGGTAGCTTACAGACTTGATCTACCCGCCGAGCTGGGCAAGGTACATGATGTATTTCATGTGTCCCAGTTGAAGAAATATATGTCTCATCCGTCTCATGTGCTTCAGCCTGAAAGGCTAACCTTAGAGCCGACCATGCGATCAGTGGAGACTCTCGTACGGATTTTGGATACTAAGACTCGAGACACTCGCCATAAGTCTGTAAGACTGGTGAAGATTCTTTGGTCTAACCAGGACGTTGAGGAGGCCACTTGGGAGCGGAAGATAAGATGAAGGCGAAGTACCCATCATTGTTTACTTGTAGTGTTATGTGTATAGGGTACGGGGCGTACCCCTTTTAAGGGGGGTAGAGCCGTTTCAGTTATATGTGTACGATGTGTATTTAAATACATCGTCTATGTTATGTTGTTATGTTACAGACCGTTGTGTCTGAATGATGTTGATAATGTTGTGTGGACCTTGTGTCTGATGTTGTGTTATGGACCTTGTGTCCGATGTTATGTTGTATGGACTTTGTGTCCAATGTTATGTAAGTGTGTTGTTAATGTTGTATGGAAATATTGTTTATATGTATTCCCGTGTTCTAACATTTAGGATATGTGGAAGTGTGAACTTTGAGGACAAATTCTTTTAAGGGGGGTAGATTGAAATACCCCAAACCTTAGTATGTTGTTTAAACATTTAAATATGGTATATTAAGACTAAAAAGAGTCTTAGAAACATTAGTAAACAAAATGTAAACCATAGAAAACACATATAAATGCCTTAAAGTCAATTAGGGCTAAATGTGCTCTAAGCTTGGGATAAGCTTGGGTAAGACCTAATGAGCTTACCAAGACCTTATTTGTATACTAATGAACATATTTATCTGATTACCAAAGAAAACCAAGCTTGAAAACAAGTTAAAACACAAAATGTGCTTTAAGGAGTCTTAAAGCATATTTTTGAAAAATTGTCTTGTAAATGAGTTTTGAATGGCTAAATGTCCATCATTACTCTTTAATTAACATGTGTACTATATAGTATCACATTTGGAAGTCTATATCAATGGGAAATCAAAAATTTCACATCTATGTGCCTTGTTTTAGTGAATAGTAACTAAAATAAGCTAGTTTTGTAACATATGTTTGTATAAGTATTTAAATTGGCCAACAAAGACTAAAATGCCCTTAGTAACATAAAGGGGGCCGGTTTTTGTAGTAATGAGTCACCACACATGTAAGTTTATTAAGTAATAAGTGATGACTAATGGTTACTATTTGCTTTAAGGTATAAATATCTTCTAAAAAGCAAAACCAATCTTCATTCTCTCATTTCTCTCATTTCACACGTCTTCAACCTCTCTTCTATCTCCTTCTTGCTCTCATTCACAGTTTGCTACAGCAACGCCAACACCACCATCATTTCCATCTTTGACCACTTGTAACTCCTAGCCCATTTTGCCAAATTAATTCTAAGACCACCATTCTCTTCATCTCATCAAGCTCTTCAATTCTATCCTTTCAAAATCTCGAGAGCTCCATTTTGGTGCCAAGAATAATCCATGGAAGGAGCTTGAGCTCACCTTTTCACATATTGTTGTTCTCTTTGCTTCTAGGTAAGGAAACTCAAAGAAAAATAGCATTTCCTTCATGTTATTATGTTGTCCGAAAATCACCACTAATGGTGCCCTTACCTTGCTTTGTTCTAGCTTCATTTCAACCTTTCATGGACTAGGTGGAGTCCTCTCTTGATATATATTCAAACTCTCTTCAAGTTCTAAGGTAAAACAATTATCTTAATGTTTTTAAAACAATGTATAATCTAGGGTTTACAATGAGATGAAGCTTAAAGCTTGAATACTCATTATATTGTTTGTATATTGTTTAGAAGTTGACAAGCAAACCAAACATCATTACCGATTTTAATCAAGGAAACAAGAAAGAAGTTGTGAGGAAAAGAGGTAAATGTGCTAACCTAATGTGGTTTTAAAGTCTTAGGAGAAATGAGCTTATATTGCTTGTTAAAATGATCTAAGGAGCCAATGGTGAATGACTTAGTAAAATGTTCTCAAAGGCTTAGTAAAAGGCATATGTGTTGTTGAGTGTATTTGCAGGTCAAAGACAAATATAATGTGGGAAATTCAGTGTTTATGATTTATGCATCTTAGGGCCTAAGAGCCATGTTATTTAAGGGCCTAAGTGCCAAGCAATTTAATTATGCATATATTGTGATGTAGTGCTAAATGAGTGAAGTTTTGTGTATAAGAATGTGTTTGATGGATTTTAGTGTTCTTGGTTGTTTAATGGTGAAAAATTGTGTTTTGGTTTAGTAATGTTCTAGGAGAACCCATGTAGAAATTTAGATAATGTATAAGGAGCTTTAGGTGTTTAAAATGAGTTTTGGTAAGTTAGGAAGTGTTTAGAATGGTTAAGTGCTTTACTAGTGAAAGAAACATGCATTAAGGTGTTTAAGATGTAAAAAGGGCTTAGGCAATGTTCTAGAGGATTTAGAATGCAAAAGAATGTTTTGGGACATTTCAAGATCATGGTGAGATTGTATTTAGGACTTGTGTATTGTTGGTGAAAAAGGGATGAAGTGATTTGTTGCATGGGAAGCTATAAACTTGTAAAGATGTTCAAGAAGTTGTTTAGGAAGAAAAGATGTTTGAGAGATGATGTTGTAGTGGTGAGGAAACATTAATGGCATAGTGGTTATCATAGGTATGAAACACCACTTAGAAAAGCAAGGAGAAAATATCATAAGTGTTAGGAATTTAGGTATGAAGTGAGTAAGTGTTTAAGGAGATAGAAAATGAGTTTCATGGATGTTGTATGAGGGTGTAAGTGTACCAAATGATGTTAGAAAACATTAGGAGGTTTTAGGAGAAGTTTGGTGTAGATTTGATAATGTTTGGGCAAGTTCTGGTGGCGTCCGACCCAGGGGTCTGACCCAAGTTTGGGTCGGACGGCCTCTGTTAGATGTCCATAAGTGATTCTGGAACGGTCTGACCCAGAGGACTTGGGTCGGACATGGGTCGGACGTGTATGCTCAAAGGACGGTAAATGTTCTGGAATGGTCCGACCCATATGGTTGAGTCGGACATGGGTCGGACGTGTGTGTGTCTAAGGCAGTAAATGTTCTGGAATTGTCCGACCCAAATGGTTGAGTCGGACATGGGTCGGACAAGTAGAGTTTTTCAAACCCGAAAATCACTGGAAGGGTCCGACCCAGTTGGTGGGTCGGACGGTGGGTCGGACAGACCAAAATAAAAAAAAAACAGTAAAGAATGTGGCAAATGTAGTTAACCCTAGGGGGTATAATGTAGGTAATGAAGGATAAGTTTGGGCATTAAAACATGTCATATAATCATGTTAAACATTTAGTAAATTGAAGTTAAGTAAATTAATTAACCAACGTTATTAATCATGTATAGGAGTGACCTACGGTGGAAATCAATCGAAGCAAGGACCAAGGTATGGTTTTCTTGCAGTTTGTTGCCTACCGGTTTACACCGGCTTGTGTGTTGTTGTTTTTCTGTGTGTTTATGACGTTATTAGACTTAATCATGTAATGAGTTTACAGTTGTTCATATTATTGTGATGTTATGATGTGACTCATTTCCCTTGTTGTGTCTAACATGACTTACCACTGTTGTGAATTGTTTGTTAAGTTCCACTGTTGAACTTCTAACACGTGCTAACTGGGAAGTGAGGAATCCGGTTGTCCAGTCATGCATGTAAGTTTAAGAGTAGATATCTGAATCAGATTCGACTCTTATGTTGTTAAGATTGTTCTCCTTAATTTGGCGTTCGATCTCCGCTAGCTTCCTCCAAAGCTTACCTATTCTGACTTATGATCGGTTTAGTGGGAACATGTGTTTGTGTGGTGTGTTCGGGTCACTATATCCGAACCATCTGTGACTTAAGTTACTCATTCGAATAACAGAACGGTAATGAGTGTGTGTAACGAGCTTACATGAGAGTGAACCATTCTCTAGGCTTATGTTGTTTAACCTTCTTGGTTTGTTATTGTGGAAAGAGTATCCACTGTGTATGTGATGTTGTGCTATGCAATGATAATGCTATGCCACATGTTATGTTATGTTATGTTATGTTATGTTTAAAATGAATGCCATGTTATCATGACAATTAGTTGCGCGTATCCCGGTAGCCGATGGGCTGCGCGTTAACCATACCAGCCAAGGGTTGCTGACCCCCTCGGGGGCTCCATATCTTTACTGCAGGATGAGGATCGAGGAAGCAGAGTGGCTGTAGGTTCTAGGCTGCAGATGTACTTTTGGGTTATTTGGATGTTGAGCCCGGGATGCGCCTGTGCTCCCGTGGCATTATATTTTGATTCCGTTGATACTACTGTGGCGGTATATTGGCAGTTATAGTGAAGGAATGTAATTAAATACTCGGTATTGTATATGATGTATTTATGGTTTTAGTTCTATGCTCGGTAGTCTGATCATCAGACTGGTACACTTGTATTTATTATGCCTTGTTAACCACGTAGGTGGTTGACGGCGTTGTAGCACCGAAGCGTTTAGTTAATGTTTAGTTGTCTATTTCCGCTGCGATTTCAATTAGTTGTGAAGTACAATGTAGGGGTGTTACACGTAAGCTCGGTGCCCGTACACCCACAGTAGTTGCACTCTACCTTGTTCCCCTTACAATCGAGCCCGGGGTGGTCCTTATGACACCACTGACAGATGTAGCGTCGTTGGTAGCCACCACCGGCTCCCTTATCAGTCTCAGATCCTGATCACTCACAATATTAATACTCATATCTTAAACGGTTGCTAATTGTCTCTTAACTCACTCAATATTAACTTATTTACCCTTTGGCGCCCTTGAGCGGAGGGGCTTAGCTGCATATAAATATGTCAACTTCAGTGGCTCTTCTGGAGCCTTCTCCTTTTCCTCCTTCCCAATGTAAACTCCTCACATGTCTAAATCCCATCCCCTTAAACAATAAAACACCTTAAGGTAAGTAATTTACCTTGTTCTTTTACAAGCTCACAAACTTTCCTCCTTAGCCTTTTTCCTTGAACAATCTCGGTCACCACTTAAACTCTCCTTTCCAATGTTCTAACCAATATGCAATGACTCTAATGAGTGCTAGATAATACATTAACCTTAAGGAACAAACCCTAGGTTAAAAAATTTGCTTTAAGGTATTAAATTGATTGTTTTACCTTGGAGTCTTAGAATAAGCTTGGATATGAAGCAAGAAGGACCTCCTCCAGCCCTTGAAGAATAGAAAACAAGCTAGAACAAGGCATAACAATGAAGCCCCATGAGTATATATTTTCGGTAATGAAGAAAAATGGTGGAAACCTAAATTTTCTTACATATTCTTTACCTTAAGAGAATGGAGAAGCTAATGAACTCTCCAAGCTTATTTTTCCCCCTTCAATGGAGGTTTCACTTCACACCGAAATGAAGCTCTTAGAGATTTGAAAGGATAGAAAGAAAGAGCTTGAGCTAACTAAGAGATATATATGCTTGATTTTGATTTTGGAGCTTAAATGAGCAAGATGTGGGCAAGGGAAGATGGAGCTAGCATGGAGGTTGCTTCGTACGTGAAAGAGAAGAAAGAGAGCAAGAGAAATCAGTGGAGAAGATGAAGAATGAAGAAAGGAGGAGAGAGGGAAGCTAAAGCAAGATTTTATTTAAAAGGTAAATAGTACTATTTACCTTATCTCTCTCTTTTTTCTTTAATTGATGAGTCAAGTGGTGACTCCCCACATCAAAACCGGCCACCCCCTTAATAAACAAAATATTTATGGTCTTGATTGACCAATTAATTAGCTTATATTGACTTAATGCTAAACTAGTCCAATTTTAAGCACTATTCACAAATTAGTGCACATATTTGTGAAATTTTTGATTTCCCATTGATTTAGACTTCCTAATGTGATACTAATTAGTGCACAACTTAATTAAGGAGTAATCATGGGCATTTAGCCACTTAAAACCCCTTTCTAAGACAATTTTTCAAAAATGTGCTTTAAGAGTCCTTAAAGCACAATTTGTGTTTTAACTTGTTTTTGAGCTTGGTTTTCTTTGGTAATTGACTTAAAATGACCATTAGGATATTACTAAGGTCTTAGAATGATATTTGGGTGCTCACCCAAGTCTCTCAAAGCTTAGAGCACGTTTTTGCTTAAACTGCTCTGTTGGTGTTTCCTTATATTTTCTAATGTTTCTAAGGCATTATTTAGCCTCCCTATATCTTAGCTTATCACTTAAATACCATATCTAAGTTTGGGGTATTTCAATTCGACCAAGTGGTCGGCGTACCCTCACTAGTACGCTAGGTATGCGGTTATCATATCCAGCGAAAGCTGACCCCCTAGGGGGAACGTTTTTAGTGTGCAGGTACCCGAAGCAGACATGGTCGCAATAAGAGACTGGTGACAGTGTAGATTGTAGAGAATAGTATTGAACTTGTAGCCTTGAGGTAGTAGTGTATCAAGGGGGTACACCTTGTGCATTGTAAGTATGGAGAGGTGAGGATTGGGTAGATGTAGACTCTTAACGAGTATGATTGAAATTGGAAGAGGTATATATATTCGTGTAAGGAACTTAGTAAACTCGGTTATGAATATTGCATCGTATGGTATTGTAAGGAGTAAAGTGGTGAATGAAGCATTGTAGTATTTATTTGGTAAATGGAGTATTTATTGTAGATGTGTAGTACTCGGGATTCCGGTCCATTAGACCGATGCTGTATGTAGTAGTAGTAGCCTTGTTAGTCACGTGGGTGGCTAACGGCATTGTATCACCCACTGTATGTAAATATGTATCCGCTGCGTGAAACTGGTAGCACGAGGAGATTGGACGGTAATGACAGTATTAACGGTAGGGGTGTTACAGTCCTAGGACCAAGTCCCGCACCCTGCTAAAACCTGTTACAAGTGCAGTTTTTCAACCCCAATTCAACTCCTAATCCATACCTAATCAATCCCTAATCTTTCCACAAGTTTAAAACATGTTTAAACACCTTAAACATGCTCTAAATCTCTTCAAATCATAGGTTTAATCCTTACTCAATTCTTGCTCAAATTCACCATTCTCTCATTTTGCACTAATGCACACTTGTGCATTTTCTAACTTCTCTTAGCACTTTACATTTTGTTCTCACTTCATTTGACCATTCCAAATCATTCCTAGGCCAATGCACTTCTAAAACCTAAGCTCACTCTTTATTTCACAAGTTTAATACTCTTGCTCATCTCAAGTCAATCCAAGACTTACTCACACTCTTATGCTACAGATTTTGCATCAATTCTCCTCTCTTTAACAATCAACCCCAAGGTGGTTTACTCACTCCACCAAATCTCCATTCATACCTAGCTAACCCTAGGTTATTCTTTACTCAATTCACCACTTAAATCACTTAGATTTCTACCAGAATTTCACCGTAGTCCGGCTACTTTTTAACATTGCCCAAACCTTATTTCTTCACATAATTCATCCTAATCTAGCCAAACCACAAGGGTTCTATCAGCACACATATAAAACCATCAATACTCATCAATTCTCCAAATACCACACAATGCATAATTCATAAAATGCATAGCTCTTAAATCAAACACTAGATTCACAACTGCTTTCTCACTTGCATTATTCTTTACAAGCACATTATTACCACAGCCCAAGTGGGGTTAATTTATTTTACTAACCCATCCCAAATTCTAATAACACTTAGTTAGTCTACAAGGTAGATTAATTACCTTATATTCACAAGCCTTTTCGTTGCCATTCTCTTCTCCTCTTCTCCACTTCTCTTCACTCCAAAATCGGTCAAGGCAATTCTCTTGCCCAATACTCTAGACCAAAGTACCAATGGACATAAGGAGTACTAATTAGCTCTCCTAGCTTGTGAAGATAAACTCATGAATTCAAAAGAGGCTTAAGGCATAAATTGGACATTACTTTAGGAGGATCTTGAAGGGTTTTCAAGCATGAATCAAAGGTGGGAGTTCTAACCACCATTTTAGGCTTGGAGAATAGCTCAATACAAAGAGAAACAAGGCATTAAAACATGCCAAAATCGGCAAACAAGAGAGGGTGAAGAAAAATGTATTTTTCTTTGGATACTTTTACCTTGGATGAAGGAGGAAGCTTCAAGCTTCAAGATGGGTGTGCTTTTTTATTCAAATAGCCAATACCCACGAAAATGAATTTCATCCTTTTTTGAATTTTGAAAAGAGGGAAGTGTAGAGCTTGATGAGAGGATCACAAATATGTAATTATTTTTGTGATTTAAGCTTGGAGCTATATTGGGCAAGAAGAAGAAGATCAAGAAGCCATGGGAGAGGGCTTCATTTTCGTCCCAGAGAAGAGGGGAGGAAGGAGGACGGTGGGAAAGGAAGAAGGAAGGAGGGGAGAAAAGAGGAAGTGAGGGAGGAGAGAGAGTAAATCCCCATTTCTACTTTTCCACTTTTTCTTCTTTTACTTTTATTTCTTTCTTATTAGCTAATAAAAGAGATGGGGAGACTTATTTGACTAATAAAAACCGGCCCACCTATATTAGTTAGCTGGAGCATTTTCATTTTTTACAATAAAACGCTCATTATGTTACCCGGTTTGGCACTATTCACTAACTGGGCCCGTTTTTTTGATTTTTCTCGTTTCTTTATTTTAATGGTTCTTAAGCTTCCATTAATACTTAATTATAGTTATATTGACAACTATAATTTTTTACGGGTTCGTTTGACCACTTAAAGTAACGCTTTAAAACGTGCTTTAAAACTCTGTTTTTTATCCATTATTTGGATCCGTTTTCTTTGAGAATCATTCTCGTATGCTAATTAGGCTTAATTAAGCCTTATGAATCCATCTCGGACCCTAACGAGATCATATATCTCTTATACTCATTAATTCGCGTTTAGCGTTTTACGCATTTTTCTCTTTACTTTTGGTTTTATTCTCTTTACCATTACTCTTTAGGCACCATTAGACCTTTAATAATCATATTAGAGTAATTTAATTACCATTTTTAGGTCCGGGGTATTAAACTTATATTATAAATTTGGGTATATTAAAAATAGCTACAAGTATTTAAATGGCTAGTTTATTAAGTTATGTGGCTAAATTGTAAATTTTGAGATGTTTGGTGAAATACCCCAAACCTTAGTATGTGGTTTAGATATTAAAATATGGAATAATAAGGCTAAAAAGTGCCTTAGAAACATTAATGAACAATTTAAACCACAGTAAACACAGATAAATACCTTAAAGTCAATATGGGCGAAAATGTGTTCTAGCTTGGGATAAGCTTGGTTAAGACCTAATGAGCTTACCAGACCTTATTTATATGTTAATGAACATATTAAACCAATTACCAAAGAAAACCAAGCTTGAAAACAAGTTAAACACAAAATGTGCTTTAAGGAGTCTTAAAGCACTTTTTGAAAAATTCTCTTGTAAATGAGTTTTGAATGGCTAAATGTCCATCATTACTCTTTAATTAACATGTGTACTACTTAGTATCACATTAGGAAGTCTAAATCAATGAGAAATCAAAGATTTCACAAATATGTTCCTTGTTTTGTGAATAGTAACCGAATTAAGCAAGTTATAACATAAGTCAACATAAGTGATTTAATTGGTCAAAAGACTAAAATACCCCTTACTATATTATGGGGGCGGGGGTTTTTTAAAGGTGAGGCACTCCCTCACTAGCTTAATAAGATAAGTAAAGAATGAAAAAGCAAGTTACTATTTACTTTAACATAAAATATCTCTTAAAACCTTACCTTTTACTTACCTTCTTCACTTTCTTCATTTCCTTCATGTTCCCACCGTCTCCAACTTCATCTTCTCCCTCTTATTCATGGTTATGCTACAACACCACCACCATCTTCATCTTCAACCTCTTGTAATTCCTAGCTCCATTTCGATCAAAAACTGGCTTAAGGTATCTTCATAAGAATTGTATAGGAATAAAAGATCTTTAAAAAATGCTATAGAACAAGAATTTTCACCCACGGATGAAGAAGATATGATAGGACAAAGTTTACCTGTTCAACTGAAATTTCCGGATTCTGGGTTTCCAGAACTCGGGGAGGCAACTATCGATGCCTTTATCTTCTACCCGATTGAGAATCAGCCTTGGGTGTAAAAAGAAACGTTTGAGAGGAGTTAAAGATCTTCCAATGATAATGGTGCATCAATTTTCGTACAAGGATGAGAAAGTTATGATAATGACAAAATTGGGTTTACATTTGCTTCTACAAATTGGGCAGAAAACTCACGAACTGATCAGGTGACGAACTTTAGACGGTTTTCTGTACTAATTGGTAGTGATTCCGACTTAGATGTCTAATAAAACTTAAATAAGAATTAAAAGCTTTAAAATGAGCTATGGAAAAATGGATTTGGCTCAAGAACGAAAGAGTTATGGCTAGCGCAAAATCAGACGTTTTACTTGACAAATCTGGATTTCTGGGTTCATCTGGCTGAGGAGGCAACTTTGAGACGGCATAACTTTTTTTGTGAGGTGAATTAGGTTTAACTTGATAGATGGTTAAAAACTAGGTTAAAAGGAGAAGAGAATGGTGAAGCTTTAACGACAATTGGATGTGTAGAATGAAAGTTATGATCGTCTAAAGATGGGCACATGATCTGATAGTTGCTGAGTGTACTTAGCCGTTTTTGTGGAAAAATTAGGCCAACTGACGTGGCACGAATCCCGAGGCGCGTGCGCTGAGTCAGTAGCCCTTGCCACATCAGCATTTTTCAAAATTTTGGCTACAAACTTCATTTTATCATAACTTTGACTAGGATGATCCGTTTTTGACATTCTTTTTATCAATCTTTTTGGTTTTCCAGAACATTTTTATTGGTATAGGTTTTATGGGCAGGTTTGACCATTCTCAAAAAGTCAATGCTAGCAAGGGTTAAGAAGCTTTAAGGTTTCTATGATTTTATATTGACTTTTATTATTCAAATTAATGTTCCAAATATTTCAAAAACCTTTATAATATAATTGAAGTGTTTAGAAATTTTTCCAAGATTTATTGACTTATAAATCTTATTATTAAATTCATAATACTATATAATAATTTAATATTTAATAGTATTCTTTCAGTTTAAATAGAAGAAATCCCCTAAATTAATTAGTTTGAAACCCTAAAATTTGAAAAATTGGAAATAAGAAATCCCCCCATCGTCCGTGGGTGTCCGTGGTCACGGACAACCCGTCCGTGGTCCCGGACCATGCGTCCGAGGTCACGGACCACCCACGGACAGTGGGTGTTTGATGGTTCCCGACGGTGTTTTTAGCTCAAAATATATGTACTTGTAGCCTGAAAGATGTACAAGACGTTAGTCATAAAAAGTTTTCAATTTGAAATCGAATAACACACAAAAATTTGCAAACAAGTAACAAGGTAGTAGCTAAAACAATTAGTAATACAGAGGCCGAGAAGAGTTAGTTTGAACCCAAATTTTGAGACAAGACTGATAAAGTCGTAGGGAGTTAGGAAAGTGAAATTCCTACCTGTTTCACCTTCGGGTTTACAACGATTCTTCACGTCAGGATTCGTCGAGTGCTTCGTTGATGGTAGACCCGAAAAGTTTTTGAACCAAGCTTCTGGTTGTTGGTTGTTCTTGTTGTTCTTCACGTTTTGGTGGTGTTTATGTGGGGTTTTGATGATTGTTGATGCTTTGGGAATTGGAAAACAAGTTTAGATGGTGATTTCGGGGGATTTTCGGTATGATTTTAGTGGCCGGGTGCTGAAAAACGTGAGAGAGAGAGAGGGGAGGCTAGGGATGTCAATCTTGACATGAACCCGAAATCCGACCCGAAATCCGAGCCGAAACCGACACGCTAAAACGCAGGTTTGGGTTGCAATTTTCAACCCGAAAGTATTTTTGGGTCAGGTTCAGGTTGGGTCACTTAAAACCCGGGTTGATTTTGGGTTTGACCTGTTAACCCGATTTCAACCCGAAAACCCAAAAATATCTTTAAAAAATAAAATAACATATTCTTAAAGTGTGAATAACCCTAACCCATCATTTTTCTCACGTTTATGTTTGCTTCACCTACTAACCTCACCGCCGCGGTCTTCTCCTCCCCATTCCCACTCCCCATCTTCGAACGTGACCTACTCTCCTTCCTTCGTGAATACGAGTGCCGACCAGAGAGGCAGAGATTCGAGTCACCTTTCTTCTCCATTTCGCCTCCTCCTCCTCGACCTCGACTATCCTTCGCCTTTTGTGACTTCGAGCACAGACAGAGACCAATGTCTCGTTTCCTTTGCACACCAGTTCGCCTCCTCCCATCCTCAAGTGAGTTCTCTTCTCCTTTTATTTGTTGCTTCTTATGACTTGTAATTTATGGTTACATTTTGTGAGTAGGAGAACCGTAGTTACAGTAATTCACGGTAACATTTTCTTTCTTGCTAAGTTGTGTAGTGAGAAGCCTATTTTAATGAAACATTTGTGAGTTGAGATTGAATTTTAACCATGAGTTTGAGTAGGAAGAACCGTGTATGTGTTTCCTCTATTGGATGAGTTTCACTATGAAAATTTAGAGGAGGAAATTTCTTGATAAGATGAACATTTAGTCGTATGGAGGAGCTGAAAAAACTGATGGCAAAAATTCTGGTACTGATTCAGGGGCTGCAGGTAAGGAGAGCAGTAACGATTTGAAGGGTTGAACTGAATACTCTAGGGAAAGCTGGCTTGTAAAGTATTGTCATCTGTTTCATTGTCATCATTGATTATGTTCTCATATTCCATCTCATGTCCACTCATTGACATTTAGTAAATTCTAATTTTGCTGTAACGGGTAACGCAGTGCTAGTAGTTGATCTCAAGCTTAAAAGTCTTGGTAATCTAGACACTGACGACTGCTTGTTTTAGATTTATAGGCCTGCTACAGCTGTTAAATGCTAGCAGTTTTTCTAGCTGTAAAAGGTTGGTGTTTTACTTTTTTTTCTACACTTGTTTCAAAAAGAGTGTTTTAATAAAAATGTAGTTAATTAGTCACCTCCCATTTAGGGTTTGATTCCTCTATAAGATAACATAAATTAGCAATTATATTAGTAACTAATTGTTTATTCATGTCTCAGCAGTTCTATTTGACAAGCTAGAAGTGTTTCTAGCAATTTCGTTAGCTACTTGGAAATGCTACATTTTGATAAATGTTTTTAAAAATAGAACCAAAAATTTAATACTTACATGTGTGGTTTGTTCTACCTATGTTGGTAGTGTCAGTTTTTCTTCTTAAAAAACATGGGTCTCTTTTCTGCTGCATCATGGATTATATAGTTTTATAATAGAATGATTTTTATGATGGCCTTTTCTTTTTAAATTAAATCACTCTTCTGATTCTTCAATCGAATTGGGTTTTTTAGTTTCGATTTGGGATAACCCAATTCTGTACTATATCAGACTGGCTTCGCTGTTTGTATCTCTAGTAGTTCTATCCTTCCACATCTGCGGTTACTTCCGATTTCTAGTGGATTTGAATGTTGGTGATAACGCTGATGATTATCGGAAACTGATCATATATTTCTCATTCATTGTCTCTCAAACATAAGCAGTTCTTTTTGTAGATGTAAGAGAAAATGATCGATTATATATCTTATATACTCAAACATAGGTGCATTAAATGCAATGCAATTATATAAAGATGTATACAGAGATATACATGATCTGCATCTACATGAATAGTAATATTCCTTATTTAGTTCATATTCTTCTCTTTTGAGTCTAATATGTTGCTTGTTAAACTTGGAAACATGAGATTTAATCAGATTTAGTTGATGTATATAGTAGCTTTCGTTGAATATTATAAGTTGTTTAGAAACAAATTTAATTTATTGTAAGAACAAGAAGAAATGAATCTGATAGTGACACTGATGCAATCACATGACATATAATCATTTTTTTCTTTGCATTATCTTGGTCTTATTTTATAGTTAATGTCTTAGCCAGCTACATTCGATCACATGACAGATAGATTCTTTTAATGTTAAGGAAAGATTGTTGAATTGTTGTTCACCCTTAGATGGCCCCACTGTTGTACGTTGTGTTGGTAAGCACTAAGTAGTCATGAGTCATGTGCTTGTTTTGGTAAGTCTCGGTTGGATGATACAGTTTAGCAAAAATTTGCATTATGGTTTCTTTGCACTAAGTAGTAATGACTCATGTGCTCGTTTCTTTGCATTTTGTTTTTCTTTCTACTGCAGAAACTTTAGACATGAGTTGGAGGAAGCTCAAGGCGGCAGCAGCTTTTATAAACCAATCTATTGATAAAAATCTGCATTGTTGATCAACAACGGTTTTTCTTTGCATTTTGTCTTCATTTAGAAACCAATCTATGTTGCAACATTCCAAAATTGCCGCTTGTTTGGAGTGCTCTTGCTGTACAACCGAATCCTAGTGGTTGATGGTTTCAGTTGGAATGCAATGTAGACATGAATGACAATGTAATTAGGATCTATATTTTTTTCTTCTTAAAAGACTATGGATTGTGTATTTGGCTTAATTTTTTTCTTATGTTTTTTTAAAGTTTCTCTGTGTCTGGGTTTGTTCAAAATCCACTTTCTAAGATGAATATGTATGGACGATACAAAATTGGTAATTGTAGGATAGACAAATTTTAGGTGAATTTCGGGTTGAATTCGGGTTTGGGTAACGGGCAGTTTTGGGTTTATGTCAAACAGGTCGGGTTCGGGTTGGGAATATGCATAGCAGGTCGGTTCCGGGTTGATCAAATCTAACCTGCTCGGGGTTTGGGTCAGTTTCGGGTTGAACATATACTTGAGCAGGTCGGGTTCGGGTTGAGGCCAACCCAACCCAAAACCCGAAATTGACACCCCTAGGGGAGGCAATGCTTTCTGACTTCCTAGTGTTCTTGAGCTTGTGAGATTCTGATTTGATCAAAAGATTTATCCCTTTATATAGACTTTTTTAAAGATAAAGAAAATCTAGTAAAAGTAAGATTTTTTGAAATTTTAATTAAGTGACTTCCCAAAGGAATTTTGCTGTGAAATTTTAGCCACGTGTAAAGGATGAAAATTATGATTTTTCTTAAGTGGAATCGAATTTTTCAAATGTTGGAATATTTTTAAATTCAATTTCTCGTCAGATTCACTTAGAAATTGCTAGACAATTATTGGAAATTTGAAAAATCAAAATTTCAATGCCATTATGCTCAAAATGTCATCCTCTATCATGGGTTAAAATTTCAAAGCATTTCAAGTTGATTTGAGCATCTTTTGGAGTATAGAGAAAGCCTATAGAAGATCTTGGGAGCCTTAAAAATTACGAAAACGCCCCTGACAATGACGAAACTGCTCCCAATACCCCGGAATGCGCCGATCGAGGCGGAATCCCTCATGACTTGATTGAAGTGCCTCTCACAACACCAAAACATTATAGACCCCAACCAGGGGGTAAATTATTTTGGGTATAACAGATTACCCCCCGTCAACTAGACTTTGTAATGAAAGTGAAAAGGCTAGTTGATGCTTGAGTGATACCCCAAAATTTTAGATTTTTCCAAGACCCTGCATGTTATCGAAAACTAATAAATTATGTCGAGCTATTCTAAGGCGCTGACTACCTATAAGTAAAGTGAAGTGAAGTAATGTCAAGCGATTCTAAGGCATTGACAACCTAAAAAGTAAGAATGAAATAATGTCAAGCGATTCTAAGGTGTTGACAACCTAAAATGAAATAATGTCAAGCGATTCTAAGGCGTTGACAACCAAAAATGAAATAATGTCAAGCGATTCTAAGGCGTTGACAACCTAAAATGAAATAATGTCAAGCGATTCTATGGTGTTCACAACCTAAAATGTGAAAACTGGGTGGTATGCAAATGCAAGAATGTTGAAATGCTAACGATGCTGATGATGCTCAGATGCTTCTTGGGACCGAAACCCATGCCAATGCTCCTGGCTGGACCCAATGTGGACTTATTGCCATCGCCCCCCAAGCCGGTGTGCAGGGATAACTCCTGGTAAAAACCTTGGGGACTTATTGCCTTTGCCCACCATTCGTTGATCCCAAAGTAAGCTGACATAACACAAGAGGATTTGTTGCCATCACCTCGCCAACTTTTCGGTCGCCAGGTCTTGTGACGCGCCTGGATAATGCAACTAGGTCTTATGACGAGCCTATATGAATGAGATGAATGCAATGTGTTTGATGAGAGTGGGTAAGCTAAAGGGTCTTACTACGAGCCTAAAGGAATGCAACTAGGCCTTATGACGAGCCTAAAGGATGGTTCTAGGTCTTATGAAGAGCCTAAAGGAATGCAGCTAGATCTTATGACGAGCCTAAAGGATGATTCTAGGTCTTATGACGAGCCTAAAGGATTGTTCTTGGTCTTATGACGAGCCTAAAGGAATGCAACTAGGTCTTATGATGAGCCTAAAAGATGGTTCTAGGTCTTATGACGAGCCTAAAGGATGGTTCTAGGTCTTATGACGAGCCTAACGGTGGGACCTAGGTCTCGCTACTAAAAAACAGCGGTTTAGAGACGGAAATTGAGACGAAACTATTTCCGTCTCTAACTAGAGACGGAATAGAGACATGAAAATTTAAAAAATTGAGACAAAATAGAGTCGGAATAGAGACGAAGTAGCCCGGGAAAAAATTCGGCGCCACATTTTACATCTGGTGTTCGGAATAGAGACAAAACAGAGACAGAAATATTGTCTCTATATTAAAAGAAAATAGCGACGAAAATATTCTGTCTCAAAATACCTGGTGAAAGTGGATATTCTCTAAGATAGAGTCGGAATTTTAAATCCGACTCTAATAGAGATAGAATTTTAAATCGACTCTATTAGAGACAAATATTTTCCGTCGCTGTCTCATAACCCTAACCCATTCTAAAATTTCGCTCCACCTACTCACACGGTAATTTTGCAACGCTAACTATCAAACAAGGGAATATGTGAGCGAGGGAAGATACGATTTTCCTGCACTTCACTGACGGTAATTTTCTACCCCATCTTCCTCAGGGTAATTTTGGTTTACACTTTCTTCTAAACTCATGGTAATTTTGCAGTAACTTCGAAAGGTGTATACGCCATCAATCTGCAAGCGTTCGAACTCGAAGGTGCACGTCAAGCTCGAGGTTGCTCGTTTGGATGTGGTTAATCTTCTGGTTAGTTCCCTTCTCACCTGACTTCAGTTTAGTTCGTTGGGCGTAAATTGATTTCAATTTGTGTTGTTTTATTCTACTCGTCTTGTTCAATCAACGTTTCAGTCTCAATTTTTTTTCCTGCTTCTAGTTTTGTTCTGGGAACCCTATCTGTAATTGAATCCCGTCCAAACGGGTGGATGATGATGTTGAAATCTGTTACTGCAACCAAGTAATTGTATAAATGTATACGTGAATAACTAGACTTTAAAATAGTTCTAGTTCTGATCTGTCACATTCCAATTCATGTTCTTTATGGGCTGCCATCATTTTTTATTAGGTTCAGCCTACCTAGCCGCTTGTGCCGCTGCTGCTGTCCCGACTTGTGACATGTGTTCTTCAATTACTACAAGAACGTCAAATATGAAATTGTGAATGTTAAGCACCAGACTTTGTTGTTGTCCCGACTTGTGACTTGTTTACGTTTACTACAAGAACTCCAGCAATGATGATGTTCTGTTCTTTCTTTTAAAAAAAATTCATTGAAGTGAAAATACTCGACCTTTGCATCTAGTAATTCTTTTAGCTTCAGCTGGAAGATTTGGTTTGAGATCCACAGTCAACTGAACCGCACAGAGAGCACAGTTCTGTTTGTTTCTTATACCCAAGATAGCTTTAGAAAATAATGTCTACCCTGGAGCCAAAATTCTCCCAAAATTCATCTGATTTTGTGTAACACTGGATGTTGATTGCTGACAAGCAGAGTTCAGTGGTACGATGATTTTTTTTTTTAGGAATATATCAGCTTTTTTACGCACTGCTAATATAATGCTAATTTAGATATAGAACAAGACTTCTTTTGTTATTGGACTATAATAGGTGTTCAGATTATTTTTATTGAAGTAGTCCTCCAGTCTAGTGCTTTCGTGATACACATCAGAGAATCTAAGATAAAGTAGTGAGGCATCAAAAACTTGATCTAGTGAACAAAACTGAATATGTTTTATAAGCTTGTTTCTGATTGAGTAAACTTCTCATTCTTCCAGATCAAGCCCATTATCTTCATTGCTGGAGTTTTGTTGTCAGGTATGTTAATCTAGTCCTCCCACTATTTATGTGTGCCCATCAAAATCTTGTTATTATATATTGATATTAAAAAGAAATTACCTTTGAGATCATTGAAGAAGTTCCACCTTTGTTTTTAAATGTGTTTACTCTTGGTAGCTCTGATCAACCAATATAATGACATACATATTATTGTTTGCCGTACACCACAAAAAATATTTTTTTTTTTATCAAAAACTGTAATTAGGCGCAACATAGTATATGTACCACTAAATCCATGATCATGAATACCATTCAATCTTAGTACTAACTCGCCATACGTCATTGTCTAATGATTTCCTTCAAACTCATTGTAGCCTTGTTGTTCATTGAAACGATATGCAATCTTCATTAAGTAATTAGAAATTCAATTTTTTTTCCACTAAACTATAGTATCTTCTATGCTATCCATCTTTTCATTACCAATCTGAAAGTTTCAATTTTTAAGGTTAGGAAAATCTTAATATAAAAGCGAAGAACAATATTAATTACTTACATGAACAAATTCTAAACTTTTAGACTAATCTAGCCTTGTTCCAACTATTGGTGAAAAAATAGAAAGTATAGAATATTGCGTCAGGATGGTTCCTGACGGTGTTTTTAGTTCCGTCGGGTTTACAACGATTCTTCACGTCGGGATTCGTCGAGTGCTCCGTTGATGGCAGATCTAAAAGGTTTTTGAACCAAGCTTCTGGTTGTTGGTTGTTCTTGCTGTTCTTCACGTTTTGGTGGTGTTTATGTGGGGTTTTACTGATTGTTGATGCTTTGGGAATTGGAAAACACGTTTAGATGGTGATTTCGGGGGATGTTCGGTATGATTTTAGTGGCCGGGTGCTGAAAAACGTGATAGAGAGAGAAGGGAGACAATGCTTTCTGACTTCCTAGGGTTCTTGACCTTGTGAGATTCTGATTTGATCAAAAGATTTATCCCTTTATATAGACTTTCTTAAAGATAAAGAAAATGTAGTAAAAGTAAGATTTTTGGAATTTTAATTAAGTGACTTCCCAAAGGAATTTTGTTGTGAAATTTTAGCCACGTGTCAAGGATGGCAATTATGATTTTTTAAGTGGAATCGAATTTTTTAAATGTTGGAATATTTTTACATTCAATTTCTCGTCAGATTCACTCAGAAATTGCTAGAAAATTATTGGAAATTCGAAAATCAAAATTCCATTGCCATTATGCTCAAAATTTCATCTTCTATCATGGGTTAAAATTTCAAAGCATTTCAAGTTGATTTGAGCATCTTTTGGAGGAGAGAGAAAGCCTATAGAAGATCTTGGGAGCCTTAAAAATTACGAAAACGCCCCTGACAATGACGAAACTGCTCCCAATGCCCCGGAATGCGCCGATCGAGCCAGAATCCCTCATGACTTGATTGAAGTGCCTCTCACAACACCAAAACCTTATAGACCCCAACCAGGGGGGTCAAAATTTTGGGTATAACAGGCGGTAATATAAACAGTTAAGGCAGTCACTACAAATCACACACAACAGCACAACACAATCAATAATAACAACAATACTGTAACACCCCTACCGCTAGTCCTATGCTTACCGTCCAATCATCCCGATAATAAGCTACTCGCAGCGGAAATACTATTTACTACGGCGGGTGATACAACGCCGCTAACCGCCCATACGACTAGCTAGGCTTATACTACTTACCGTGACGGTCTGATGATCATAGTATACCGAGCTAAAACATTGCATACCGAATACAAAAGATAACATTCTTACATTACCGGATCACCGAGTGTTTAAAGTATTTAATTACATTCCTTTCCAATTGTTCCAAAAGAATGAGTTTCTACCAACTACTCATCTATACCAATCATAATCCCTTCACAATACCCAAAAAGGTGTACCCCATGGTACACCGGCTAATAAAAAATCTACAGCCGTGTACTACTTAGTACACCATTCACAATTCATTGTTTACGGACAAAAAGAAATCAATCTAAGTCTTCATCATCTTCACCCTTCTCGTGTACCTGCGTGTAGTAAAAACATCGCCCCAAGGGGTTCAGCAAAAGCTGCGCATAAATTCCGCATATACCGCGTGCTAGCTAGGGCACGCCGACTAATTATGATCAAATAGGCATGCGGTTCATTTTTAACATACATACATGCTTTGCATACAACATACATTCATTCACAATACCATTCGCAATCCATACAGTAATACAAACGCTTACACGTTACTTACCTTTCCAAGGTTAGCCAAATTGTGCATCCGGGTTAATCAGAATGCTTATTACTCTTTTACTCATTACACATTACTTGTTCTTACTTTACTTGCTTACTTTCATTCACTTACTTACTCATTCTTACTTACTTACTCACACTCATGTTAAGTCGGTATGACCTCTGGCCCGGGGACTACACCGTCCCACCACACGGATTTACTTGACTCACCAATCCGGGATGCTACCCACTTAAGGGATTTGGGCCGCGGACCAGTTTAAGAGTCAGGACTTGGATCCAACTTCTCGTGTCTCTGCATCCTCACGCGTGGCCGAAACTATATCAGACTTCTACTCATTCCAATTTAATTACCAATTTAAGTTAGATTGGTTAGCTTGTTAGGAATCAGTTAGAAGTCCAATCACAAACACATTCGGTCACATTGCAATATATCATACAAACACACATTCATTATCATCCATACATTTCATGAATTATACAAACTAAGATTTAAAGAAAATATTCACAACATACAACACTACATATTCACAAGTATGCATAATAACTCCGATTCGTGCATTTATCTTATTTGGTGATCAATTAGCACACAACACACAAATCAGAGTAACCAAGATACCATACGGGGCATGAGGAATTCATACCGTTCACCGTTGTACTTGTATCCCAACTTTCCTTCGGTGCTCACAAATCAAGTCCTATGATATACATACAATCGAGTGATTAATCTAACTATCATTAACTTAATTCGATTACTCCTACGTTTCCTAAGTCATACTTACTAAGTCCTTTCCATTCTTACACTTACACACTGCTTACTTACTCTTCTTTACTCTAAGTTTATTTCCTTACTTAACATTGGTATACTTACATATATACACACATATATATGTGGGTATACATATATATATATATATATATATATATATTATTATTTAATTTAATTTTTTTTTGTATGACTCGACCGACCTTACCCAGGGTTGGACCCAAGGTCGGTCGAAGTCAGTAAGGTACTACACTGGAAAATTACAGGGCCAACCTGAAATACCTCAAACTTAGATATGGTGTTTAAATGACAAACTAAGTTATAAGGAGGCTAAATAATGCCTTAGAAACATTAAGAAACATTTCTAATCAAAGAAAACATAAGGAAACACTAAAAGAGCAGTTTAAGCAAAAACGTGCTCTAAGCTTGGAGAGACTTGGGTGAGTACCCAAATATTGTTCTAAGACCTTGGTAATATCCTAATGGTCATTTTAAATCAGTTACCAAAGAAAACCAAGCTTGAAAACAAGTTAAAACACAAAATGTGCTTTAAGGAGTCTTAAAGCACATTTTTGAAAAATTGTCTTGTAAATGGGTTTTGAATGGCTAAATGTCCATCATTACTCTTTAATTAACATGTGTACTAATTAGTATCACATTAGAAAGTCTAAATCAATGGGAAATCAAAAATTTCACAATTATGTGCCTTGTTTTATGAATAGTAATTTAATTAAGCTAGTTTATAACATAAGTCAATATAAGTGAGATATTTGGTCAACAAAGACTTAAGTACCCCTTGTTACTTAATGGGGGCCGGTTTTTACAAGGTGAGTCACCACCTTTATTAGTTATTAAGTAAACAAATAATTATAAAGCAAAACTACTATTTACTTTACAAGATAAATATCTCACCTTTAATCACCTCTCTCCTCACCTCTTCATTCTCTCTTGTTCCCACGGTTTTGAGTTGCTCTCTCCCTTCTCCATTGACGTGAAGAACAACCCCATGCTAGCTCCACCTTCCTTTGTACACTACTTACTCATTTGAGCTCCAAAACCAAAACAAATTACATATTCTTCTTAGTTAGCTCAAGCTCTCTCTTTCTATCTTTTCAAAACTTCAAGAGCTTTGATTTGGTGCCAAGCCAAACCACCATTAGAGGAGGAAACTCAAGTTTGGAGACTCCATTGGCTTCTCCATTCTCTTAAGGTAAAGAAAGTGTAAGAAAATCTAGGTTTCCATCACTTTTCTTCATGACCGAAAATACATGCTCATGAGGCTTCATTTTAATGCTTTGTTCTAGCTTGTTTTCTACTCTTCAAAGGATTGAGGAGGTCCTTCTTGCTTCATATCCAAACTTGTCTTGAGAAACCAAGGTAAAACAATCACCTTAATACCTTAAAACACATTTTTAACGTAGGGTTTGTTCCTTAGGGTTAATGTATTATCTAGTACTCATTGGAGTCATTGGATATTGGTTAGAACATTGGCAAGGAGAGTTTAAGTGGTGACCGAGATTGAGCCAGGAAAAACCTAAGGAGGAAAGTTTGTGAGCTTGTGAAAGAATAAGGTAAATTACTTACCTTAAGGTGTTTTATTGTTTAAGGGAATGTGATTTAGATATGTGATGAGTTTAGTGTAGAGTTTACATTAGAAAAGGGCTATATATGACCTAGGAGAAAGAACAATGATCATGTTTGTGAACTTGTGACTAAGGAGCTAATGAGAAAAGAGATAGTCAAACAATTTTGAGATGAATTACAAGAAGCATTTTATTTCAATGGGAGCCTTGTTGTGTGTATTCGCAGGTTAAAGGCAAGTATATGTGGAAATTCAGTGGTTAAGATTATTGTCATTTAAGGGCCTAAGTGTCAAGCATTTTTAAGTTTATACACTGTGTAATGATGTGGTGTAGTTTTAGTGTAAATTGTGTGTTAAGGTGTTGTGATGAGAATTTAAGTGATCTTGGTTGTTTGATGGTGAAAAACCAAGTGTTTGGATGTAACTATATACTAGAGAACCCATGACAAAATTTAGAGGAGAACCTAAGTGTTTGAGATGTTCTAAGGATATTTCATGACTAAGGAAGTACTAGGAAGTTCTAGAGGTTGTCTTGATGAAAAAGGGTGGGATTAAGGCGTTTAAATGGCTTATAATGACTTTAGCATCACTATGAAGGATTTAGGAATCAAAAGAATGTACTTGGGTATTTAGGACTTAGGAGAATGTTGATAAAAGAAGCCAGGAAACTTTAGTAAGTTTGATGTAAAAGAGCATAAAACTTTTAGATGGTTTAGGTAAAAACTAGAGTTTAGAATTTAAGAAAGGCTTGGAAAATGTAATAGGGGTGCAAGTGGTGTATATGGTGTGGTCAAGTTCTTAAGGAGGGAACTTTTGGCTAGTAGAAGTTCTAGGAGAAAGGGATGTTGAAATGTAGGAAAGGAATAAGTGTCAAGTGTTAGTAGTTGTTGTAAGAATTGAGTAAAGGATTGGAATGATCTTTGAAGGTTGTTTTAATGAGTTTGGAAGATGGTTTAAGGTGGGTTTAAGGGTCTAAATGATGTTAGAACACATTGGAAGGCTTGAGGAAAAGTTTAGTGAAGATTTAACAATGTTTGGGCATGTTCTGGTGGCGTCCGACCCAGGGGTCCGACCCAAGTTTGGGTCGGACGGCCTCTGTTAGACGCCAGTGAATGGTTCTGGAACGGTCCGACCCAGAGGATTTGGGTCGGACATGGGTCGGACGGGTGTGTTTTAAAGGATGAGAAAATTTCTGGAATGGTCCGACCTAATTGGTTGGGTCGGACATGGGTCAGACAGATGAGGTTTAGAAGACGGAAAATTTCTGGAATTGTCCGACCCAGTTGGTTGGGTCGGACATGGGTCGGACAAGTGGAGTTTTTCAAGCCCGGAAGTTACTGGAAGGGTCTGATCCAGTTGGTGGGTCGGACGGTGGGTCGGACGACCCTTAACACTAAAAAAAAAGAAATTTTGAATTCTAAGGATGATAATTGGTAACAAGGTATACCATTGGTAGGGTAGTAATGATTAGGACCCTAAGAACCTAAGGGATTAAGTTAAGTTAAGTGAAAACCTTAATGTGTAAAGTTAAGTTTATAAGGTTAAGTGACAATGATTTAAGAGGGTATCGAATGGGGATCTTTAGGGACTAAGTGGGTTAAGTAAGGTGCAAATAACTAATGGCCTAAAAATGAATCAATGTTTTAGGTTTGTGAATTGAGACCCCGGAGAAGGTTAAACAAACGACAGAGGACGGTGAACGGTACAGTCTTTCTTGTGACCTGCTTGCTAACGAGGTGTCCCTCGGCTTGTGTGCTATCTGTTTATTTGCTATGACTAAGACAAGATAAACATGCAACCGGTTATACTTATTCTCGATGTGAATGTGTTTACTTTACACTAACCCACGAGACTTGAGAATGTTGCTAACTAAGTTTAGTACTCACTGAGTTAAGGATAAGAACTAAGTATTGGTGATTGTTGGTTTTACCCGTCAAGGTTTAACTAACACTTGGTAATTAAGGCTTTCACTAACCATAACTTGGGGTGGGAGTGAGGAATCCGGAATGGTACCGGCACATGTGTATTGGGGGAGGTCGGTATCTGAATCAGATCCAACTTCCAAATAAGACTTGTCATTAGACTCGTCGCCTAGGGTCAACAAACCGACCCGACCACCCGGGCTACTATTTGAGGTGGGAGGCACATTAAGGATGGCGTGGGGGGATCAAGCCTACATCCCCAACAAATTAAGAAAGGTAGCTTATCTTCGGATAGTGCACTGCTACCGGCTAGGGCTAACCAAGCCCTACAAAGATAAGCAACCAATTAAGAGCTAACCAATCTAATAGTGGAGCGGTTGGCAATTATAAGGTTAAGGAGATTGTGGATCTAAGGAGTTAAGAACTAACTCACTTATTAAGGGAACGCCTGAGTCGTTCATTTGCTTATGAGCTATTTATGTTCGTTGTGGTTGTTGGTTTATTGTGTTTCATATTATGCTTATTATGCTTATTATGCTAAGCAACTTCCATGCTATCGACAATTAGTCGTCGTAGCCCCGTTAGCTTGGGGGCCATGGGAGGGTCGTACCAGCATTCGTGCTGACCCCCTTTGGGGGTTGTTTTTACACTTGCAGGTAAGCGGCCGATGAAGTCACACCACGAGAGTAGGAGCGGGTAGCCCTAGGTGGGACTTTATTTTGAGTACGGGTAGCGCCTGTGCACCCGTCAGTTAGTAGTTGAACATGAGCTTGTGAAATACTGTATGGTTTTGGAGAACACTTTAAACTCGGTTGGTGTATATATTGTGGATATGTGATTGTAAATATTTAAGTAACGGTATTACTTATTGGTTAGACCGTAGCAAGGTCCTGGTGATAGTTTATTCCTGCTGCGACGTTTAAGTATTACTTGTTAAGTAGCGATAACCACGACTGGCTTAGGACGGGGTGTTACACGACCGACCTTGCCAAGTCCGGTCCCAAGGTCGGTCCATTCCAGTGAGTTTTGGTTTCAAAATTCTGGAGTCGACCGACCTTGCATGTCCGGTCCCAAGGTCGGTCCATTCCACTAAGTTACGTTACAGGCGAATTTTAGGTCGACCGACCTTGCAAGTCCGGTCCCCAAGGTCGGTCCATTCCAGAAGGTTTTATGACGGGAATTTTCTGGCCGAGCGACCTTGCAAGTCCGGTCCCCAAGGTCGGTCCATTCCAGAAGCTTTCCGTCCTTTGTAAATCTGGGCTCGACCGACCTTGCAAGTCCGGCCCCAAGGTCGGTCCAGTCCAGTACTTGCATTTTTATTTCTGTTTTCAGTCCCTCTTCTTACCCATTACTTCCCTATTGTTCCTACACTTATTCCCACATGTTTCAACACTAATTAAACCTCCTAATACACCCTAGTTCTTTCATTAACTCTTTACACATTTCTATACTAATTTTACACACATAATTTTCCTAGTTTAATTCAACACTCACATTGTTTCTTCTAGTTGCATTTGCTACAGATTTTTCCTCTAACACTCTCCATCATCAGCTCCCTCTTCTAATGTCATTTCTAGAGTTTCTAATGCACTACAATACACTAACTACCTCTCTTAATCTACCCTCTAACTATCTCAATCAAAATCTGTTACAACATATATTTTTCACCGAGTTTCCAATTCATTAAGTGTTCTAATCCTAGGTAAATTTTGCCATAGTCTCCCCTATATCTTTACACTCTCACCACATTGTTTATTCACACATTGCTACCCAATTCACCTGTTTATAAACAACATCAATATACATAGCTCTCCAACACAATTCTACACATTAAACACTCACTAAATTCCTGCACACGTTATCCCAATCCCAACTAGGTTTCAACAAGTTTTACATGTCTTTTAAAGGTTTAAAACATTTGTTTCCTCCTACACATTACACTACCAATACACTACCATTTTACCATGCATATTTTTACTACTAAAATCTGTTACATTTTACATTACTAAACTACACAAAAGAATGTGATTTACCTTGTTGCTTTACTAGCTTCTCCTTTCTTCTTCCTTCTTCTTTTCTTCTTCTTTCTTTCCTTCTCTCTCTTCCCACCGGTTTTGTACTTTCAATTCTCTAACACTACAACCCATTCACATATACACCATTCAATACCAAACTAACCCTAACCATCTTTAAACTTTTAACGTAAGTTTTAGGGTTTAGAAATATATTACCTTCCAAGGGAGTAGATGAAGCTTAGAGGAGCTTAAAAACAATATTTCTACTCCTTCAAAGAGCCAAAATCGGCTGGGTACAAAAGGAGCAAACGAGAGTTTTAGCTAGATTTTCGTTTTGCCCACAAGGCTAGAAAAACAATGAGGTTTCAAGAAGATTTTTACCTCAAAATAAGAAGGAGGAGAAGGTGGTTCTAGTGGTAGTCTTGAAGCTCTAAATGCTACACACCCATGGAGATGAAAGTGCTCCTTTTCGGATTTTGAAAAGAGGGAAATGTTCCCCTTGATGAGAGGAAGACAATGGTGTAGTTTTTGTAATTTTTGGAGGAGATTCAAGGGAGTAACAAGAGGAGAGAAGTTAGTATTTTTGTGAGTTTGCTATTTCTCCATTGTTGCCGGTTGAGGAAGAAGAGAAATAGAGAGGAGAAGGGGTGGGGGTCTGTACGTGAAAGAAGAGAATAGAGGATAGGAGAGAGAGAGTGTGAGGTAGAGTAGTAAAGTAGTTACTTTTTTGGCTTTTTAATTATTTTGTTGTTTTGTAAATAAGAGGGAGTAAGTGAGTGTGTGAGAGAGGGAGATAGGGTCGGCTGGCACCAGACCACACACACACACTCTACACTTTTATTTTCAAAAGTGGACACATAAGTTTTTGTTAATTATGTTTCTACCCCACAATTTCTCGTTTTTGACAGTTTTTACTATTTTCTCGTTTTATTGATTTTTATTGGTTCTAAAGCTTCACTAATATTTATTAATGATTATTTAGTTGACCAAAATTGTTAAGAGTCTATTTGACCCGTTTAAAGTCACGTTTTCCCGGTTTCCTTGAAAACCATGCTTTAAGATTCGTTAGTGTTCTTAAACCGTTTTAGGGGTCCGTTTTCTTCAGGATTTGTTCCCTCATGATTATTTACACTTAATTAAACTTCTAAATTATTTATTAGCCTAATTAATCACTATTTTAATTACGGGGTATTTCAATCTACCCCCCTTAAGAAACTTTGCCCTCAAAGTTGCTCAAGGTTAATAGTTTAGTAATTCTACTCATTAGGCAAACCAATTGCCATAATGTGTCTTACTACCACCTATGAGGTGTTTACTTCTTCTACATTACAAGCATACACAATCCAAGCACAATACAAATTCACATACACCATACACCATTTCCATACATACCATCACATTCACATTACAAATACACCACTACAATTCACGATACACATTACACATACATCACACATCGTACATACACATCCATATACTACACATTACATATGCATACATACACATACCAAATTCACTTGCACTACATGTGCCATACAAAAATCTATTACAATAACCTACACACTATGCAATGCTCACCCCGAAGCAATGCAAAAGCAAAAAGGCTCTACCCCCCTTAAAAGGGGTACGCCCCGTACCCGTATTACTAACACTACACTATCTAGTCTATGAATAACTGTGGGTACTTCGCCTTCATGCATCTTTCAACTCCCATGTCGCTTCTTCGACATCATGGTTAGACCATAGGACCTTCACCATTCGTATAGATTTATGATGAGTGTCTCTGGTCTTCCTATCAAGGATTCTCACCGGGGTTTCAACGTATCTCATTGTCGGCTCAATGGAAAGTCTCTCGGGCTCTAGGACATGAGAAGGATCGACAATATACTTCTTGAGTTGTGACACATGAAATACATCATGGACACGTCCCAAATCCTCAGGTAATGCTAACCTGTAGGCTACAACTCCAACTCTTTCGGTGATAGCATACGGCCCTACAAACTTTGGGCTCAGCTTGCCCTTCTGACCAAATCGGAAGACACCCTTCATAGGTGAAACGCGCAAGAACAATTGGTCGCCCACGGCGAACTCAAGGTCACGTCGTCACACATCCGCATAGGATTTCTGTCTATCTTGGGCTGCCTTCATATTGGCTCGAATCTGCTGGACTTCAGCTTGTACTTGTTCAAGGTATACCGGTCCTATAATGACCGCTTCACTTGACTCATCCCAACACAAGGGTGTACGGCAAGGTCTACCGTATAGAGCTTGGAATGGCGACATCTTAATCGAGGCATGGTAGCTATTATTGTACAAGAACTCGATAAGATGAAGCTTATCTAACCAACTCCCCTGAAAGTCTAAGGCACATGCCTGAAGCATGTCCTCCAGTGCCTGGATGGTCCTTTCTGTTTGACCGTCGGTCTGAGGATGGAAGGCTGTACTCAACTTCAATTCTGTACCCAACGCTTCCCGTGTAGCTCTCCAGTATCTCGAAAGAAATCTGGTGTCGCGGTCAGATACAATTGTTTTCAGGACTCCGTGATGTCTGATAATCTCCTTGTCGAATAGCTCTGCAAGCTTCACTACCTTCCAGGTGTCCTTCATCGGTATGAATCTGGCCACCTTGGTAAGGCGATCGACTACAACCCAGATCATGTTGAGTCCTCCCCTTGCAGGTGGGAGTCCTACAACAAAATCCATGGAGATATCGTGAAATTTCCACTCCGGAACTGGCATCGATTGTACCATTCCGCCCAGTCTACGATGTTCAAATTTCACTTTTTGGCATGTTAAGCATCTCAATACAAATTCTGTCACATCTGACTTCATCCCAGACCACCAGAAGTACCTCTTCATGTCTTTGTACATCTTGGAGGCTCCTGGATGGACTGACAATGTAGAACTGTGTGACTCTCGCAGGATGCGATCCCTTAGCTCAGCATTGCTTCGGGGAACGCATAACCTGCCATTCAATCGAATCAGACCATCTTCATGTAACTTGAAGTCATCCTATTCTTCTCAAATGTACCATTTTCGATCTTTTGTCTGATTTCGATTAGGTAAGGGTCGCTCAACTGAGCGTCTCGCACCTCGTCCCTCGTCAACCAAGCTAGAAGAAGCGAGTATCGAATGGAGCGAGTGTGCTCGACGGCTCAGGGCGTCGGCTACAATGTTTGCCTTCTCTTCCTTCTACTGTAGGTCGATGTCGTAGTCTGAGAGAAACTCCATCCACCTTCTCTGTCTCAAGTTCAATTCTTTCTGCGTGAATACATACTGTAAGCTCTTGTGGTCGGAGTAGATGGTGATGCTTACCCCATAGAGATAGTGTCGCTATATCTTCAAGGCGAAGACAATGGCTCCTAACTCTAAGGCATGTGTCTGGTAATTCTCCTCATGCCTTTTTAGCTGGCGGGAGGCATAAGCTACAACCTTGCCATGCTGCATGAGTACGCATCCATTCCCTTGCCTGATGCATCACAATATACCTCAAATCCCTCTGTGCCCTCTGGAAGAGTAAGGATGGGCACTGAGGTCAATGAGTCCTTTAGGCTCTGAAATGATAGCTCGCACTCGTCTGTCCATACAAACGGTGCATCTTTCTTCAATAATGTAGTCATAGGCTTAGCGACTTTCGAGAAGTCCTTTACAAATCTCCGGTAGTAACCGGCTAGACCAAGAAAGCTTTGAATGTTGGTAATAGTCTTAGGTCTAGGCCATGATCGTACAGCTTCTATCTTAGAAGGGTCAACTGAGATACCTGCGCTTGAGATGACATGACCAAGGAATGATACCTGATCTAGCCAGAACTCGCATTTGGAGAACTTCGCATACAGCTGGTTCTCGCGCAGTGTCTCAAGCACTTTCCTCAAATGAATTTCATGTTCCTCTGCTGATTTTGAATATACAAGGATGTCGTCAATGAAGACAACAACCGAAGTGTCCAACTGTTCACTGAATAGACGATTCATGAGGTCCATGAATTTTGCTGGTGCATTTGACAAACCGAATGGCATGACGGTGAATTCGTAGTGGCCATATCTGGTTCGGAATGCCGTTTTGTCGATGTCTTGCTCTTTGATGGCAATTTGATGATACCCAGAACGGAGGTCGATCTTGGAGAAGACTGAGGCTCCTTTCAGCTGGTCGAATAGGTCGTCGATGCATGGCAACGGCTACTTATTCTTGACTGTGACCGCATTCAGCTCGCGGTAGTCAATACAAAGTCGGAGACTACCGTCCTTCTTCTTCACAAAGAGGACCGGTGCTCCCCTGGGTGATACGCTCGAGCGTATAAACCCTTTGTCAAGTAGATCGCGTAGTTGTTCTTTCAACTCTGTCATTTCAGCTGGTGCCATACGGTACGGTGCCCTAGCAATGGGACCGGTACTTGACAACAGATCAATCTCGAATTCTACCGCTCTCTGTGGTGGCATGCCGGGTAGATCCTTAGGGAATACATCAGGGAATTCAGATACAATGGGTACTTCGGGGTTGAACTCTGGATCTCTCTCCAGGTCTTGTACATAACATAAGTACACTTCATGGCCCTTTCTGAGCTGCCGGTACATGGCCATAGCAGATATGAGTGTGGTCGAAGGCTCTCTCAATCTCTGGCGGTAAGATACAGTAACCCCAGAAGGACTCTTGAGCAGCAATCGGTGCTCGGCACAGAGGATTCTACCCTTGTGCCGCTCCAACCAATTCATTCCGATTATCAAGTCGAATCCCAATCCATTAAACTCGATGAAGGAAATGGGAAATGCTTTGTTTTTGATTTCGATGGTGGCTGATTGATAGTATATTTGGTACACTGCACTCGCTCCTTCGATGGGAGAGTAACCATGAAGTTCGGTAGCTCATCCGCATCTAGCTTCAACCTCTTCACAAACGATGGTGATACGAAGGTGTGAGAGGCGCCGGAGTCGAATAACACATTGGTTTCAATGCCGTTCACTGGGAATGTTCCCGTTAAGATGGTGCCGCTTTTACCGGCTTGTGCTTCGGTGAGGATACTCAAGTTATCTTCGGTACCGAGTACACAACCTATTGGATTCACAAGTGGATAAGTATTGATGGTGGACACAAGTGGAATTAAATCAACACTGCTTTTTATTGATAAACCAACCATCATACATACCATGTCTCTAATACACGTTACTAATAGATTACATGATACTATGAATTTAATACTTTCTAAAGGTAAGGTTCAGGCGTCCTGGTTTCATGTGTGTGGCATTGATTATTGTCGGTGGTGCCGTATTCAGTTTGATCTTGTTGATCCCATGATACAGCATCCTAGAGTTTCCACCCATGATTAGGACATCTCCTGATCTCAATACCAGTTTTTGTGCGAGGTCCACACGCTTCTGCTCGCTATACATAAATATGGCGTCATCACCAATGGACCAAGACACTACGGGCACTCCTTGTTCAAGAGATTCCGCTGTCTCGTCCTTGTCTTGGTGTAACCCAAGTCGTCCTTCTTTCTCATAGAAGTTGACGATACAGAGGTCCGCTTCAAGTGCGGGGATCGGATCATGTTCTTATTGTTGTGCAAGTTCTACTGCTTGTGTGACAAGTGTCTGAAACTCTGGAGGTATTGTCGGTGGCGTTGCCCCGTCTTGTGTTCATGTCTCTTGGTATGTCTTGGTATAAGGATTCCAGTCCTTTCCCAAGCACATCATTTTCAGCTTCATCTTCGCTCCACCGAAGAATTCGGGTGTATAAAATCCTCCTTGACCCGTTCCTAGCTCGTTGCATCGTCGGATGATTGAGATTTGTGCTTCAGGTGTCAGGTATCCCCTTAATAAAATCATACATGGGCGGATAACCTGACACTGTTCACTGGGGTAGTGGTGTGTGGTGCTGTCGATCTCTTCTTGATTCAATTTCGATGGTATTGGATAGTAGATACTAAAGCTTCCTATGGTTATAAATTTCATCTACGGTGAGTACTAGTTTCAACTACTTCATTTCATGCTCCATACATACTTCAATTATTTACTCATACATTCACTCAAACAAACACTCCAACACTTAGACATGCTTCTCAAGGATTCAAGGTTAAGATTAATTACCTGGGCCGGACTTAGAACCGGACCCGTCTGGGTCTATGATATGCAAGGCATGCTGCCTCTAGGGTGCACCCCTCTGAGGACCCCGGGATCCCTGTCCCTGTGGTGCCTGCTGGGTCGGTGCATCGCCCGATGCGACCTCCTTGCCTTCCCTCTGCTTGTAGCTTTGGAAATTCCCCTTTGGCTTGGCATTCTCTGGGCATCTATTGGTTGTATGTCCCGGTTTCTGGCAGTTGTAGCACTTGATTTCTCTCCCATAGCAGTCCTCGCCGGGATGGTCTTGGTTGCACTTCCTGCACACATAGGTGCGGCCGTCGGAGAAGGTTTTGGTGAAACCGGAGCCAGAACCTAAGGTTTAGTGGGTTAGCACATGTGTGCGTGGATATACTAGATATTATACTTGTACGAATACGAATAAGGTGTAGAAGTTTACCCTTAGGTGGGTGTGATCTCAGTGGCTTCGCAGCCACCGGTGCAGATGAACCAAGGTGAAGCAGCTCAACTGGTTTGCCCTGCTCAGCATGGGCACTGCTCTCACTTGGGAAGTTCTTTTAGGTTTGATTGAAGAACTTCCCTTTCTTCTTCTTCCAGCTCTTCCCTTGGTTCTGCTCCTCAGAACTGGTGTTCTTACTATTAGCTTTGCGCTTCAGCGCGGTTTCTTCATCCCGAAGTTGGCAAGTGATCTCAACGCAAGAAGCCGCGTGATAACACTCCTGAAGAGAGGTAAATCGTGTGTAGCCCATGCCGTACCGAAGGCAATGGCTCAGACCGCCATAGAAGCGATCGACCAACACCTGGTCGGTATACCCTAGGTCGGGTAGAAGAAGGAGGATAGAAGTGAAGGTTCTATAATACTCGTCGACAGACATCTTCTCTGTCATTTTCAAGGCATCCAGCTCTAGCCTTTTCTTGGTCTTGACATGTTCCGGGTAATACTTGGATCGGAGGAGAGAGGCAAAAGACTCCCAATCGAAGGTGGGGTCGTTCACATGCTCATGCTTGACCAGCTTCCACCAATCCATGGCTGCATCTTTCAGATAATAGGCTGCAACTCTGACTCGAACTCCAGCAGGAGCTTCGAGGGTTTCGAACGCCGTCTCCATCTCGGAGATATAGGCTTCTAGCTTAGCCGGATCACTCTCGCCCCTAAAGCAAGGAGGGCGGAGTTCCGCTACAGCTTTTACCCAATTGGTTTCTCTAGGGGGAGGGGGGGGGGATTGGCCCCGCTTGTGTTTGCTGAGTTTGTTGCATTGCGGTAATTACTTGTGGAAACATCTGCGCTACCGTGGCGGCGACGATCTCAGCTATCGTCTGCGCGCCAGGTCCTTTAGAGGCTTCGCCTCTTCCTCGGCCTCGGCCTCGTCCTGACATCTGAACATTCAGCATTTACATTAGGCTTGCAAGATGTGACTCAAGGGTCTTGGAATTAAGCAAAGTATCGCCCATAAGGACGTCAAGGGTATCCGTTGTTAACAACGGTAGTTCCTAGTTAGGTTTCTAAGTATCCGTCTTAAGACGGTTGCAATCCTAACTCGGTAATCCCTATGCTCGGTAACTATGGACATCAGAGTGACACTTCGCTTTGATACCACTTTTTGTAACACCCCTACCGCTAGTCCTATGCTTACCGTCCAATCATCCCGATAATCAAGCTACTCGCAGGGGAAATACTACTTACTACGGCGGGTGATACAACGCCGCTAACCGCCCATACGGCTAGCTAGGCTTATACTACTTACAGTGACGGTTTGATGATCATAGTATACCGAGCTACTACATTGCATACCGAATACAAAAGATAACATTCTTACATTACCGGATCACCGAGTATTTAAAGTATTTAATTACATTCCTTTCCAATTGTTCCAAAAGAATGAGTTTCTACCAACTACTCATCAATACCAATCATAATCCCTTCACAATACCCAAAAAGGTGTACCCCATGGTACACCGGCTAATCAAAAATCTACAGCCGTGTACTACTTAGTGCACCATTCATAATTCATTGTTTACGGACAAAAAGAAATCAATCTAAGTCTTCATCATCTTCACCCTTCTCGTGTACCTGCGTGTAGTAAAAACATCACCCCAAGGGGCTCAGCAAAAGCTGCGCATAAATTCCGCATATACCACGTGCTAGCTAGGGCACGCCAACTAATTATTGTCAAATAGGCATGCGGTTCATTTTTAACATACATACATGTTTTGCATACAACATACATTCATTCACAATACCATTCGCAATCCATACAGCAATACAAACGCATACACGTTACTTACCTTTCCAAGGTTAGCCAAATTGTGCATCCGGGTTAATCGGAATGCTTATTACTCTTTTACTCATTACACATTACTTGTTCTTACTTTACTTGCTTACTTTCATTCACTTACTTACTCATTCTTACTTACTTACTCATACTCATGTTAAGTCGGTATGACCTCCGGCCCAGGGACTACACCGTCCCACCACCGGGATTTACTTGACTCACCAATCCGGGATGCTACCCACTTAAGGGATTTGGGTCGCGGACCAGTTTAAGAGTCAGGACTTGGATCCAACCTCTCGTGTCTCCGCATCCTCACACGTGGCCGAAACTATATCACACTTCTACTCATTCCAATTTAATTACCAATTTAAGTTAGATTGGTTAGCTTGTTAGGAATCAGTTAGAAGTCCAATCACAAACACATTCGGTCACATTGCAATATATCATACAAACACACATTCATTATCATCCATACATTTCATGAATTATACAAACTAAGATTTAAAGAAAATATTTGCAACATACAACACTACATATTCAAAAGTATGCATAATAACTCCGATTCGTGCATTTATCTTATTTTGTGATCAATTAGCACACAACACACAAATCAAAGTAACCAAGATAGCATACGGGGCATGAGGAATTCATACCGTTCACCGTTGTACTTGTATCCCAACATTCCTTCGGTGCTCACAAATCAAGTCCTATGATATACATACAATCGAGTGATTAATCTAACTATCATTAACTTAATTCGATTACTCCTACGTTTCCTAAGTCATACTTACTAAGTCCTTTCCATTCTTACACTTACACACTGCTTACTTACTCTTCTTTACTCTAAGTTTATTTCCTTACTTAACATTGGTATACTTACATATATAAACACATATATATGTGGGTATACATATATATATATTATTATTATTTAATTTAATTTTTTTGTATGACTCGACCGACCTTACCCAGGGTCAGACCCAAGGTCGGTCGAAGTCAGTAAGGTACTACGGTGGAAAATTACAGGGCCGACCGACCTTGCCAAGTCCGGTCCCAAGGTCGGTCCATTCTAGTGAGTTTTGGTTTCGTAATTCTGGAGTCGACCGACCTTGCATGTCTGGTCCCAAGGTCGGTCCATTCCAGTAAGTTACGTTACAGGCGAATTTTAGGCCGACTGACCTTGCAAGTCCGGTCCCCAAGGTCGGTCCATTCCAGAAGGTTTTATAACGAGAATTTTCTGGCCGACCGACCTTGCAAGTCCGGTCCCCAAGGTCGGTCCATTCCAGAAGCTTTCTGTCCTTTGTAAATCTGGGCTCGACCGACCTTGCAAGTCCGGTCCCAAGGTCGGTCCAGTCCAGTATTTGCATTTTTATTTCTGTTTTCAGTCCCTCTTCTTACCTATTACTTCCCCATTGTTCCTACACTTATTCCCACATGTTTCAACACTAATTAAACCTATTAATACACCCTAGTTCTTTCATTAACTCTTTATACATTTCTATACTAATTTTACACACATAATTTTCCTAGTTTCAATTCAACACTCACATTGTTTCTTCTAGTTGCATTTGCTACAGATTTTTCCTCTAACACTCTCCATCATCAGCTCCCTCTTCTAATGTCATTTCTAGAGTATCTAATGCACTACAATACACTAGCTACCTCTCTTAATCTACCCTCAAACTATCTCAATCAAAATCTGTTACAACATATATTTTTCACCGATTATCCAATTCATTAAGTGTTCTAATCCTAGGTAAATTTTGCCATAGTCTCCCCTATATCTTTACACTCTCACCACATTGTTTATTCACACATTGCTACCCAATTCACCTGTTTATAAACAACATCAATATACATAGCTCTCCAACACAATTCTACACATTAAACACTCACTAAATTCCTGCACACGTTATCCCAATACCAATTAGGTTACAACAAGTTTTACTTTTAAAGGTTTAAAACATTTGTTTCCTCCTACACTTACAACACTACCAATACACTACCATTTTACCATGCATATTTTTACTACTAAAATCTGTTACATTTTTCATTACTAAACTACACAAAAGAATGTGATTTACCCTTACTTGCTTCTTCCTTCTTCTTCTTTTTTTCTTTTTTTTTTTCTCTCTCTTCCCACCGGTTTTATACTTTCAATTCTCTAACACTACAACCCATTCACATATATACCATTCAATACGAAACTAAGCCTAACCATCTTCAAGCTTTTAATGTAAGTTTTAGGGTTTTGAAATATATTACCTTCCAAGGGAGTAGATGAAGCTTAGAGGAGCTTAAGAACAATATTTCTACTCCTTGAAAGAGGCCAAAATCGGCTGGGTACAAAAGGAGCAAATGAGAGTTTTAGCTAGATTTTCGTTTTGCCCACAAGGCTAGAAAAACAATGAGGTTTCAAGAAGATTTTTACCTCAAAATAACAAGGAGGAGAAGGTGGTTCTAGTGGTAGTCTTGAAGCTCCAAATGCTACACACCCATGGTGATGAAAGTGCTCCTTTTCGGATTTTGAAAAGAGGGAAATGTTCCCCTTGATGAGAGGAATGCAATGGTGTAGTTTTTGTAATTTTTAGGGATGTCAAGGAGAGTAACAAGAGGAGAGAAAAGTTAGTATTTTTTTTGTGAGTTTGCTATTTCTCCATTGTTGCCGGTTGAGGAAGAAGAGAAATAGAGAGGAGAAGGGGTGGGGGTCTGTACTTGAAAGAAGAGAATAGAGGATAGGAGAGAGAGAGTGTGAGGTAGAGTAGTAAAGTAGTTACTTTTTTGGCTTTTTAATTATTTTGTTGTTTTGTAAATAAGAGGGAGTAAGTGAGTGTGTGAGAGAGGGAGATAGGGTCGGCTGGAACCAGACCACACACACACTCTCTACACTTTTATTTTCAAAAGTGGACACATAAGTTTTTGTTAATTATGTTTCTACCCCATAATTTCCCGTTTTTGACAGTTTTTACTATTTTCTCGTTTTATTGATTTTTATTGGTTCTAAAGCTTCACTAATATTTATTAATGATTATTTAGTTGACCAAAATTGTTACGAGTCTATTTGACCCGTTTAAAGTCACGTTTTCCTGGTTTCCTCGAAAAACGTGCTTTAAGATTCGATAGTGTTCTTAAACAGTTTTAGGGGTCCGTTTTCTTTGGGATTTGTTCCCTCATGATTATTTACACTTAATTAAGCTTCTAAATTATTTATTAGCCTAATTAATCACTATTTTAATACGGGGTATTTCAAATACGTGTAGCCATTAGCAACGGTCTGGTTATTCATTTAGTCACACGACCCCCCGAGTCCTCATTACATCACTATGGAGGGTGATTTTTCGGTATGAAGGGGGGTCTATCTAAATATGGTCTAACTAAAAAGCCGAGATCCTAGAATCTGCCATTCTATGGAGGGTGAAAACCTGTGATTCTGGCATCCCTCAAATACCTACTACATCGTCCGTCTTTCCCAGAAAGCTTATAGGGAATGCTAGTGAGCACTACACCCGCTCTCGATGGGCTCTACGCGGACTTATGCCTCTATAAGGCGGAATTGACTAGAGTCGCCACCTAGTTTGACCTATGATAACTAGGAAGGAAGATCAGGTTTTAAGAACCGTTAATTGACTTTGAGATTGTTGCCTATGGATAAGACTTATCTGGACATTTCAGAAATTCAATGTGGGTTCGCACTGGGTTACACCCCTAGTAAGTGGCAACGACCACGACTTCGGATTGGTGCCCGAGGAAACCTCGGTCTCCAATTGTCGAGATTGCCTTCTTTCAAAACCTTTTAGAGAGATTCAATTAAAAGCCAAGGACCGGAAGTGAGAAAGAGAGTGGATGAGGTGAGCTTTTCTGCCAAGCTAGCGCCAATGAGAGGAGTTGGTGAACTCAGATGAGTATAGAATGAAGATTTGGGAAGAGTCTGAGGTTGAGTGAATAGACAAGACTTGGAGTCTGATGGTTTGAAGTTTATGGGAACTGAAGAAGGTTTGCGTGTTTTGAGAGATATGAGAGCCACCTCAAAGGGGGAAGAGGGTTTTTTGTTTAGAATGGGGTCGCACCCTAGATGGGCTGCCTACGTACTCAACTCCCTGTTGAGATCAGACCTTACGTAGTTCACGTATTTTGGGATTTAAGGAGTTTTGTGAGGGTAATCGAGGGTTGGGAGTGCTCGGGGTTGTTTGAAGGTGAGATGGCTGAATGCAAAAGGGTATTTTGATTGGTGTGGGGTCGCACCCTGTGTGGGTTGCCTATGTACTCAACTCCCTGTTGAGATCAGACCTTACGTAGTTCAGGATTTTTGGGTTTTGGAAGTTTTAAAGGGTTTGAAGTTTTGAGTGTGAGAGATTAGTCTGTGAGACACTCGGGTCTATGAGATGGTTGGGATGTTCATGTAGTGGGAGTAATGGGATGTCAAGGCCTGTGAGATGCTCGGGTCTGTGGGACGCTTAAATCTTGAAATGGTGAAGAAATTGAGATGTTTGAGTCTGTGAGGTGCTCGGGCCTGTGAGACATTAGAAGTTAGAGAGGAGTCGAATTTGGGAGATGATTTCAGTTTGGAGTGATTTGGAGTTTGGTTAATGATTTGAGTGTGCGATGTAATTGGAATTTGGGGTGAGATTTCGGGTTTTTTAGGTCCGAGGTTTGAAAATGGTTGAGGAAAATTATTTTGTTGTGAAAGGGCGGATGATCCGAGGGATCACCCTATGTACCCCCTCGAGCGCGACACTTAATGAATGGTAAGTGCCGAGGCTTGAAAGACAGGGCTATAAATTTATGTCGAAATATAGGATTTAGAGAGAAGTATCATGAATGGGATACTCTCGGTCAAACCCTAAAAACGTCTCTAACTCCCGGGTTTTAAAACATTAAAAATTGAAAACATTGAATCGAGTGGAAGGGAGTTAGACGATTCTGAAATCCCGGCTACAACTAGGAAGGCAGTCACATCCCTAGCACCCCGCCTCGTAAAAATCTAGGCTGCAATTAGAGGAGGTTTGTCACCCTAATGCCTGGCCTAAAGAAATCTAGACTACGACAAGGGATGTGGCGACCCCAGTGCCCCGCCTCGGATTGTTATTTTTGGAAGAGAGACAAGTGATGTCTAACTAGGAAGAAAACGTTTTGAAGGGGTTAGACATTTCTTGTTCCCTGAAAACGTTTTATTTGGGTTTGAAAACTAAGTTAAAAAACTTTGAAAGTTGTTCAGAATTCTCGATGAAGAAACACTGATTTTGAGAAATGTTTTTAGGAGAAAACTTTTTGTATATGTGAGAAGAACTTTCTGCATTTGAGAAGAGTTTTCTATGATGTGAGAAGAGTTTTTCCTTTAAAATTTCACAAAATGGTTTCTTTGCAAAGAGATTTTTGGAATTTGGATTTGAATGGAATTTACAAGTTCAGTTTGAATTGGATTTTGAAAGTGAACTGAATGGGATTGGACTGAATTGAGATGAGTTGGGTTTGAATTTGGTTGAATTGACTTTGGGTTGGGGTTGAAAAACGAGTTGGGTCAAAGTTCGGTTGGGTCAACGTTGGATTGGTCAAAGTTCGGTCAAAATGGGCTTGATGGGCCAAAATGGGCTCTTAGGTTTGAATTGGGTTTGGGCCCGAATTGGGTATGGACCTGAATTGGGTTTGGGCCTAGATTGGGCTTTTTCATTTTTAGGCTAAGTGGGCTTTTCAATTTGGGCCGATTTTTATATTTTTGATTTGGGCCATATGGAGGTTGGGCAAGGTATAGACCGAATTTAGCCTTGGATGGGCTTTGATGTGGGCTAGAATTTTGATTTTGGCCAGGTCAAAATTGAACTCATGGGCCTTGGAGGTGTGAGCCGAAATGGGTCTAAAAATTTGGGCCAAAATGGGCTTTTGAAGTGTGGGCCGAATTAGGGTTTAAGACTTTGTGCCAAATGGGCCTTATTTAAGATTGGGCTGAAAATTGGGTCTTATGCTCGATTTGGATTTTGGGGCCTGATTTGGGCCTGATTGATTTGGGATGATTTGTGAGATATTAACAAACGAGATGGATCAATTTATTGGTTTATTAACTCTAGATTAAGGGTGTGTTGAAGGCAAAAGAGGATTCCACCCACATAAACGAATGAGAGACCCGTTAGGCATAGGGTGGTTTCGCATCCTAAGCCCTCCTAAAATAGCCTTAAGGGCTTGTTTTTTGATGTTTTTGTTCTTATATACATATAATGGTGGTTAAGGTATTTTCTGAAGTTATAGGAGATTATTGCCCCATGAAACGAATGAGAGACCCGTTAGGTGTGGGGTGATAATACATCCAAAACTTTTCTGTCAGTTTAAAGGTCCTAGAGGATGATAACTAGGCTTAACAATGAAATCAGGACAAGATAAACCGATTTCAATGAAATATGGATAAAACAATACATGTACAGAAGACCAAAGAAAATCAAACAAGCATCGGTAATAGACAAAAAAAGTGGATAAAAGGCTAATGACGTCCTTTACATTTTTCTTCTTGGTCCAAAACGGTTTTTTATTAACTGTAAAAACTCTAATTCCTTTCCAAATATTGACCTTAAGCCCAGCAAATAGAAGACATACACATGAGCATGAAAAGTGTCAATCATTTTTCTCTTGGGATTGCAACTTAGAAGCCGGTTATCAGTCCGAAACAAAATACACAAAATCAGATTCTACTTCTCTCTTTTGAATAGCTGATAACTTACTCCTAAAGCAGAAAGTAAAGCCAACAAATCAGCAAGGTTCATCATCGTCCCCTTTTCTTTTAGTCACAAGATATAGAAGCTGATAATACCTGCGTATTATGTACAATAGCACGAAACGAAAAACAAGGAGTGTACATACCCTTGCAAGTCTAAATAGTCATTTTCAACTCCAAGATCAGGGAATGAAAGCAAAAGTATCATTATACAGCACACACACTAACCAAAACACCAAGACACATCACCAAACTAATGACAGAGCTGATTCGAATTGAGGATAAATACCAGAGAGAATAGTGGATATTCCCTACAGCATAAAATCAACCAGGACCAACCCAAAGCAACACAATAACACAGTTAGTCGGCAAAGAGAAATCGAACAGAAGACGGGGGGTTATAGGACATGTAAGTCAGAATTATCATGTGAAGAGACATCACAAGAGAAACTGAAACTTTATTAGATCAACAAGTATAATTGGTATTACCAGAGCAAAACAGTAGGTAAAATATTACTAGTATTGGCCATATGTAATAGTATTAACAAACAACAAAGAAAACCAGGCGGGGGTAATACAAACCGAATCCATCAGAGGAGAGGGTAAAGTATCTAATCGGTCCTGTGGGTTTATGTGTGGCCACGAAGTCAGAAGCAGAGGAAAATAGCACATAAGAAGGCATGGAGTTTCACAGCGTATACCCTTCTAATGTCATAAAGTATATTAATGTACAGACCGGACAAGACTAATCAGCTCAAACACTAAATGCATCTGTAGCAACTCGGTTCTAGATTTAAATACCAGAAGGAGGAAAGCCACATCTTCTGCAAGGAACTTAAAAGAAAACATCACCAAAGAGAAAATCAGACGTGGGTTAGTCTATGAATGAACATAAAAAAAGCAGGATTGGTTAAACTGAAGGAGTTTCAACAGAACTTGCCCTTCGTTTTAATTTTCGAACCATGTCCATAGACTACGTTGTCTATATCAGGTTGGGCAATCTGAGAGGATATGTATAGATACAGACATACGAGAAAGCTGCTTAGCAGAACACATAGAGAAAGCAAAGAAAATATAAGATGAGAGCAAAATTGTCATCGGACAAGGATGGCGCAGAGAGAAATCCATCGAGGTAAAAAACAAAGAAGAAATTGCGATTTATGGTCAGGATGGCTACCGAAAACCACATCCACTTCTTCTAATCAATCGTGTGCATAAAAGGAAGAGAGTATGAGTAAGAAAACTTAACCGAAAGAGAAGAGCAGCAATGAAAATGTCCTAGCATGAGCAAAATGAGAGAACACAGTCGAGATTGTTACAGAACGAACTAGCATCTGTTTCATCTTTCCAAATGCAAAAAGAAATAGCAGAAAACACCATGAATTGAAAATAGAGCAAATGAGCGTATCCGGGAGACCAGAAACCTGCGATATGGACTTTCGAGGTTCTAGTTCTGGAGTTTAACGAGAGGGAGGAAGAAGTAAGGAACATGTATAGCCCTTAGCCCTTCCTGTGGGATAAAATTCCCGACAGAGTCACGCCTTCGCCATCATCGATAGGATTTCTCCGGCGAGAAATTTTCGTAACACAAAGATAGAAACAAAGTAAGAGCCGGGGATGATCTTCAGTGGGAAATTGTGGAACATTACTTGCTCTGCTCTTGGAAATGAAGACGAGGAAGGCGATTACAGGGAAGGGGAGTCTCTGATGGAGAATGTGGCGATTTCAGAAGTTGGGGTGTGGTTTTGTTGGTTCGTTCACGGTTGAAACGAGAGAGGAGCAGGGCAAGGTTTCTGGGGTTGCCTTCGAATTCGAGTTTTCCAGGAAGATGAACGAACGTGAGAATCGGTTGGGTAAAGGAAACGTGGCTGAAGGAAATAGACAATTCAAAAGAGAACATGTGTTGTCGGCTGGGTTTTTTTTTGGATCTGTCCTGGTAGGTTTGTTTCTTTGTTGTTTTATAAGTAGTGGCTAGGGTTTTTCAGACAAGGGCCAATTGGTGATTTTTATTTGGACTAACTGAAAGAAATGGGCCGGCCAAGATGGGCCATACTCGGACCTGCCACCAAAAAATAAAAACCAAGTTTTGCCCATATCCAGGATCAAACTTGAGACTCTTGGGCAACTTTCCCTACTTCTTAACCGACTAAGCTATGACGAGATTCAGTAGGAAATAGCAATAACGAAAATTAATGTACCGTCACAGGCTAAAACGAAAAATAACAACACCCCAACCCCATTGCCAAGAATTGAACCCAGGACCATCAAGCGGCATGGTGAGCACTCTAACCAATTACGCTAGGTCGGAATTCAGTTATACAAATGAATGAAATAATAATAGAGCTTTAATCTCAAACCGGATTAATGCTCAAAATGACGCAGAAGGAGTATTTTAAACAGGGATTTACAAAGAAACAAAATGTTTGGTGGAAATATAATAAAATGCATAAAACAAACTAAATACTATAATAATAAGTACATAAAATCATGAAATAGTACTAATAAAATGGTGGTTAAAATACAAGCGAATGTAATAAAAATGGAAGTTGAATTATATATGTACAAGTAGCGGTATATAAGATAGAATAAGCAAATAACAAAATTGCAGGAACCAATGTAAAGACAAATAGGCAAATAAATAAGTAAATAACGAAAGAGGACGGGCTTCAAAACGGATGGAAGTTGGAAATTTTCGAAGAATTGGGTTTTTCTGAAATGCTTTGAAAAATGATTTAAAAATTTTGTCATGAAATGATGGTCTCTTTTTGACACGCAAGTTGATATGTTTTTTTTTTAAAAAAAGGCGAAGACCCTCCTTATTTTATTTATTTTTTTAATTTTGCTTTATGGGGTGAGAATTTTTGGTGTCTACAGATGGCTCCCCTTGATTCAATTTTGTAAACCCTTGCAGAATTGGATCAAGGTTGAGAAGGCGCCAAAAATTCTCACTACGGCTTTGTGGTGCATTGGGATGCGACTGTGAGGAAGATAATGCATGAATGTGACCGGAAATGATGTGATCGTTGAATGCACGAGGACTTATTACGAGCCTCAACTGGACCTCTTGATATCCATTCCTAGGGCTTATGACGGGCCTAGAATGCAACTGAAAGTACCACACTAGTAGCGCAATAGCTACCTAGTAGGTGTAAACGAAAAATTCGACCGCACTAGAAGCGCAATAGCTGGCTAGCGGGTGTAAAACGAAAGGCGACCGTACTAGTAGCGCAATAGCTGTCTAGCAGGTGTAAAACGAAATGCGACCGTACTAGTAGCGCAATAGCTGTCTAGCAGGTGTAAAACGAAAATGCGACCGTACTAGTAGAGCAATAGCTGCCTAGCAGGTGTAAACGAAAAATTTGACCGCACTAGTAGCGCAATACCTATCTAGCGGGTGTAAAATGAAAGGCGACCGTACTAGTAGCGCAATAACTGTCTAGCAGGTGTAAAACGAAAGGCGACCGTACTAGTAGCGCAATAGCTGTCTAGCAAGTGTAAAACGAAAATGCGACCGTACTAGTAGCGTAATAGCTGCCTAGCAGGTGTAAACAAAAAATTCGACCGCACTAGTAGCACAATAGCTGTTCAGCGGGTGTGAAACGAAAGGTGACCGTACTAGTAGCGCAATAGCTGTCTAGCAGGTGTAAAACGAAAGGCGACCATACTAGTAGCGCAATAGCTGTCTAGCAGGTGTAAAACAAAAATGCGACCGTACTTGTAGCGCAATAGCTGCCTAGTAGGTGTAAACAAAAAATTCGACCGCACTAGTAGCGCAATAGCTGTCTAGCGGGTGTAAAATGAAAGGCGATCGTACTAGTAGCGCAATAGCTGTCTAGCAGGTGTAAAACGAAAGGTGACCGTACTAGTAGCGCAATAGCTGTCTAGTAGGTGTAAAACGAAAATGCGACCGTACTAGTAGCGCAATAGCTGCCTAGCAGGTGTAAACGAAAACTTCGACCGCACTAGTATCGCAATAGCTGTCTAGCGGGTGTAAAACGAAAGGCGACCGTACTAGTAGCGCAATAGCTGTCTAGCAGGTGTAAAACAAAATGCGACCGTACTAGTAGCGCAATAGCTGTCTAGCAGGTGTAAACAAAAAATTCGACCGCACTAGTAGTGCAATAGCTGTCTAGCGGGTGTAAAACGAAAGGCGACCGTACTAGTAGCGCAATAGCTAGCAGGTGTAAAACGAAAGGCGACTGAAATACCCCAAACCTAAGTATGCTAATTAAACATCAAGTTATGATGTAATAAGGCTAAAACATGCCTTAGAAAGATTGGTAGACAATTTAAACCAAGGAAAACACAAGAAAACGCCTTAAGGGCAATTTAGGCAAAAATGTGCTCTAAGCTTGGAGTGACTTTGATTAGCACCCAAATATCATTATAAGACCGTAGTAACATGCTAATGGACATGTTAAATCAATTAGCAAAGAAAACCAAGCTCAAAAACAAGCTTAAACATTAAATGTGCTTTAAGACTCCTTAATGCACCTTTTTGAGAAATTGTCTTAGAAATGTGTTTTGAGTGGCTAAATGCCCATGAATACACCTTAATTAACATGTGTACTAATTAGTATCACATTAGGATGCTTAAATCAATGGGAAACCAAAATTTTCACAAATTTGTGCACTAATTTGTGAATAGTGCCAAATAGTGCCCAAAATAAGTCAAATGACTTTCTTAAGTGGTCAATGGTCAAACAACACCTAAATATCTATGTGGATGAGAGGGGGGACGGTTTTTAAGAGGTAGAGTCAGCATAGGCTTAATCAAATAAGAAAATAAGAGAAAGAAAGTGAAAAAGACTATTTCCTTTTTAAAAAGCAAAATATCTTCTTATACTTTCTCTCTCTCCTCTCTTCTTCATTTCCCACCTTCACCAACGTTTTCTTTCTCCCCTCTCTGTTCCAAAACCGTTCCAAGCAGCAGCCATGGCACCTTAACATTCATTTGCTCACCAAATACTCATTTTAGCTCCAAATCAAAAACTAAGCATAGATTTCTCTTAGTTAGACCAAGGCCTTGCTTCCTATCTTTTCAAAATTTGAAAAGCCTCATTTGGAGCCATGGGAAATCGCCATTGGAGGAGGAAAAGCTAGCTTGAGGTGTTCATTATCTTCTCCATTCATTCTAGGTAAGGAAAATGTAAGAAAAACCAAGTTTCCATCACTTTTCCTTCATGACCGAAAATTACCTTCTCATGGAGCCTTGTTTTATCCATTGTTCTAGCTTGATTCTATTCTCCAAGGGCTAGAGGAGGTCCTTCTTGATTTATATCCAAGCCTATCTTAAGACTCCAAGGTAAAACATTCATTTTAGTGCCTTAAAACACATTTTTAACCTAGGTATGATTCCTTAAGGTTAGTGTGTTCATGAGCACTCATTAGAGTGCGAGGAGAAGCTTGGAAAAACAAGGTAAATTACTTACCTTAAGGTGGTTTAAGGTTTAGGGGGTGGTATTTAGATAAGTGGTAATGTAGCTTAAAGCTTACATTATGTAATGGGTTATATAACCTAGGGAAAAAGAATGTAAACAAGCTTGTGAACTTGTGACTAAGGAGCCAAAGGGAATGAGATAGTAAGATAAGTATAAGGTGAGTTATGAGAACACTTATATTGCAATGGGAGCATTGTTGTGTGTATTTGCAGGTTGAAAGCTTTTATATGTGGGAAATTCAGTGTTTAAGTTTAAGTCATTTAAGGGCCTAAGAGCCATGTCATTTAAGAGCCTTAGTGCTATGCAATTTAAGATTATTGCACTATATTGAGTTTATTGTGAATGAGTTGATTTGGGTGAGAAAATAAGATGGAAAGGACTTGATGTGTGTGAGATGATTGAATGAGAAAAACAATACATTTAGGCATGATAATATACTAGAGGAGCTATGACGAAATTTGAGTAGAAAATAAAGTGTTTAAGTGGTTGTTATGGATTAATATGACCTAGGATTTACTAGGGATTTGAGTGGAAATGAGTTAACAAAGTTGTTCTCGAGGTTTAGAATGGCCTGAGTGTTCATGATTGTATTAAGGGTGAAAAACTAAATGTTGGGTGTAGTAATATACTAAGAAAGCCATGTCAAAATTTGGAGAGAAAACTAGGTGTTTAAGGTGTTATAAGGAGATTTTATGACTAAGGATGTTCTAGTAATCACTAAGGGTTGTTTTGGTGAAAATGGATAAACCATGGTGTTCTTGAGTACTAGGAAGACCTAGGGATGTATAAGAGGGACTAGGGGTTACAATGGTGAGTTTAAGGCACCAAAACCATGGTTAAGGAAGCTAGGAAACTTGTACAAAGTTTGAAGGAAAAATAAGGTATGATGACTTATAAGGATGTAAGCATGTGCTAGATTATATATAGCTTCGAGAAGTTTGGGTAATGTTGGTGATAAATCTACACTATTAAAAATATAGATTTATAGCAAACTAATAGGCAAGTGCACCTATTCGTAGTAGTATAACAAGTGTCGTATCCACAAAGAGATTGTTCAATTATCCTAGTCTTGGTAGTTAATTAAAAACTGTAAAAAGGGGTTTAGCCGGAGGCAAGCTTGATTTGTTGTTGGATTAGTGCAAATATAATAAAAACAGTAAAAAGGTGAATTAATTGATGTGAATGGAAAAAGGTATCCTAGGATAGCGGGGGAATTTCCTAAATTACTTAAACAGATTTATAACCCTGTCTCAATTATTTATTGCCTATTAGAGTTAATAATTGTCAGTTACGAACTCTTAATAAAAGCCTTAATATTTTCCTGCTCAATCCGGAGTGTAAATATCAAAATCATATGTTGATAGTTACCATAAAAATGCAGTATTTTGTCAGAATAAGCATTTAACAATATTAGTTGAAAGGAATTAAAACAAGTTAACAAGTGAGACAGGTGATAAATATTGTTTACGTAATATTAGAAATGAACCCCCATCCTAGGATACAAAAGAAAATTACTCAGACATTAACGGAGATAAGAAGATAGCACAAACAGATTTTGACATTATTTCAGAGGAAGAACTGGTCTGCTCTCGCTCTCACTGCTGCTCTTCTATTTCTTTTGTTACTGCGTGAGTATGGAATGTTGTGGTGTTACGGGAGGAAATTAAATGGAAGGGAATGGATGAGTGTGGTGGGTGAATTCTTCAGACTCCCGTTGTGCGTGTTGTGTGTTTATGGTGCTGGTGGAGTGAGTTTATATAGAGGCAGAGGAGAAGAAGATCCGTACGAATTTGATTGCCGGTTGATTGCTCTCGTTGATTGCTCATTAATTGCAGGGGACAGGAGCTGGAACGCGTGAGAAAATTATGGTAGGCGATGCGGCGGAGTAGATGGATAACGGAATCAAGTTGCAGACGACGAAGAAGACGGGCGAAGAAGAAAACTGGCGCGCGACTCATTCTCAGTCACGACCGCCTCCTGTCCGCGTCCAATATAGGCGGTTGCCTATGGTGTCCGCCTCACGTCCGCTTGGTTTTTAGGCGGTCTCCTCTCTGTTGTCGTTCTCTCGTCTGCCTTGACTACCGCCCACAATATAGGCGGTTGTATGTTGTTTGTCTGCCAGTCTTGTCCGCCTGAAACACATGCGGACGCCATGAGTGTTGTCCGCCTTATAACAAGGCGGTTGCCTATGCGGTCTCAAGCAAGTATTGACCCATTCTCCTTCCAACTTTGACCGGCTCTAGATTCTTCGTTTGGACTCCGTTTTTCGAGCCGTCTGCGGCTATGCGTTGGTCTCTTCGTGTACTTTCTTCCTAGCTTGGCTTTTCCTCATGTTTAAACCAATAAATTTGTGAGATAATTAATAAAACATAAACTAGAGGAAAAACATACGATAAGTGAGAAATGAGCAGAAAAAGTGCTGATATAATATATGGAATACACCCATAAAACATGCTCATTTAGACACTTATCACACCCCCACACTTACCTTTTGCTTGTCCTCAAGCAAAACCATGTACCCATACAAGTAGGGAATGCTCAATATTAATAAATACTATTATAAAGGGTAGGATAAAGAAGTCAATAGTACATGATCTTAAACTTTTTAGAGGAGTGTGATCCATCACCTACTGGTGGCATAGGTGTACTCAGGGCAAAAATAAAAATTAGAGTTTCGGGGTATGATCCGGAGTACTTCAATGCTTCTTGATTTAAGGTGACTTTGAGAACTTTTACCATGGCCAACTTCTCTCAAGAATTGGCATTGAGGAGAAAACAAAAGGAGAAAAAAGAATTATGCATTTGTTTCACTTTTGCATAAGAGAGGAGAAGATAATATGTAGGCATTAAGCCTTCGTTTTTAAGAACACTCAACTCTCTTTGTTGGTTACCAATGGTGTCTCGCAAGTCCCTTATTTATTATTATTGTATATATATTTTTTGACAGAGAAGCACCCCTTAGCAATCCCTAAGAAAGAAGACAGAAAGAACCCCTGAGTAATAAAAATCCACCATTTCAGATCATTTGGTCACACCGCATAAAAATGCTCCTCAAATAATCAAAATTTTAAAATTTTTGTACATTTAATACCATTTATCCCACAATTCATAACAGTATTTATTCTTAAAGAGAACAACCCACATTATAAGGGTCCACGATATTGAATTTGAACAAACGCAAGATAAGCAGAGAGATTAAGCATTTTAGCATAAAATGTCACCGAAAAGGGCACACTCCCCCACACTTAATTTGAACAATGTCCTCATTGTTCACCAGAAAAACAAGGGAAAGTTTCAGAAGGCCTTTTCGGTAAGTAGAAAAAATAGAGAGAACACGAAGCTCACGAATATCATTTAAGCACATAAACTCTCCTCTGCATATTTATTTAAATAAAAGCAAAATTAAAGAAACTGGTACTCCCCTGAGATTATTTTTGCTTGCGTTAAAAGAGTTCCCCCACACTTGAGCTTCAGCCTCAAGTAGCGTAGCTTGGTTGCGGTGTAGTCATGAAATTGTACCTGCATAAGACACTAGAAGCAACCATACTATATACGGGGTTAAAAGTTAGCAAAAATAAAATTTAAAGGGAACCTGGAAATTAAAACAGCATAAAAGCATATAAAAGATAAGTTCGTCCGGGTTGCCTCCCGGAAAGCTGCCCTTCTTTAACGTCTTTGGCTAGACGCTTTGTCGTTAGATCGATCCTGGGGGGTGGTTATGAGGAGGAGATCCAAAGCATGACTCGATAGTATTTTTGAGAGTCCACCGGGATGCATGTTTTCTTTTCTTATCCCGCTCTTCATCCGGGATTGGTGGTGGTATCTCTGTAATAGACATGCCGTCTGGAAGGGTGATAAACAGAAGTGGGGATGATGATGATTGAGTGTCCCTTACGAACTTGAGATCTTTGGATTTGCTATCTGGAGATCTTCCTGATGCAAACTCCGGCTTTTCGTTATAAGCCTGAAGGGTGATTTTCCCCTGGGCTACCCAAATGTGCACATCGGCTGTGGCAAGGAATGGTCGTCCAAGGATGAGAGGTGTAGTGGAGTTCTCTTCGATGTCTAGAATGACAAAATCGCATGGGAAGTATAAGTGCTCCACTTTGATGATAACATCTCCTCCACCACTCCGCTTGGGTATGTTACCGAACCATCCGCCAGTTGAAGGGTCATCTTAGTTTTTTTTCATTTCTCCAATTCCTAGCTTTTTGAAAGTGGAGAGGGGCATCAAATTTATGAGGCACCCAGATCGCATAGGGAGTATGGAAATGAGGTGCTACCAATTGTGACTGGAATGGTGAAGCTGCCCGGATCATTGCATTTGAAGGTAGTGGTGTTGCAGAATAGCTGAGCAAGCTACATTGAGAGGTACCGTACCGACTTCGGCCAATTTAGTTTTGTTGGATATGAGGTTTTGAGGAATTTGGCGTAGTTTGGCATTTTGGCAATGAGGTCGACAAACTGTATGTTGACGTTTAGTTGCTTCAGCATTGCCAGAAACTTACCATATTCATTATCCAATTTCTGCTTCTGGAGTCGGTGGTGAAATGGTATAGGCGGTTCTAGTGAAGATGGTTTTGAAGCTGGTGGAATAGTGAGGATGGTGGGAGATGTTTTTTCTACTGGGGCCTCAGCTTTTTCTTCACTATCCTCTTTGGATTCTTCTGATCTTTGCGGGATGTGAATCTCGTCGGTTTTCTTACCGCTTCTCAAGGTTATCGCCTTAAACTCTTCTTCTTCTTCTTCTTCTTCAAAGTCGAGCTTTTCATTTTCATAACCGGCCACCAAGTGCTCAAGGTAGGTATTCTCAGATTGAAAGCGATTATTATAGACTTTGGCGGTGCTTTCAAGTTCAGCTACATTCCTTTTGGAAGTTTCGATTGCTACAACCCACTCTTGGAGGGAACGGTGTAGTTCTGGAATCGTAACTGTTTTAGCCACCTCCATATTTTCTTCATCGTGCTCCTTCACATAGATGCACTTGGCTTGCTCTCTTGGATTTGGTTCATTTTGGCTGGGGAGAGCCCCTGGCGGTCTTCGAGCAAGATGTTCTGCAAGTTGATTGAATTTTCCTTCGATTTTCTGGTTGAAGGCTTCTTGTGCAGAAAGCTGGTTCTGAGTTATGGACATGAATCCTTTCATCATCTCTTTCAGTTCTGCGTTTGGATCAGAAGAGGATGAAGATGGTTGTTGTTGTTGTTGTTGGAAGCCTGGAGGGGCACCTAGTGCTCTATAACCCATATTAGAGTTTGGTTGGGGTCTGTTCCCCTGATAGGTATTGGAGCTGTTGTTCTGCCCTCCTTGGTTTTGATCATTATTTTTCCATGAGAAATTCGGGTGATTTCTCCATGGGTAGTTGTTGTTGATGTTATTGTTGTAGGAATTACCGGGGCGGTTTCCTATGAATTGTACTTCATCGTACTGGCCCTTGCCTTCGCATTGATGAGTTTCATGAGGACCGGCGCATATGACACATCCTTCTGTAGGTGGAGCTGGTGGTGAACTTGTAGGTGGGGAAGCTATTGTTTTTACGATTTCGTTTTGTGATGTAGTTAGCTTTTCCACCATCTTTGCAAGGGACGAGATCTGAGCTGATAAATGATCCGTAGGCTCAACGTGGAGTAGGCCTGCTGCTCGTGGCGTTCTTCCTTTGGATCTCGTCCACTGTCTGGTATTGCTCGTCATGGTTTCGAGAAGGTCCATTCCTTCTTTAGGAGATTTCATCATGAAACTTCCTCCTGCAGAGGAATTGACGAGTAGTCGGTTTCCATCATCTAGACCATTGAAGAATGACAGGCAGAGGGATTGATCGTCAAGACCATGGTGGGAACACTTCATTAGCATATCCTTGAATCTGTCCCATGCGTCGTATAATGTTTCTCCTGGTTCCTGACAGAATGTGTTGATCTCACCGATCAATTGCCTTGTTCTACTGGTTGGGTAGTATTTGGCAAGAAATTTTTGGGCCATTTGCAGCCATGTGGTGATTGATCGGGAGGGAAGGCTTCGATACCACCTGTTTGCTGAATCCGATAATGAGTGAGGAAATAGTTGTAGTCGGATTCTTTCTTTGACGTTGCCGGTCTGACCAAAGGAATTGCAGAAGTCTAGGAAGAGACTCAGATGATTTGGGGCTTCATCTGGGTTCGCTCCACTAAACTTGCCTAGATCCCGGACGGCGGTGATGTAGTGGGTTTTGAAAACCCATCGTCCGGCCTTCTGGTGTTAGTTCAGGGGAACTATGGCTGATGCTCTTCCTTCGGTGTTCGGTTGGTGGTAGTCAGAGAGGCACGGTGTTCTGGTTGATTTGCATGGTCATTTCATTTATAACTTCGTTATTGGCCATGGCTTGGTTTCTCAGGTTTCTTTGTGCTTGTAATAAAGTGCGCTCGGGTTCGGGGCTCGGACTGATTGGTGGAGAGCCTCGGGTTCGAGTATTTGGCATGCACAGAAGATAACTTGTGGTTTGTAGAAACTGCAAAATTAATTAGTAAATAGATAAAGAAAAGCAAATATTGGTTAGGCTGATAAACGTTAGTTAAACAACACTGATATATTTTTTTTGTTTTTTTTAACAAGAGTAAAATGACAGAATATTAAATGACAAGGGAAAGAAATGACAGAAAATTAAAGTTAGGAGTTAGTATACTGGAAATTATAAGTTAGTAGTTAGTATACAGAAATTTGAAGGACAATGGAAATGAAATGTTAAGGACAATGGAAAGAAATGACAGGAAATTTTAAGTTAGTAGTTAGGGACAATGGAAAGAAATGACAATGGAAAGAAATGACAGAAATAATAACATAATATTAGGATGTCCGAAGTTAGATGTCCAAGTCAGATGTCCAAGTCAGATGTCCAAGTCAGATGTCCAAGATTAACAATTTAATAGTATTAACAGATTATTATAATATAGTAAGTGAACTACCGGAAACTAGGGAAATTGATGGAATCAATCTCCCCGGCAACGGCGCCAATTACTTGTTGGTGATAAAACTACACTATTAAAAATATAGATTTATAGCAAACTAATAGGCAAGTGCACCTATTCGTAGTAGTATAACAAGTGTCGTATCCACAGAGAGATTGTTCAATTATCCTAGTCTTGGTAGTTAATTAAAAACTGTAAAAAGGGGTTTAGCCGGAGGCAAGCTTGATTTGTTGTTGGATTAGTGCAAATATAATAAAAACAGTAAAAAGGTGAATTAATTGATGTGAATGGAAAAAGGTATCCTAGGATAGCGGGGGAATTTCCTAAATTACTTAAACAGATTTATAACCCTGTCTCAATTATTTATTGCCTATTAGAGTTAATAATTGTCAGTTACGAACTCTTAATAAAAGCCTTAATATTTTCCTGCTCAATCCGGAGTGTAAATATCAAAATCATATGTTGATAGTTACCATAAAAATGCAGTATTTTGTCAGAATAAGCATTTAACAATATTAGTTGAAAGGAATTAAAACAAGTTAACAAGTGAGACAGGTGATAAATATTGTTTACGTAATATTAGAAATGAACCCCCATCCTAGGATACAAAAGAAAATTACTCAGACATTAACGGAGATAAGAAGATAGCACAAACAGATTTTGACATTATTTAGAGGAAGAACTGGTATGCTCTCGCTCTCACTGCTGCTCTTCTATTTCTTTCGTTACTGCGTGAGTATGGAATGTTGTGGTGTTATGGGAGGAAATTAAATGGAAGGGAATGGATGAGTGTGGTGGGCGAATTCTTCAGACTCCCGTCGTGCGTGTTGTGTGTTTATGGTGCTGGTGGAGTGAGTTTATATAGAGGCAGAGGAGAAGAAGATCCGTACGAATTTGATTGCCGGTTGATTGCTCTCGTTGATTGCTCATTAATTGCAGGGGACAGGAGCTGGAACGCGTGAGAAAATTATGGTAGGCGATGCGGCGGAGTAGATGGATAACGGAATCAAGTTGCAGACGACGAAGAAGACGGGCGAAGAAGAAAACTGGCGCGTGACTCATTCTCAGTCACGACCGCCTCCTGTCCGCGTCCAATATAGGCGGTTGCCTATGGTGTCCGCCTCACGCCCGCTTGGTTTTTAGGCGGTCTCCTCTCTGTTGTCGTTCTCTCGTCTGCCTTGACTACCGCCCACAATATAGGCGGTTGTATGTTGTTTGTCCGCCAGTCTTGTCCGCCTGAAACACATGCGGACACCATGAGTGTTGTCCGCCTTATAACAAGGCGGTTGCCTATGCGGTCTCAAGCAAGTATTGACCCATTCTCCTTCCAACTTTGACCGGCTCTAAATTCTTCGTTTGGACTCCGTTTTTCGAGCCGTCTGCGGCTATGCGTTGGTCTCTTCGTGTACTTTCTTCCTAGCTTGGCTTTTCCTCATGTTTAAACCAATAAATTTGTGAGATAATCAATAAAACATAAACTAGAGGAAAAACATACGATAAGTAAGAAATGAGCAGAAAAAGTGCTGATATAATATATGGAATACACCCATAAAACATGCTCATTTAGACACTTATCAGGTAAAGAAAATGGGTATGCATGATGATGCTTGAGGAGTAGTTAAGATGGTTGTGAAGAAACATAATGATTAGTTGAGGTCTTAGGCAAAGTCACAAGAGGGAAGTGTAAGGAATCAAGTGTTAAGTGTAAGAATTTGTAAGAAATTGAGTGTCAAGTTTGGTGATGATTGAGGAAGGTTTAGTGCATGTTTTAAGGTGTTTTAAACATGTAGGAAACATGTGGAAAGATTGTGGAATGAGTGGGAAAAGATTGGGGTGAATTTGGAGTTCAAAATGAGGAGAAAAGCACTTTGGAAATAGGTTCTGTGTGGACCGCCCCTGTGGGGAGGTCCAGGCGAATTCTGCAGGAAAATAGCTTCTGGTTGGGACCGCCCCTGAGACCGCCCCAGAGGGGCGTCCAGTGCAGAGAAAAAGAAAAAAATTTGTTATTGGCTTCTAATGATGGGGGTGAATGGTAATGGTTTAGATGATGTTTATATGCCTTGTTTGGTGACATGTAATGCCTTAAGAGGTGTAAACAAGTATGAGGTGTAATGAGAAGTGATTAACTTATATGATTGAGTTTAAATTGCAATGCTTAGTGGACCAACATTAGAGAAGTGATGATGATTAGAAAGATAAGCATATAATGACTTAAGAGGTTAAGTTAAGTAAAATGGTTTAAAGTGTTTAAGTGTTAAGTTAGTAAGAATTTAAGAGGTGCTAGATGGGGATCGATAGTAATGATAATATAAGGTTGTTAAGACATGTTTAGTGTACAATGATGATTAAGTGGGTGAATAGGTATAAGGAATGAGGAGAAGTGATTCACTTAGATTAAGTTTATAAGAACTTAAGTGGTATTTAGTTGGAAATCATTACTGATTAAGTAAGTTGGGTTAATTAAAAGTAATTAACCACCAATTCGATGAATGTTTTAGGACTTGGGAATTTGGACTCCGGAGGAGAGTAAGCAACCGAAACGACCAACGGTGAACGGTACAGTCTTCTTGTGACCTGCTTGCTAACGAGGTGTCCCTCAGCTTGTGTGCTATCTGTTTATGTGTGCCGGCTAAACAAGATAAAGCATGCAACCGGAATATTATGTTTAATGTATTGTTGTGTGATGTTTGAAAACTAACACAACTTACCGTGAGAACTTACTAACAAACGTTTAGTAAGGAATTGTGTGAGACTAAGGAACGCTCCCTAATATTAGTTTGCTAATAACCGAAAGAGGTTTAACCAATAAACATTGTCTTGAGACTTCTACTAACTAGAACTTGGGGGGAGTGAGGAATTAGGGACTGACTCCGTTCATGTATGTTAAGGAAAGGGGGTCGGTATCTAAAGCAAATCCGACTTCCGCTTAAGGACTTGTCTTCGGACTTGTTGCCTAGGGTCAGTTTCCGGCTCAGCTACATTGGACATCCAGTCCAAGGTAGGAGGCATTAAGATGGTGCGGTAGGATCACCTAAATCCTAAATTTTAAGATAAGTTGTTTATTCAACCAATGGAGTTAATAGCTTATTGGCTAGGGTAGCTTTTGACCCGACAAAAATAAACATTATGATAAGATACAATCATTTCTATTTAAAAGAGTGGTTTGTATTCTAAGATTAAGATAAAGTTTGAGATAAGTTGCAACCATTTCTATTTAAAGGATGGTTTGTATTCTAAGACTAAGATAAGCTATATCCATTTCTATTAAAGAATGGTTTGTTTTCTAAGACTAAGATAAGGACTAAGATTGAGGTAAGATAAGGTTGGACTAAGATTAAGAGGAAACATAGCCTAAGGAGTTAAATAATTAACTCACTAATTAAGGGAACGTATTTAAGTCGTTCATTGTGATTGAACTTTGATTGTTCATATTTGGATTGTTGTTTATTGCACTTTCTATTATGTTGTGCATCTAATTAACCTCCATGCTATCAATTAGTCGTCGTAGCCACGTTAGCTTGGGGGCCATGAGAGGATCGTACCAGCAATTTTGCTGACCCCCTTTGGGGGCTATTTTTACTACGCAGGTGAACGTCAGAAGGCGCCCGTCATGAGAGTAAGAAGGGGGTAGACGTGTTACGGGTTAAGTGTGGCCTACGAGTTATGCATGTACACTCATATGGTATTTTGAGTCAGTAAGTTGTATAGGATGTGAGGGGATTGTAAGAATGATATGTATTTAGTTAAGACTTGTAAGTACTAATGTTCGGTATATTCTGTTAGTCAGACCGTGGCAAGGTCCTGGAATGTATTTGAATCCGCTGCAACGTTTGTATATATGGTGATAAGGTTGAGATAACCACAATTGGATTGAGATGGGGTGTTACAAAAGTGGTATCAGAGCGTAGTTACGCTCTGAAGACAAGAATTACCGAACTTAGGAGAATACAGAGGTTGAGTTTGAGTTATGGGTTAAGGGTTGAGTGATAGATTGAGAGGTGCGTTAGTTAGGACTTCCCGGTATTTACCGGATATCCATAGTACCTAGACCCACCCTCACATCCTAAACCCTGAATATGTGGAACAAACGCCAGAGAGAAGAAAGCCTTCTCTTACTCGGGAAAAACCCGATCAGGCAGTTAGTTAATAGTAAGAAATACGAGAAACATCTTGTTGAACAACAGTTTATGAGAACTTGAACATTTTAATGGAGCGCAACAGTGAAACAGGCGCTACCAATAGAATTCTATCAGTAAGAGAACGGTAATTACCGACAACATAGGTCGACTACGCTGTCGAAATAACCCGCCATACCAATGATAAGGAAAACACTACGAGTGTAATGGATAGGAAAGATAAGCGACATGAATACCGGACTGTGGTCCGAATGAGCATAACAGTGGGATAATACATAATACGAGAGTCAAGATTACTGGAAAGTCCAGTTAGAAACGGGAACTCCAAACCCCATACAATGAGAAAGATTACAAAACCTGGCTGACATAGCGCAGACGACGATAAATACACGTACAAACTGTATACTGGAGTAGGACTACGATGTAGTGCCTAAAGGGGAATCATTACTTAGTAACACCGACATAATGTGTGGAAACGGGAGCGAGGATTAAGACGCAAGAAAATAATAAGGGGTTCCCTCAGAAAGAGGAACGCCCTGATAAATGACAGTACTGTCGAAACAACCAGGAAACTGCCGGATGGCGAGTTATCCAAAATAAGAGAGCACCAAAAGAGTCTCGGGGACTACCAAAGATATAGGAACTATGTGGAAGTACCACTACCGACGCAGACAGTACCGGTAGCCCATCCTGCATGGCGCACTTGCTGTAGCAAGTGCTACCACGGTTAAGCTACACGGAAAACCATCATGGCGAGATAGTAGAACGCTATAGTCCTAGTACATATTAATACCGGAATGCAAATCCATAAGAACGAGAGAATGAGACCTTGGAAGGGCCTGACGGCCTGACCATGATGAGATGAGTTAATACATCATTGAAATACCCTAAGTTTCTAAGGAATGATTTATGTGTTGTTTAAGTCTTAATAACCTATAAAACACTTTTAAATCCTAATATTGGCATAAGTACTCATTAGGACCAGAAAAGTCCTTAATAGCACTTCTTGTATTGTTTTTTTTTTAAAAAAGCTAGCTAGAATGCTCCAATAACATTGTGACAACCAAGCTAGTAGGTGATGCAGCAGCTAGCTTATGTAGTAAACACACAAGTAGGTGACTCATCAAGCTAGCAAGCAAGTAGGTGACTCAGCATGCTAGCAAGCTAGTAGGACGTCTTAAGCACGACCAAGCTAGTAGGCAAGTAGGACGTCTTTAAGCACGAGGTGGCAAGCACGAGGTGGCAAGCATGAGGTGGCAAGCATGAGGTGGCAAGCATGAGGTGTCAAATTAGCATTGGTTAACACTAGGACCAATAGGATCCCGACACCTATGCAGCCTAGTAGGAGGTGTCACTACACTATTAGACCACACCTTGGTCCAATGAGAATAGGCTACTGCCCCACCTCCCTTAGTTAGCCCATGTGTTGTCTTTCTTATATTAAGCCTTAACTAGAACCAATCAGCTTGGAGCAAGTGTTATTCAAGGTGTCACCATTTAAGGTCTTACCCACATAGGAAGGAAATTGACTAAGCTAATCTCCTTGCCTATAAATACCATCATCCACCACTCCAAAATACATCATCCAGCACCAAGATTTTGTCCTTCATTAAGGAAGAAGGGAAATAAAGGTCACCTTGTTATTCTTGTCTTGGCTGAGAGCAAAGAAGAAGAAGATAGATCCTTGTTCCATCCTTACCTTTCCAAATCATTCATCCACCATTTAAACCCATTGTAATCAGTAAGAAGAAGGCAAAGAAGGAAGAAACCCATGTAGAAAGAAAGCTTAGAACGAGAAAGGAAGGAATGGGGGAGAAAGCTCCATACCAATTACAATCCTTGAAGTAAGGTGTTCCTAGAAGTTAACCATCCATTACTAGCTGTTGGTGGCCGAAAATCAGAGGAGAAACCAGGAGAACTCACTCCATTTCCATGTCCAAGTTAGGTTCTCCAAAGGTGTCTTAGGGTGTCCTAGTTCCAGCAAGAGTTTCCAAGGTCCTAAAGAAGGTTTTCTTCATCAATTCTTAAGGTAACTTCAAGGTTACTATCCCTTCACAATTCTATATGTTTCCAAAGACTAGTACCTCTTTATGGATTATGTAAATTCATTGGTATTTTGGGGCACAAAACCATTGAGTTGGAAATAAGCTTTAAGGAAGAAAAAGGTGCCTTAAAGACCTAACCTATATAACCAAATACATGGGAGTTGATTTGTGATGTTTAAGCATGGTTTGTAAGATTAATTGATCTGGAAACTTATCTGGTTATATGTGTGTTATTGAGGCTGAAATTGTTATGGTTTGTTTGGTGTAACTTCATGGTTACCATTCTTTAACAAATCTACGTGTTATACAAGAGTATTACCGCTATATTATCTGATTAAATTCGTAGGTATCTATTAGCCTAAAGCTAGAAGAGTTAGAAAAGTGTTTTAAGGAAGAAAAGGATGTGTTTACAACTTAAATTTGATTACTGAATGCTTAAGAGTTTGTTTATGGTGTTTTGTTTCTATTTAGTAAGTGGAAATAATCTAGAAGTTATTATGATTGTTTTGGACAGTAAGTAGACTAATCTGGTGTTGTTATAATCTAAGAAAGAAGATGTCTTAAGAACTTTGTTTGAACACCAGTTTTGTAGGAATAATTCTAAGATGTTAATCAGGTGTATTAGGTGCTTAACGAACCTAGAAGATGTCTTAGTAACATGGCCGAATGATGTGATGGTTACAAGGGGTATTTAAGTTGTTAGGTGTGATTGTTAAACTAATATGACTCATTGATTAGTCTTTATACCCGAATTGATTAGGGATTACTTAACATGAGTAAATATGTATTATGGGGTTAAGAGAAGGTTGGTAGTATAACATTGGTTGTTAATAACTTAATATGACCAAATGGGTTATAGGATTGTTAATGTCTTTAATTGTGTTTATGATGAAGTTGATGGTGTAACTAAACTAGGACTTAAGGTCTTAGGATCTAATATATTAGAAACCTATATGAATTGTCTTAGGAGATTAATGATGGTTGTAAGAACTTCTGAACTAGTTTGATCACTTATGTGCTGTTAAAGCCGAATGTACTAGTAACTCGTTAGAGTTGTTTTAAGAAGTTAACTATGGTTGTTTATACTTTGAAATCAATATGATTTGATGAGTTAATAATAAGGCCAAATAGGTCTTGATTGTTTGGATAATTGTGACCTAGTTTCAAGGTATGATTAATGGTTATTTGTTTTGCTAAGTTATTATGATGATTGGTGTATTTTATGGCCAAACGGATGGGTGAGTACTTGGATGAGTATGTCTTTGTATTAAGATATGATTTATGGTTGATTGAAGTATTTTACTAATCTGGTTAAGATGTTTATCAATGAGGTCGAATGGGTTGGTAAGTGTTTGTATGTTTATGACTTTGATTTAAGGTAAGAACTATGATTTGTTTGATTGATCAAGACTTGGTCTTAAGGTAAGAATTATGGTTTGAATTGCTAAGCTGATATGTTTAATGGTGTGTGATCTGGCCCAAAGTGCCTTGGAAAGTTATATGGTTTTAACGTTGCCTTAAGTGTTGTTTTGGTTGTTGTTATGTTCTTTGTGAGAGTATGATACACACTTTGTTAAGTAACTTGCCCTTTGAGTCTTGCTATACTTGGAATTGTTATACTCTGGTTAATCAGGATTCAATGAGTAATTCATTGGAATGGATTGTTGAGATATGGCCATATATGTAACTTGGGCAGTGACTGCCTCCTTATGATATATCGGACTCATGGTATGCCTTGGGCTTCATGAGATGCTTCATGGTTTCCTACACTATAGTTTAAAGGTACTATAGGGGGTGTTCACATCTTTTAGGGCTTGGAGTGCGTTTGGGAAAGGTTGGATCGCCTTAAAGATCGGGATTCGTCCCTTGAACCGATTAAAGGTTGGATCGCCTTAAAGATCGGGATTCGTCCCTTGAACTGGTTTGGATAGAAATGGAGGAGTTGAATGGATAATCAAATAAATGAATTGGATTATATCCTATCTAAGCATACTTGGACACCATGTTGTTATTACTTGAGTATTTGGGTGGTTAATTATCCTACATGATATATATTGGTTGGTTATGAACTAAATATATCGGATGGCTTATTGTTGTACTCAAACTATTATTGTTAATACTTGAATTATCATGATAAGTACTTGGTCTATTCTGAATATTACTTGAGCTATTAAATGATTAAGAGTGGCTATGATCAGTGGCTATTTTGATGTAATATTTCTTTTGATGGTAGCTTTGATTTTACTCAGCGTTGCTGATTTTTGGCATTATGCCCTGTGGTCCCTTCTCTGTGATTGTTTGAATGACCACAGATACAGGAAATGAAGATGACTTAAAGGAGCTCGAGAGTGTGGGCTAAGGGATTAGAGACTTTCACATAGTCTTCTGGAGTTTTGGTTTTATGTTTTAAAGTCAGTTTGTAAACTTTGTTAAAATTTGGATATGTAAGTTATTAAGCCTTAGCGTTCATAGAAGCTGTGAACGTGGCGGTAGCGCCCCGCTAGTTTAATGCTTCCGCTACTACCACTTGAATATGTTTAATATGATAAGAAGATATAGGAATTTTGGGGCGTTACAATCATTCAGCAGGGAGCTGAACTTGGACGGAATACCGAACGACATAAATTCTAGAAACAGTACAACCTACTACAACGAACAGTACGGGTAAGAACACCGATCCCGAACCTTGAAGGGAAAAACCTAAGAGATCGCTCAGAGACCCGAGCAAACACTATGTAAGCAATAACATACAAGGAATGTATTATAAGATACCATTGAGACTGTTGACACAACGTCTTCCAAGAGAAGCGGGATAGAACTCCCGAGATGACCATTAAGAATACCAATAACAACAATCTTCGTTGAATATGTTAGTAAACCCCAGAAACAGGGATAGAGGAAGTGAACTTAAGTTATAACCTACCAAGGGTTAAGGACATACAATTTCGACAGAGGAAAGCTCATAGGACTACCCCCACAGAGCGGGCATAGTCGAGCCGAGCAAACTGATTAACGACAGTTAGTATTGTTTGCCTAACTCATTAACACCCAAGTAGGATTAATCAGTGACGGGTGGCGTAGTCAACAAATGTTGAACAAAGCATGAGATGGAAACGCATGATAACCAGGAGGATATCCAACTTAGACACCATAAGGCAGATGCCTAATACGAACTAGTCCATAATTATTTAAAACGCGCAAGTCTGTGAAATGACAGTATTGTCAAGGACACTAAGTAACCTCAGATCACCTGAATAAACTTCCATAGAAGGAGGCAGGATGCAGCAACTTACCAAGAAACCCGATACTACATTTAATATGTAACCTAACGGTGGATAGTGTTCAAAGAAACAAAAACCTATAAGGATGACCTACAGATGAGTAAGAGTACAAGTAATGAACTGAGGCATTAAGCACTAAGAGCCTACGAGCCAAGGATGTTAACCACATCAGAGCCCGAGGTGCAGTAAGTTGTAAGAGAGCTTATTTAAGCCACGAAGGAACTACAATTCGTAGATATGAACGGTTACCAAACCTATAACTTAGATTGTGGAAAATATTGCCAGGAAAAGGCACCAATGAGAATAATGAGATTGTACATTGGCAGGGGCGGAGAACGAACCATGCCTTTTAGAGTGGGGATACCTCTCCTTGTTGTGAGGCCATGAGTGGGAATAAACCCTTCAAAAAGGGCTTTCACTTATTAGAGATGTAATACACTTTCGTTAGAGAATGAAAACTGTAAACCTTGTAGAACATACCAGATACACTTGAGTAATAAGGAAGGCTGCAAGGACTGACCTCATGTCCAACACCCAGGATTTAAGAATCAGTAATCGTCAGAGATAAACATTGTGAGTGCATATTATGGCACGTCAAGTGACCAATGCTCAAAGAGCTTGTGATTAAACAGATGACTTCTTCAGTAACCGGTTAAATTACATGGTAAATAACATCATAAAGGATGAAAGAATGTGAGAAAAATTAGCCTACTTATGAACCTGAGATTGAAGCAGAACACCTTCGTATTAAGAGATAACCATTTTACAGCACGGTATGACAACCGCCAAACACCGAAATTAGAGAACTCCCAGTGTGTTTACACCAAGAAGGGATTGAATATAAGATAAGATGTTAGAGTAAATGAGTAAGTAGTTGCGCCATCAATGGGCGACATGGTAAAGGCCAACTACCACGGTAGTAGTGGTCGTGAGTACAATATTTATATAAGGGGATTAAGTCATGGTGCGCGGTAAAGCGACCGTTATGTATGAGCTGTCAAATATTGACATTGAGGCAATTAGATTTATGAGTTAAGACCAATATAAGTAAGGAAATAAGATGGTAGATGAACTGTGCATTGATGCCAGTAGTCTGGACCTGGTTAGGTAAAATTTCACAGAAGCACACTACCCATTCCTTAAGGAACTGGAAGTGCATTCCTAGTAGAACAAATATGAGAAAGAAGATAAGAGGCTCTATGGAAAGAGACCTCAGTCTCTAAGAGACCGAATCAGTACGGGATACAGAAAGAACTAGAGCATACAATACCCTAGAACATAGTAAATGGATTTTCCTTGATTAAGTTCAAGAAGAACAATAAGTGTTATTATGGAACGATGAAAGAGGAGATCGACAACAGAATACTTCATAGTTAGCAATGGTAAACGTGTGACGGACACTACGAGTTTACTAAAACGAGATGTGGGACGACTGTACCCCACGAGGGCTTGCAGGCCTGACACGCTCATTTATGAGTTAGTCGGGTAAGTAGTAATGTACCAGTAAGGTACCCCATGCATGTAGACGAGTGGTGTAAGGAACACGGGAAGTAGTCGACTCCGTACCATAGCCAACGACGCAAGATCATATAGGAGCAGCTACTACCACAAACAGTCGAAGGGAAGAATTCAGTTGAACCAACAACACAAAGGAATCAGAGAACAAATAATTAAGGACTATGATGTGCGAAGAGCACGGATTGTTAAGCACAGACATAGGACATGTCTTAAGAAGTTAAGGATAAGACTGTAAAGCGCAATAAGCACTAAACAGTAGTTTCAGATTAAGGGTCATCCTCAGACCAAAGGTCAGTTGGAAAGAACAATTTAGACATTTGAGAAAACACTAAGAGTATGAACATAAGATCTTCAAGGAGAATGGATAGACGAGTTACAACTCATTAAGGTCGTGTATATAAAAAGATAACACGTGTCCACTGAGAGACCAATATTCCTAAACTGTAAGGAGGCAGAAGGATATACAATACTATGAACGATTAGAAAGGCAGTTAAGCCTAAGATTATCAGAGTCGCGCAGCTGAAGCTAGCAGACCAGTACCTTTGAGATTAGACCAAACTAAGTTAAGAAAATGGTATAATTACCGTTAAGAATCCTCGATACAGAGACTAAGCCATTAACATAGTTATGACCCTCTGATCCAATTATAAGTGAGATAGATGACATGGAAGCTAGAATTGTAACACCTCTCTCCTTAAACACGTAATAATCTCTCTCATAGCAATAAATAAAACGTCTTACAGTGGAAGAAATAATAACAACAACAATACTCACTCGGGTGTCACCGGCCATTACTCGCCCATGCGAGCAACGAAGCCAAACTATATCCAACAACCAACAAATACAAACTGCTAACCGCCGTGATAACGAGATAATTCCTATACATCATACTAAGTCCACAAACCATAAACATCGACAAGTGAGCGTCTACCCAATCTTGGAAATACATAACCATACCATAATACAACTCCATGTGAGGTAATTAAAATAAACTCTAATTACCCTGTTCCCACACTTCGGCTTCGGCAATAATCAGCAACCTGCATAATGGTGTAGTATCAGCGATAAACGCTGAGTATGCCGGGCCTGGACCCTAATGGTCACTTAGTCCTTTTAACCATCTTATTATTAGATTGGTTTCATGCTTTACCATTTTACAGTTATAATCAATACTGTATATACATGTATAATATACATAATCCTCCATCCAAACATTCATAAACACTTAACCATCCATCCAACCCAAACAGTCATAAAATATTTCAAACAACAATTATATATCGAACGTATCGAATAATTACAGTATAATGTACAATGTACAATCGCCGTAGCGTACACCATCCATTGTTAATTTAATTTGGCCTTTAAGGCCCCATCCAAACCATGTTTAATTAATACCAGTTGGGCGTCATGTTGGGACAACCCGATAACCTCTCCATGGACAGTAGTCCTCCCATACACACAAAGGTGCTCATTTCGCCAGAGGTCCGGAGGCCCCTGACTATTCTCTTTTGTCTCGTAAGACGTCCATATAAAAGGCCGTAGCCACCTGACCCACGATCCAAATAGGGCTCGTTGGGTATAAACCTGGAGCGGAACCCGATCAGGAACCCCTCAGTGATCACAAATGCACAACCAAGTAGTTCGTAAACTACCGGGATTCCTCACCTAAACTCATACCATCTCTCTTTCATAATGTTTAAGATATGCTCTTAGTCTTATGCAGAATAATTATTAGTTAGCTGCCCAATGGGTCTCACGCATACCTAGAAGTAATCTAGGTTATATTCATGTTCGAGATCCATGCTCTAGAGACCGACAATGTGGTGACTCATCCCTAAGTATTTTACTTAGGTTGGCATATACTTAATATTAATACTATGGTATTATATCAAGTAACCGTCATGTTATCACATTAACGTATTTGTATGTTTATATAAGTCGATCTATAGTCGACGTAGTGTTAGCCCCGTAGGACGCTCGTGCATAACTAAATAATGCAGTAACACTTAATCACATACATGTATCCAAAACACAAAACACACAAGTTATATCAACCAAATCAGAGCCCAAGGAATTCCTTAGGGCAACCCGGATCAAACCCCTTTACTTACCATTCACCAAGACCTAGGATGCGCAGTGTAGACCACTAGCTCGTCAAGCGTCCTCCTCCGAAGTATGATCTAAACGGTATTAAAACTATAAGTCAGTCTCCATGACTAACTACATCCGGTATTTCCGAATAACAAGTAACCCTGACAGTTCATCCCCGGATTTCTACAGTTATTTGTTACGGGTTTCTCTAAACCGGTCGGCTTTGTTAGTAAAACTCGTATGTCGAACTATTTCGACTGTTAAGTTTAATTCATTATATTTATTTAATCTTATCCACCATTAAACTTAGGTATATAACCTATAATTGCATGTATGCATGCATTATTATATTATATTGTATCATTTTCCCACCATCCATTATAATACATTGTATTATATAATCCATTATCTTAGCAAATTATATTTGCATTCAAAAACTCATAACTTATAGTTTGTAGCTATTTTTTTGTAATAACCACCACCTTTATATTATATGGTTTCCAACCATAATATATATCCATCCTTATATACATTATTCTTGTATATGTATATATTTACCATGTAGGTAAGTTTCATGAGTTTTAAAACTCTTGTATCATATGTTACATTTTATCATCTTATATGAGATGATTATTCCCATTAGTTGTATTATATTATACAACTTATATTAAGATTATTGCTTGGTAAGAATTAGACATCTTGAACCTATGTTCAAGGATGATATAATGTTGATTACGTGGGCGTAATCCATTTTAAGGGGGGTAGAGCGAAAACCGCTTAGCGTATGTTTATGTACTTAGTACGTAAACTACGGTGTGCATAGCACAAAATAAATTGAGAATTTGTTTTACATAAACATTTTAAGATTAATTATGGTTATTACGCACAGAAGATGCGAATACCATTCATATTAAGTACCTATCTTGTTAACTCCCGTGTGAGTACAAGTTAAGAGAATTAGTGAAGAGGATTAAGGAGACTTAAGGAATAAGGAATATATGAAAGTATGTGGAGATAAGAATAAGATAACACTATGAAATATTATTTGATATGAGTACGAGGTAGGAAATAGTAATGCTATAAGGTATAAGATGAAGAGAACTGTTATGAGACTGATATAGAACTTAGTAGGAATGATTGGTGGACTGAGTCCACACCTTGGAGATGTATTGATTACGATTAGAAAGACTAAAAATATAGAAAATTGGAAATGAGTGAATTATATGATGTTTGAAAATGACGTGGGAGGTAGAGCTTGATTTTCTAGGGATCAAGGGAAACCAAACACAAATTGGGGTGGAGGGATAGTTCAACACTGATGCTGATCACATCAGGGTTGGATGATTCCTGAAACTCCCTACCAGTGGTCACAAATAAATCACACAAAGGATAGAGGCATTAGGATAAAATGAAATTGGAGTTGGTTGTATTTTCAACTAGGGGAATTATTCCTCACATGACCTCGTAAAAAGGATTTCCTTTTTACTGAGTCTCGCCCATGAAGTCGAGGACGCATGAGCCTTTGTCTTCGGACCGGTGACATGGGGAGAATAGAGTTGTTTTGCATTCTGGCCCATGGTGGCGTGGACGAATGTGCCTTTGTCTACGGACCGGTGACATGGGAGAATACAATGAAAATTATGTGATTGTTTTAATCATCAAAAAGGAACAAAGGGAATTTTGAGTGTTATACATGCTTAAGCATGTTGTGTGATATATGAGTACAAGCATATGATGTATATAATGAGTCAATAAGATTAAGTGCACATAAGTGTGATCTATATGATCTATGGAATGAGGTAAGACATGTATTCTAATAAGATAAGATGCCTGGGAACTTTGGGGACAAAATTCTTTTAAGCGGGGTAGATTGAAATACCCCAAACCTAAGTATTCTAATTAAACATCAAGTTATGATGTAATAAGGCAAAAACATGCCTTATAAAGATTGGTAGACAATTTAAACCAAGGAAAACACAAGAAAACGCCTTAATGGCAATTTAGGCAAAAATGTGCTCTAAGCTTGGAGTGACTTTGATTAGCACCCAAATATCATTATAAGACCTTATTAACATGCTAATGGACATGTTAAATCAATTAGCAAAGAAAACCAAGCTCAAAAACAAGCTTAAACACAAAATGTGCTTTAAGACTCCTTAAAGCACCTTTTTGAGAAATTGTCTTAGAAATGTGTTTTGAGTGGCTAAATGCCAATGAATACACCTTAATTAACATGTGTAATAATTAGTATCACATTAGGAAGCTTAAATCAATGGGAAACCAAATTTTTCACAAATTTGTGCACTAATTTGTGAATAGTGCCAAATAGTGCCCAAAATATGTCAAATGACTTTCTTAAGTGGTCAGTGGTCAAACAACACCTAAATATCTAAGTGGATGAGAGGGGGGACGGATTTTAAGAGGTTGAGTCACCATAGCCTTCATCAAATAAGAAATGAAGAAAAAAAAGTGAAAAAGACTATTTACCTTTTTAAAAAGCAAAATATCTTCTTATACCTTCTCTCTCTCCTCTCTTCTTCATTTCCCACCTTCACCAACGTTTTCTTCTCCCCCTCTCTGTTCCAAAACCGTTCCAAGCATCAGCCATGGCACCTTCACATTCATTTGCTCACCAAATACTCATTTTAGCTCCAAATCAAAAACTAAGCATAAATTTCTCTTAGTTAGACCAAAGCCTTGCTTCCTCTCTTTTCAAAATTTGAAAAGCCTCATTTTTGAGCCATGGGAAATTGCCATTGGAGGAGGAAAAGCTAGCTTGAGGTGTTCATTATCTTCTCCATTCATTCTAGGTAAGGAAAATGTAAGAAAAACCAAGTTTCCATCACTTTTCCTTCATGACCGAAAATTACCTTCTCATGGAGCCTTGTTTATCCATTGTTCTAGCTTGATTCTATTCTCCAAGGGCTATAGGAGGTCCTTCTTGATTTATATCCAAGCATATCTTAAGACTCCAAGGTAAAACATTCATTTTAGTGCCTTAAAACACATTTTTAACCTAGGTATGATTCCGTAAGGTTAGTGTGTTCACGAGCACTCATTAGAGTTATTGTGGATTGATTAAAACATTGGCAAGGAAATCTAAGTTGGTGGCCGAAAACTAAACAAGGAAAACCAAGGAGAAAAGTGTGAGGAGAAGCTTGGAAAAACAAGGTAAATTACTTACCTTAAGGTGGTTTAAGGTTTAGGGGGTGGTATTTAGATAAGTGGTAATGTAGCTTAAAGCTTACATTATGTAATGGATTATATAACCTAGGGAAAAAGAATGTAAACAAGCTTGTGAACTTGTGACTAAGGAGCCAAAGGGAATGAGATAGTAAGATAAGTATAAGGTGAGTTATGAGAACACTTATATTGCAATGGGAGCATTGTTGTGTGTATTTGCAGGTTGAAAGCTTTTATGTGTGGGAAATTCAGTGTTTAAGTTTAAGTCATTTAAGGGCCTAAGAGCCATGTCATTTAAGAGCCTTAGTGCTATGCAATTTAAGATTATTGCACTATATTAAGTTTGTTGTGAATGAGTTGATTTGGGTGAGAAAATAAGATGAGAAAGGACTTGATGTGTGTGAGATGATTGAATGAGAAAAACAATACATTTGGGCATGATAATATACTAGAGGAGCTATGGCAAAATTTGAGTAGAAAATAAAGTGTTTAAGTGGTTGTTATGGATTAATATGACCTAGGATTTACTAGGGATCATTAAGAGGGATTTGAGTGGAAATGAGTTAACAAAGTTGTTCTCGAGGTTTAGAATGGCCTAGAGTTGTCTAGGAGGAGTTAGAGGTTAGGAGGGTGTAAATTGTGTGCTAAGATTGTGTACTAAGGGTCTGAGTGTTCATGATTGTATTAAGGGTGAAAAACTAAATGTTGGTTGTAGTAATATACTAAGAAAGCCATGTCAAAATTTGGAGAGAAAACTAGGTGTTTAAGGTGTTCTAAGGAGATTTTATGACTAAGGATGTTCTAGTAATCACTAAGGGTTTTTTTTGGTGAAAATGGATAAACCATGGTGTTCTTGAGTACTAGGAAGACCTAGGGATGTATAAGAGGGACTAGGGGTTACAATGGTGAGTTTAAGGCACCAATACCATGGTTAAGGAAGCTAGGAAACTTGTAAAAAGTTTGAAGGAAAAATAAGGTATGATGACTTATAAGGATGTAAGCATGTGCTAGATTATATATAGCTTCAAGAAGTTTGAGTAAAGCAAATGGGTATGAATGATGATGCTTGAGGAGTAGTTAAGATGGTTGTGACGAGACATAATGATTAGTTGAGGTCTTAGGCAAAGTCACAAGAGGGAAGTGTAAGGAATCAAGTGTTAAGTGTAAGAATTTTGTAAGAAAATGAGTGTCAAGTTTGGTGATGTTTGAGGAAGGTTTAGTGCATGTTTTAAGGTGTTTAAACATGTAGGAAACATGTGGAAAGATTGTGGAATGAGTGGGAAAAGATTGGGGTGAATTTGGAGTTCAAAATGAGGAGAAAAGTACTTTGGAAAATAGGTTCTACTGTGGACCGCCCCTAGGGACCGCCCCGGTGGGGAGGTCCAGGCGAATTCTGCAGGAAAATAGCTTCTGGTTGGGACCGCCCCTGGGACCTCAGTGCAGAGAAAAAGAAAAAAAAATGTTTTTGGCTTCTAATGATGGGGGACTGAATGGTAATGGTTTTAGATGATGTTTAGGCCTTGTTTGGTGACATGTAAGGCCTTAAGAGGTGTAGACAAGTATGAGGTGTAATGAGAAGTGATTAACTTATATGATTGAGTTTAAATTGCAATGTCTTAGTGGACCAACATTAGAGAAGTGATGATGATTAGAAAGATAAGCGTATAATGACTTAAGAGGTTAAGTTAAGTAAAATGGTTTTAAGTGTTTAAGGTTAAGTTAGTAAGAATTTAAGAGGTGCTAGATGGGGATCGATATGTAATGATAATATAATGTTGTTTAAGACATGTTTAGTGAGTAACAATGATGATTAAGTGGGTGAATAGGTATAAGGAATGAGGAGAAGTGATTCACTTAAGATTAAGTTTATAAGAACTTAAGTGGTATTTAGTTGGAAATCATTAGTGATTAAGTAAGCTGGGTTAATTAAAAGTAATTAACCACCAAATTCGATGAATGTTTTAGGACTTGGGAATTTGGACTCCGGAGGAGAGTAAGCAACCAAAACGACCAACGGTGAACGGTACAGTTCTTCTTGTGACCTGCTTGCTAACGAGGTGTCCCTCGGCTTGTGTGCTATCTGTTTATGTGTGCCGGCTAAACAAGATAAAGCATGCAACCGGAATATTATGTTTAATGTATTGTTGTGTGATGTTTGAAAACTAACACAACTTACCGTGAGAACTTACTAACCAACGTTTATTAAGGAATTGTGTGAGACTAAGGAACGCTCCCTAATATTAGTTTGCTAATAACCGAAAGAGGTTTAACGAACAAACATTGTCTTGAGACTTCTACTAACTGGAACTTGGGGGGAGTGAGGAATCCGGGATTGACTCCGGTCATGCATGTTAAGGAAAGGGGGTCGGTATCTAAAGCAAATCCGACTTCCGCTTAAGGACTTGTCTTTGGACTTGTTGCCTAGGGTTGGTTGCCAGCTCAGCTACATTGGACATCCAGTCCAAGGTAGGAGGCATTAAGATGGTGCGGTAGGATCACCTAAATCCTAAATTTTAAGATAAGTTGTTTATTCCACCAATGGAGTTAATAGCTCATTGGCTAGGGTTGCTTTTGACCCGACAAAAATAAACATTGAGATAAGATACAATCATTTCTATTTAAAAGAGTGGTTTGTATTCTAAGATTAAGATAAAGTTTGAGATAAGTTGCAACCATTTCTATTTAAAGGATGGTTTGTATTCTAAGACTGAGATAAGCTACATCCATTTCTATTAAAGAATGGTTTGTTTTCTAAGACTAAGATAAGGACTAAAATTGAGGTAAGATAAGGTTGGACTGAGATTAAGAGGAAACATAACCTAAGGAGTTAAATAATTAACTCACTAATTAAGGGAACGCATTTAAGTCGTTCATTGTGATTGAACTTTGATTGTTCATATTTGGATTGTTGTTTATTGCACTTTCTATTATGTTGTGCATCTAATCAACCTTCATGCTACCGACAATTAGTCGTCGTAGCCACGTTAGCTTGGGGGCCTTGAGAGGATCGTATCAGCAATTTTGCTGACCCCCTTTGGGGGCTGTTTTTACTACACAGGTGAACGTCAGAAGGCGCCCGTCATGAGAGTAAGAAGGGGGTAGACGTGTTACGGGTTAAGTGTGGCCTACGAGTTGTGCATGTACACTCGTATGGTATTTTGAGTCAGTAAGTTGTATAGGATGTGAGGGGATTGTAAGAATGATATATATTTGGTTAAGACTTGTAAGTACTAATGTTTGGTATATTCTGTTAGTCAGACCGTGGCAAGGTCCTGGAATGTATTTGAATCCGCTGCAATGTTTGTATATATGGTGATAAGGTTGAGATAACCACGATTGGATTGAGATGGGGTGTTACAGCGACCGTATTAGTAGCGCAATAGCTGTCTAGCAGGTGTAAAACAAAAATGCGACTGCACCAGTAGCGCAATAGCTGCCTGGCGGGTTTGAAACGAAATGAGGAATCAGACAGTAAAAGAGTTTTACGAGTGAAAGGCCACCTAAGTGGAATGAAGATTATATATCAAACCTGAGTGAAACAATTGATCGCATGACGTGAGTGATTTTGTGAGGGATTTCTACATGCAAATGAAATGAGATATGACATGCTTAAAAATGCATTAATTGAATCGAAGTTCCCTGTTTGCGGATGTAGATTTTTTTGTTTGTGTGAGCTGATGGCTCTAGAGTTACTTCAAAGCTTCGAGATGGCTTCGACATGGCTTCAAAGATTTGAGATGGCTCTAGCATGTGTTGATGGCTCCGATATGCGCTGATGGCTCCGGTATGCACTGATGGCTCCGGTATGCGCTGATGGCTCCGGTATGCACTGATGGCTCTGGTGTGCACTGATGGCTCCGGTATGCGCTGATGGCTCCAGTATGCACTGATGGCTCTGGTGTGACTAATGGTTCCGGGGTGGTTAGTGGGTTTGTTACGGTTTATGATTTTTGTGGTAGTTGGTGGGTTTTGATTTGCGTTGATATTTTCAAGGTGGTTTCATGGCTCCGATAATGAATTTACTATTGTTTAACGGGGTTGGTTGTGGACTTTGTAGTGGGTGAATGGTGAAACACAACTACATGACTTTGTTGGTAGTTCCCATCATGGTTCGAGGATTTCCACAGATGACTCCGGGATGACTTTGTGCTGATTTAGCATAACGATGCTTTGGTTGGTTCACGTCGATGACACCGAGGAAAAAATGGAAGTTTTCGCCTTTGATGTGGTCGCACCCTGGATGGGTTGCCTACGTACTCAATTCTATATTGAGATCAGACCATACGTAGTTCCATATTTTGTTAGCCAGACCATGGTGATGAAATAGATCTGTCGTGGATTTGAGGAAGCTCCCGTATTGTTCTCGGACTGTTAGGATGCCCCCTGTGTAGTTCCAAGGATGGTTTCAATGTTGGATGATGGTTCCATGGATCCAGTTTGGTTCTAGATATGGTGTTGATGAGACCCGATGACGCTGGATGGCTCCGCGAAGATCGTCGTATGGCTCCGGATGGCCTCAGTTTTGATTTCTTTTGATTTTGAGTTGAGCTTCGATAGCGGAAACTGAAGTCGACCTTCCACGAGACTAGGCATGGTTCTTACCAGTCGGATGTTGAAAATGAAGTGGTTATGATGCATGCAAATGCTAACTGCAAGAAGAGATGCAAAATGCATATGCAGTTTTTGAAGAGAAGGTATGATTTTATCTCTATTACTATGAGGTTTACGAATATAAGGCATCTTCAGTTCGGTCTTGAGTGATTATTGAACTCGAATGTGTGAATCACTTTCCTCTCATGGAGGGATGCGGGTTAATCTCTCGTGAGTATGGCCGTGTGTGCTAATGTTGTGATGATGCTCTCGATGCTTGGAGCAGTATTTTCCTAAGAATTTCTTTTCAAGGTTCTAGACTTTCCGATCCTTTAAAATTCCTTACCTACAATGGGGCAGGCTGTTTATGATTTGGTGCTCAGACTAGAGGTTCACTCGCACTCATAAGACCTCGTGGGGTGAGGTCACACTCATTCGCTCATGGTCCCTTTAATATGACAGGACATGTTGATAACAAGTATGAAACTTATGATTCATGTTTCAGATCTGATACTTTCAGTAAACGCTCAACAACTAACGAGTCAAAGGTCTTTTATTGGGTTATAACGGGGCTGAGAGGTATGATGTATGTCACATGGGACTGGAGGATTTATTTGGGAATTGTGAAGTTTTTGTGCAACAGAGGATATGTTTCGCCTTCGCCATGGGTGGAATGATTAGACTGGTTTTGATAACCTTTTTTGGTTTCTACGGGACATCATTGGTCCTTTTGGTTTGGATTTCTCCTTCTTGCCTCTTCTGGCGTACAATTTGCACTTTCTTCTCATTTTGTGTTTTTGAAATTGCATTTGGCTCATTGACCTTCTCAAGCATTCTCTGCTCTGTATTTTGGCTTTCAGCTTTGGAGTTGCATTGACTCATCGATCTTTTTTAACATTTTTGGTGTTCCTTTTTGGTGTTTGACTTTGGAGTTGCATTGACTCACCGATTTTTGGACATTTTTGTTTGTTGTTCTTGTGAAAGATGGTGGGGGAGAGACCATGGCTCCGGCTCTTTCGAGCTCCTCTATTGCAAGAGTATGTATATGTTAGGTGGCATGTCATGGAGTTCGCAGAAAAAGGTTTATCTGAAAGGCTCAGCGGGGCTCACTAAGGGATTATGTATAGGGCAGTCAAAGCTTTTTGGTTTTGTAGAGATTTTTATTCCTAAGTGCCTCGTCATTCTCATTTGTCAACGATTGTTTTCTTACTACTTCTCGGATCTTTGCATGAATCACAGTTTGTATCTCATTTATCAACATAGATCTCACTATATACTGTGCCTCTCCATGTGCTGAACGAATGCACATGTCGCTCGTGGTTTTATCTTTATGGACTCGCTCTATCTTCCCTTATCGCTCAGGGGATCGCCCAATATCCTCATTCGGAATTCGAGAGAAAATACTGCTCTTCGCACACTACTCACTTTGTTTGTGGTGCTGATTTTGATTTAAATTCATGGTGTAAATTGAAGGGTCGAGAGTTCATTGATTAAAACATTCGATTCAACCAATCTCTCAAGATTTTTCCCAAAGATGTCGTTCCGATATGGAAGAATGCAAATGCAACTATCTACCATGCAATATGTTGTGGTAATATGGGATTACTACGTATAGGATGCATGAAGTATTGACAATGAAAGTGACTCATTTTGGGATTTTGATTGAATGCTTTCGTTTTTTTTATGCAATGCATGAATGGTAAGATTACACCTAGTCTCGCTTGAGTCGATTCTGGTTGAAGGTCCTCGGAGCCCATCTTTCCACGATTGGCCATTTAGATGGTAATTTATTGAGTGGGTCTTGGGAGAAATGAAATCCCCTATGTTTAGTTGTTAAACAAACGCCAACTACTTAAGGAGTGTAATTCCTACATTGCAGTGAATATGACAAAATTGTCTTGTTCTTCCTGCAACTCCTGACAGGTCTAACAAAAGGGGAGAGGGATGGGATGCAACCCTTCATAAGCTTTCATCACAGTAATAACATGACTCAACTACTCTGCCACAATCACCACGAACTAACACATGGTCATGTACGTTTTAGCTCTAACGAAGGGACATCTCCTCTGTCTATTAGCTCTTGGACTACATTTCTCAATGTTATGCACTCGTTGGTGGCGTGCCCACGAATCCGTTGATAGTCACAATATTCTTGTGAATGTGGCCCAAGCTTCTTCACCCTCGAACTGGTGTTGTAAGGTGCTAGGTAACCTCCCTCGGTTAAAATTCTCTAAGTTTCACCAAGTGACATTCCTAGACCCAAATTCTTCCTTTGAGAGTTCTGTCCGGGTTGGTTGTATTCTCTTTGCATGATTGTTGGCTTTGGATCTTTGGTTTCAGCATCTTCCAAAGCAGTCACAACCGCCATCAGTTGTCGGAAGTCACATATCCCTAGATGTTTCAACCGATGTCGGTACACATCTTTCTGCCCGGAAATTAGCAATTGCACTTGCTCTTTCTCATTAGGTTGGTTATTCATTTGTCCGGCCATCACCCTCTATCGTTTTATGAATTCCCTCACGAGTTCGTCAGAACTCTGGTGTGTGATCTCTAAATCTCGTCGTGTAATTTCATGATGAAAATTGTCGTCGTATTGAGAGAGGAACTCTAAGTACAGGTCTTGGCTTGACTTTCCATTTAGATCCATGCTCATGATCTAGGAGTAAGCAGGTCCTTTCAGATAGAATCTAAAACATGCGGCTTTCAGCTCGTCAGAAAAGCCATGAAGGTTCATGAGTTTATTGTACTTGTCGACATGATGTCTCGGGTCTCCAATTCCCTCATACTTCTCCATCTCAGGCAAACTCATGCCTTTATGCAGACGAGCATCGGGATATGGGTTAGTTGGCTCCCAACCTACTATCTTAAAACGTTGGGTCAGCTCTAGTTCCATCTTCAGTTCTTGCACTAATTCTTTCATTGGACTTATTCTAAAATCAAGGTTTCGGATTGAAGTAAACGTTGTCTCAGGGTGGTTGGTGTCAAGAGGTTGAGAGGGCAGGGTTGTTCCTCGGAAAAGATGTTGGCCAGACTTTGACGAATGAGGATGTGCTTCCTGAGAAATGATATGTTTGTGTATGGGCAAGGGGAGATTTGAGCTGGCATGCACCTTGGGGGAAGATGGGACTTAGGTCTTTCCCTTATCACAGACCATTTGTGGTTGCCAATTTCCTCTGGTGGCGGTTGAAGTTCTCATAGTTGAGCTATACATAGGTGAAGAAGGCGTTCCTGGTGCTGTTCGAACTTGGATAAAAAGAGCACGAGGATCCATTGCTTGGAACTCATAGGCATCGTATGCAGAGTGAGTTGGAGTCTCCTTGTAGCTGCTATCTGACTCTGCATAGGCCCTAGTTATTCTCTTTTGGGTACCTTCTTCTATCCTCTAGTTTTTCTCCAAGTCATCAGGAAGGTCATGGGTCAATCCTTCATGAGCAAATTGGCCTTTGACCGCTTGATCATTTCGGGGTGCTCGCTCCATCTTTTCTGCCATTGCTTGGAGTAGGCTGGTCTTCTTTCTTTTCAGTTATTGACTTCCACGGACACCTGCGCACACAAGCAGTAGAATGAAAGAGGAGAGGTAATGTCAGTATGCTTCGTTAAACAAAACTTGTTGTGTGATGAGTGTGAATGATTGTTGGTAAAAAAAGTGACTTTTATTTATTTTGAAAAAATGTTGTGAAATGGATGCGAGTGAATGTTAAATGTCAAATTATTTTATCAAAATTTTTTTAATGGGATGTCTTCATAGATGCCACCTATTTCACCCCAAAGTCTTAAGAGTGACAGATAAAACATGAAGGGTTGTCTTGTTTTTTTTTGGAGCAAAACGTGCAGTGCACACGAAACCAAGTTTTTGGAAAACACATTTTGAAAACTCTTGTTTTCGAAGTGGAGGATTTTCCCAATAAGAACTTTGACGCTCAGTCATTCGCAAATAAAATAGGGAGTAGGGAAAACCTATACAGATTTGATCTAAATAAATTCAAAGGGAATGTATAAATCTATACACGTGATCTATTCAGAAATGGACAAGAGAGAAAAGAATCACAGGGGAAAACTTATACATCATTAATTCTAAAAAGTCATTAAAGGGATTTTGAGTTAAAAACTTCTTCTGCTTTGTGTTCGAGGTTCTGACTGACTGCATCCCATTTGTTCGCACTGCTGATTGGTCGTTCGCTCAAGTTCAGGACTTTGGTTTCTCACTCGTCTCCGGGTTCTTGATCGGATGTTCACTCGTCTTCGGGATTTTGACCGGCTGCTTGTTCGCTTTTGGGTCTTGACCGACTGCTCGCTTGTCTTTTGGGCTCTTGCGGCGAAGCAGTACCATGACTAAACAAAACGGGGTTGGTGTTCTTTGATTGTCAACATATTGAACTCAAACAGGTGTTGCTAATCTTCATGTTACTTGACTCGGAGTGGTACACCTCTGATTTTGTATTTGAACGGTTAATGTTGGTCTTCATGTCACTCGGCTAGCTCCGCGGGTTGGTGCGTCTCTAGCTTTCAGCTCGATCCGCGCAGTCGATCTTAATGCTGCTTCACTTGCTCCGATGAGAGGAATGGGGGATGTTTTTGAGAAAGGAAAGATGAATGATAGAGCACAAAATCTTATGTGAAAATCCACCACTTTTGTGAAAACATGAAATGACTAGTACGCTCCACAGTAATGACCGCTGCTCTTGAAGGTGGGAAGAACTTCAAAAATAGCGGGTCACGACAAGGGGACTAAATCAATTACTTTGAATTTTTTTTGAAAACTAACTTGAAATAATGTTGGTGAAGAATGTTTGAAATTCGTTTGTAGAAAGTGGGCTTTCAAAATCTATTGCTGAAAATGGTTTTGGAAATAACAATTTAAAGATGAAGTGGCAGGTTTAAAACCGCAAGTGTTTATGAGTAAAATTTAAGTGGGCTTTGAAATTAAACGAGCTCGTAAAACAGCTTTAAGAGATGTGCAAAAGAGAATTCCTAACGGTTTGAAACAGATTGGTTTGAAAAAGTGGTTTGCACATATGTACATCATAGAAGAAATCGTGGCTATGTTTGATGTGGAGCTGTAAGTGTTAATGTTGGGATAATCACCTTCCAGGTCAATTATGATTCCGTCCCACCGGGGGAACCGTCGTCCCTTCACTGTCATCTCTCGGGGTTTTTCTCTGCTATGCCCTTTATGAGGCACGTCATAAAGAAAGTCCGGAGTGCTTAAGTTCAAAAGGTCAGGATACCCGAGATGGTAAGGAAACATACGCCACGGCCAGTGATGATCCGACAACACCCCACTTTTCGGAAAACTCGGCGAAGTACTGCATGGGAACGGGTCTCTCATCATCTGCACGGTCAGGTGTGTCTAAAGTCTAAATTATTCACTGACTATGTTGTGCCATGTATGGGTATCCGGTAAATACGGGATCCTCTATGGACGTGTAGCATGACATTGGGCTTTAGAGACACCTGTGGTGTAGAGGAACACTGGAGAACTGAGTCCATGCAATCTTCAGGGTTAGGCAAAGGGTGGTCAGACAGACGGCATACAAGGGGGCTACTACCCATAAGCCCATCTTAGACACCGGACAAGGCAGCTGGACACTGAAGGCTCATGGCTCGCTATATGCTGGCTTTGGCTCAGGTAATGGAGGATATTTTTTAGATCATGAGCCTCAAGGTGTTAGCCGGAGACCATACCGCCTCGTGGGTTTGTTCACTGAGAGAGTGACCCAGCTCATGGGGAATCAACCGTGGACCTGTTGGGGATCTCATGACATCGTGGATAAAATGGGTGACACAGAGGAATGCATGTCGTAAGCTACCCACCCCATGCACCCCACAATCATATAGCAAATAAAGTAGAGAAGTCTGCACCAACCTAGTTACTAAGAGTTTTGTCTTGAGATTAGTGATTCCAAATTGGTTGTTATTAACCTAAAGGGAAGTTAGCTTCATTCAGTATTAAGTGTCTCTTTCTAATCGTCAGCTAATCATTAACCCAATTGTTGCAATGTTTGTTGAGGATCTAACAAATCCTAGCTGTCCTCATCAGCTACACACTCTAAGTGTGGAGTAGAATAATCCTAGAGGCTTGGAATGAATCTCTTGAAGGTTTTGAAAGAAGTGGGGAAGTCCCGACAATTTTGAATGGAGTTCAGTCTTCCTTGAGTTTGAGAAAAGCTTACTCAAGTTTTCCCCAGCAGAGTCGTCATTCTGTGGAGGGTGATTTTTCGATATGAAGGGGGGTCTATCTAAATATGGTCTAACTAAAAAGCCGAGATCCTAGAATCTGCCATTCCGTGGAGGGTGAAAACCCGTTATTCTGGCATCCCTCAAATACCTACTACATCGTCCGTCTTTCCCCGAAAGCTTATAGGGAATGCTAGTGAGCACTACACCCGCTCTCGATGGGCTCCACGTGGACTTATGCCTCTATAAGGCGGAATTGACTAGAGTCGCCACCTAGTTTGACCTATGATAACTAGGAAGGAAGATCGGGTTTTAAGAACCGTTAATTGACTTTGAGATTGTTGCCTATGGATAGGACTTATCTGGTCATTTCAGAAATTCTATGTGGGTTCGCACTGGGTTACACCCCTAGGAAGTGGCAACGACCACGACTTCGGATTGGTGCCCGAGGAAACCTCAGTCTCCAATTGTCGGGATTGCCTTCTTTCAAAACCTTTTAGAGAGATTCAATTAAAAGCCAAGGACAGGAAGTGAGAAAGAGAGTGGATGAGGTGAGCTTTTCTGCCAAGCTAGCGCCAATGAGAGGAGTTGGTGCACTCAGATGAGTATAGAATGAAGATTTGGGAAGAGTCTAAGGTTGAGTGAATAGACAAGACTTGGAGTCTGATGGTTTGAAGTTTATGGGAACCGAAGAAGGTTTGCGTATTTTGAGAGATATGAGAGCCACCTCAGAGGGGGAAGAGGGTTTTTTGTTTGAAATGGGGTTGCACCCTGGATGGGCTGCCTGCGTACTCAACTCCTTGTTGAGATCAGACCTTACGTAGTTCACGTATTTTGGGATGTTAGGAGTTTTGTGAGGGTAATCGAGGGTTGGGAGTGCTCGGGGTTGTTTGAAGGTTAGATGAATGAATGCAAAAGGGTATTTTGATTGGTGTGGGGTCGCACCCTGTGTGGGTTGCCTACGTACTCAACTCCCTGTTGAGATCAGACCTTACGTAGTTCAGGATTTTTTAGGTTTTGGAAGTTTTAAAGGGTTTGAAGTTTTAGGTGTGAGAGATTAGTCTGTGAGACGCTCAGGTCTATGAGATGGTTGGGATGTTCATGTAGTGGGAGTAATGGGATGTCAAGGCCTGTGAGACGCTCAGGTCTGTGAGACGCTTGAATCTTGAAATGGTGGAGAAATTGAGATGTTTGAGTCTGTGAGGCGCTCAGGCCTATGAGACATTAGAAGTTAGAGAGGAGTCGAATTTGGGAGACGATTTCAGTTTGGAGTGATTTGGTGTTTGGTTAATGATTTGAGTGTGCGAGGCAATTGGAATTTGGGTGAGATTTTAGGTTTTTTAGGTTCGAGGTTTGAAAATGGTTGAGGAAAATTATTTTGTTGTGAAAGGGCGGATGATCCAAGGGATCACCCTATGTACCCCCTCGAGCGCGACAGTTAATGAATGGTAAGTGCAGAGGCTCGAAAGATGGGGCAATAAATTTATGTCGAAATATAGGATTTAAAGAGAAGTATCATGAATGGGATACTCTCGGTCAAACCCTAATAACGTCTCTAACTCCCAGGTTTTAAAACATTAAAAGCCGAAAACATTGAAATCAAGTGGAAGGGAGTTAGACGATTGTGAAATCTCGGCTGCAACTAGGAAGGCAGTCACATCCCTAGCACCCCGCATCGTAAAAATCTAGGCTGCAATTAGAGGAGGTTTGTCACCCTAATGCCCCGCCTAAAGAAATCTAGACTGCGACAAGGGATGTGGTGACCCCAGTGCCCAACCTCAGATTGTTATTTTTGGAAGAGAGACAAGTGATGTCTAACTAGGAAGAAAACGTTTTGAAGGGGTTAGACATTTATTGTTCCCCGAAAACGTTTTATTTGGATTTGAAAACTAAGTTAAAAAACTTTGAAAGTTGTTCAGAATTCTCGATGAAGAAACACTGATTTTCAGAAATGTTTTTAGGAGAAAACTTTCTGTATATGTGAGAAGAACTTTCTGCATTTGAGAAGAGTTTTCTATGATGTGAGAAGAGTTTTTCCTTTAAAATTTCACAAAATGGTTTCTTTGCAAATACGATGAGATTTGAATAATATGATTTTTTGAAACTTGAGAAAAGAGATTTTTGGAATTTGGATTTGAATGGAATTTACAAGTTGAGTTTGAATTGGATTTTGAAAGTGAACTGAATGGGATTGGACTGAATTGAGATGAGTTGGGTTTGAATTTGGTTGAATTGACTTCGGGTTGGGGTTGGAAAACGAGTTGGGTCAAAGTTCGGTTGGGTCAACGTTGGATTGGTCAAAGTTCAGGTGGTCAGAATTTGAGCTTCGGTCAAAATGAGCTTGATGGGCCGAAATAGGCTCTTAGGTTTGAAATGGGTTTGGGCCCGAATTGGGTTTGGACCTGAATTGGGTTTGGGCCCAGATTGGGCTTTTTTATTTTTAGGCTAATTGCGCTTTTCAATTTGGGTTGATTTTTGGATTTTTGATTTGGGCCATATGAAGGTTGGGCAAGGTTTAGACCGAATGTAGTCTGGGTTGGGCTTTGATGTGGGCTAGAATTCTGATTTGGGCCAGGTCAAAATTGAACTCATGGGCCTTGGAGGTGTGAGCCGAAATGGGTCTAAAAATTTGGGCCAAAATGGGCTTTTGAAGTGTGGGCCGAATTAGGCTTTAAGACTTTGTGCCAAATGGGCCTTATTTAAGATTGGGCTGAAAATTGGGTCTTATGCTCGATTTGGGTTTTTGGGCCAGATTTGGGCCTTATTGATTTCGGCTGATTTGTGAGATATTAACAAACGAGATGGATCAATTTATTGGTTTATTAACTCTAGATTAAGTGTGTGTTGAAGGCAAAAGAGGATTCCACCCACATAAATGAATGAGAGACCCGTTAGGCATATGGTGGTTTCGCATCCTAAGCCCTCCTAAAATAGCCTTAAGGGCTTATTTTTTAAAGTTTTTGTTCTTATATACATATAATGGTGGTTAAGGTATTTTCTGAAGTTATAGGAGATTATTGCCCCACGAAACGAATGAGAGACCCGTTAGGTGTGGGGCGATAATACATCCAAAACTTTTCTGTCAGTTTAAAGGTCCTAGAGGATGATAGCTAGGCTTAACAATGAAATCAAGACAAGATAAACTGATTGCAATGAAATATGGATAAAACAATACATGTACAGAAGACCAAAGAAAATCAAACAAGCATCGGTAATAGACAAACAAAGTGGATAAAAGGCTAATGACGTCCTTTACATTTTTCTTCTTGGACCAAAACAATTTTTTATTAACTGTACAAACTCTAATTCCTTTCCAAATGTTGACCTTAAGCCCAGCAAATAGAAGACATACACATGAGCATGAAAAGTGTCAATCGTTTTTCTCTTGGGATCTTAGAAGCCGGTTATCAGTCCGAAACAAAATACACAAAATCAGATTCTACTTCTCTCTTTTGAATAGCCGATAACTTACTCCTAAAGCAGAAAGTAAAGCCAACAAATCACCAAGGTTCATCATCGTCCCCTTTTCTTTTAGTCACAAGATACAGAAGCTGATAATACCTGCGTATTATATACAATAGCATGAAACGAAAAACAAGGAGTGTACAGACCCTTGCAACTCTAAATAGTCAATTTTCAACTCCAAGATCAGGGAACGAAAGCAAAAGTATCAATATACAGTATACACACTAACCAAAACACCAAGACACATCACCAAACTAATGACAGAGCTGATTCGAATTGAGGATAAGTACCAGAGAGAATAGTGGATATTCCCTGCAGCATAAAATCAACCTGGAACAACCCAAAGCAACACAATAACACAGTTAGTCGGCAAAGAGAAATCGAACAGAAGACGGGGGGTTATAGGACATGTAAGTCAGAATTATCATGTGAAGAGACATCACAAGAGAAACTGAAACTTTATTAGATCAACAAGTATAATTGGTATTGCCAGAGCAAAACAGTAGGTAAAATATTACTAGTATCGGCCTGTAACACCCCGACATACAACAACATACTTAACATTAAACTGCAGCGGAAAATACACATCATCACATAACTTAACTCATCGGTGTTACACGCCGTTAACCACCCACGTGGCTAACAAGGCTAACATTTACACAACTGTATCGGTCTGATGGACTAGATTCCCGAGCAACTATACAATACCGTCTCCTTTATTACTACCAACATTCTTTATACAAACCTTCCAACTGTACCGAGTATTTACAACTAATGCCGAGAACAATTTCGGTCTTACTACACCTACAGGTTACAAGTGATTACATTGATTACCCGTACGCAACAACTACCCCGTCCTACTCTCGAACGGCTCCAGCTCCTTGTACCTGAAATAGAAAAGGAAAAAAGGGTGGACCCCCAGGGGCTCAGCACCTTTGCTGGTATGGTAATCCCGCAGCCCACATGCTACCGGCCACGCACAACTATTTGTCGTCTTAGCATGCAGTTGATTACATTTAAACCAAGCATGTGAAACATTAACTCACAACACGATACATTTCACCCCAATGGGCTTAACATATACACTTATACTTAACCAATCACTCTTTGAGTTCTTCAACCCTATAGTATTTCTCCTCTAACGGAGCTATTACCTTAACAGACGACATTTACCCACTATCGGGTTTCCACAAACGTCCCTTTTACATACTAGGAATCATATCCATGATCCTCATATTTCACTTCTAAGCGACATATAACATCACATCACAATAACCTTGCAACATACAATAACACATACATAACGGGTACGGATATCTTAGAACCGGCCCAAACATAGTTAATACACTGGTGAGCCCAGAGATATGATATCCCCCCATTAGCCTCGTTATAACAAACTCATTACCGCCCTATATAGTCGGACGAGTAACTTACCTAAAGATGGATCGCATTTAAGTGACCCGAACACACCACACAAACACATGTTCCCCCTAAACCGATCGTAAGTCAGAATAGCTAAGCTTTGGGATAAGCTAATGGGAGATCATAACCCGTGAGGGAAACAACCATAACAGAGAGAAGGGTAAAGCTAAAAAGGATACCCACTCCCAAACAACGCGCGACCGGTCAAACCGGATTCCTCACTACTGTTAGCACATACTTACTTTAGAATATTAGTTAGAACCCCACTATGGAGTCTATCACACCTACACACATACAGTACCACAACTGGGTTAAACATACAAGGGAGATCCCTACATTCACATATACATATCACACAATTAACACACGCATAGCCGTGGTTAGTACGTCCCGTGGTTCGGGTCGTTCACTCCGAATACCAAACTCTCATGTGATCCTAGACTCAGTCAACTAAGGTTAACACTTCCGAGGTTAAATGGTATCGAAGTTGTACACGCCACATATATGAATTACTGTAAACTCATTACATGTTTTATCTTACAACGTGGCAAACATACAGAAAAACACATTGGCATACAAGCCGGTGTAATCCGGTAGGACACAGGTTGCAAGAAAACCATACCTGTCACCGGAGTCCACTTTATCATGTCCATTTATGTTCCTCGAGCAATACTCGAACAACTGACAACATAACATGTATTTTTATTAACATCGGGGTAACATGTTTGTTTAAAGTCTAATGCTCATAACTTACCCTCGTTAACTAGTTAAACAACTTGACATTTTTAACTTGTTTTACTTTCACATTTTATTACAACTTTCCACCCACTTGGTTGTCTTTATATCACATCTAACATGTCCTTAACATCCTTACAACATCATTACTTATCAATCCCCATCTTTACACACCATTTCTATACCTTAAACAACATTTTTTAGAGTGGTCAGGGACTTGGTCCTTACCTTAAGTCCCAGATCAACACTTACAGAGACCCACGGTTTATTTTGGTAGGGTGGTCCGGGACTTGGTCCCTAACTTAAGTCCCGGACCTATACTTAACAATTATCTCGGTTTCTTTTAATGGGGGGTCCGGGACTTTATACAGGTCCTAAGTCCGGACCATTCAATGCAAAAATCTCTCGGTTAATTTAAAGAGGTTGGTCCGGGTCCTTGTACAAGACCCAAGTCCCGGACCTAAAACAATGTAAAACTCACGGGGTAATTTAGGGGTTGGTCCGGGTCCTTGTATAAGGCCTAAGTCCCGGACCCTAAACCAAATGAAACTCTCGGCCTATTTTGCACTCATGGTCCGGGACATGACCCATGACCTAGGTCCCGGACCCAACCTACAGAATTCGACGTACTGCATTTTTCAAGTCCTGCTGCGTAAGTTCCTAACACCCACCATATGTATAAACTTCCCAGTACACTCTTATACTCAAAACTTCACCAAATATACACCACATAACAACATAGTGCACAATTTAAATTGCATAGCACTTAGGCTCTTAAAATGCATAAATCTTAAACACTGAATTTCCCACAATATATTTGCCTCTAACCTGCAAATACACACAACAATACATATGTCTTTTACTAGTCTCTTTGAGAACATTTTTCTAAATCATTTACCATTGACTCTTTAGGTAGTTTCAGTAGACAACGTACGTTCATTTTCCAAAGGAATATTAAGCTATTTTGGTTAACATAAAACATGGAGGAAACACCATTTTTCTTTAAGTTTCCTTACCTTGAAACAAAGGAGAACAATAATATGTAAAAAGATGGACTCAAGCTCCTTCCATGGAGATTCCTCTTGGCACCTAAGTGGAGCTCTCGATGATTTGAAAGGACTAAGTCGAAGAGCTTGATGAAACTAAGAGATCGGTGGTCTTAGTTTTCGATTTGGATAAGTGAGCAAGGAGTTACATGGATTTGAAGATGGCATATGGTGCTGGTCGATCGTGAAAGAGAGCAGGGAAGGGGATGGCTACGTGAGACAGCAAGAGGGAATGAAGGAATGAAGAGAATTCACTGATTGCAAATGCTTTTGAGATATTAATTGTTTACATAAAGCAAATAGTACTCTCTCTTATTTACTCATTTATTTGTTCAATCAGCTAGCAAGGTGACGACTCACCACATGCAAAACCGGCCCCCATTTAAATATATGGGGGTTACTTAGTCTTTATTGACCAATTAAATTACTTATATTGACATAAGTTACACACTAGCTTATTTTAGTTACTATTCATAAAAGCAAGACACATAGAAATGGAATTTTCGATTTCCCATTGATTTAAATTTCCAAATGTGATACTAAGTAGTACACATATTAATTAAAGAGTAATGATGGACAGTTAGCCATTCAAAACTCATTTACATAACAATTTCTCAAAAACGTGCTTCACGACTCCTTTAAGCACATTTTGTGTTTTAACTTGTTTTCAAGCTCGGTTTTCTTTGGTAATTGATTTAATATATTCATTAATATATATATATATATAAGGTCTTGGTAAGTTCATCAAGCCTTAATCAAGATTATCCCAAGCTTAGAGCATACTTGTTCTTATTGCCTTTAAGGCATTTTACTGTTTTTACTGTCTTTTAAATTGTTTACTAATGTTACTAAGACTCTTTTTAGTCTTAATAATTTATTATTTAATGTTTAAACAACTTATTAAGGTTTGGGGTATTTCAATCTACCCCCCTTAAAAGAACTTCGTCCCCGAAGTTCACACTTTCCACATATCATTGGGTTAGAATACGGGAATTACTTGTATAATAAAACACTTCCATAACCAAACATACTTTACATCACAGTCCCGGACTTGACGGTCCGAGTAACATATCCACATCCATACATCACATAACATACTTACATAGTAACCTCGGACTTGCTGGTCCGGGTACCTTAACAACATTTGCACATACATAACAACCCTTAGACTCTCTTGTCTGAGCAACATAACAACATTTAGACCCATAGGTCCTGATAACATAACATCCTTTAGACACATAGGTCTAGGTAACACAACATCATTTAGACTCATAGGTCTTGATAACGTAACACTTCGGACTTAACCACGTTAGGACTCAAGGTCCACTTAAATTTTTTTTTCCTTACACATTCCACACAACACGTTTCAGCACGTATAGCAGCTAAAAATTTCTTTTACATACACTGTGCTCCCGCAGAACCCGGTCGCGATGGACACATATTGCCCCCGTTCCTTTGGGAGATCAAAACAATCACTTAAATTTAAAATTTCCTTATGAGGTTAAGTAAGAGAACTTAGCTATGTAAGGTATCTATCGACGTTTTATAAATACCGGTTCAAAACCCTTTTGAAAACACATACAACTCCAAGTCCAACTTATGCTCTTTATTCCCTTTTTTCCCAGCGTGGTTATTTGTGACCACTTGTAGGGAGCTTCAAGAATCATCCAACCCTGATGTGATCAGCATCAATGTTGAACTATCCTTCCACCCCAATTTGTGTTCGGCTTCCCTTGATCGCATGCAAATCAAGTTCCACCTCCCACTTCATTTTCAAACAGCAACTAATTCAAACATGTATCATTTTCTATCTTTTAGTTTTTCTAGTCATAGTCACTACATCTCCAAGGATAGAACTTTGTCTATCAGTCATCACCATTCACTTTAATCCAGTTACCTAGGGAATCCTATTCTCACTAGGTTCTATGTCGGTTTCATACCCTTTCATAGATCACTATATTGTACATATACATATATTTTATCAAAATACAACACACAGTTTTACATTTAGTACCATATGAACATATACTGTCGGGGTTTTAGTTCCCCAGGAGTTTCTTTACTCCCACACTTGTACTCTCACACACAACTGTTGTCAAAATGAACACATTCATCACAATGGTATTCGCATCTTCTGTGCGTAATTACCACAATTAAACCATGAATGAATGTGTATGTTTATGTAACACACACACCACTCATCAAAACAAATTATTTCGTGCTATGCACAACATGGTTCACGTACACTTGTACGGTAAAATACACTAAGTGGTTTTGCGCTCTACCCCCCTTAAAAGGGATTACGCCCACATAATCAATCACTTAATCACTGATTTATAACGTTCTTCCGTCGTGAAGTGTTTAATCTCCACACGGTTTATTATACAACGTGTTCTGGTTTGAGGATCTTAGCCATATTGGCGGTTTAGTCCCTAACCAAGAATTCTCTTTAGAGTTTGTTTAATTCATAACCAGTTTCGATTCTGGCCTGTGAAACTTCTAGGCTTTGATAATTAGCCATTTACACATATTCACAACACACATCTAACACTTGAATAATTTAGAGCTTAATTTGCCCTACACATTGTTCTTACTGTATTATACCTCCCCGATTATCACCTTTATCTAGGTAACAACGGTTTCTCCACCAACGCGTGGTATTTCATACCAAGGCGAGATTGGTGAGTTACAAACTTTCTATTCACTTCCATGATAATTTACTGTATTCCGCATTGATTTACTTAATTTCTTTCAACATTTGAGCTACTACCTATGTGTAGTACTCTGTCGGTTAATTCCAACACCTGTGGTATATTCCATACCATTGTTTAACACACTGTGTAACTATAGTCACTTATTGTGAATCAAGTATCCTTCCATTGATACGACCTTGCATTTCCTATGCTTCGGTCTTTATCGTGTTATAATTCTCTTTAATTTCTACCACATTTGACATTTCCCGAATTTCTAGCTACCCCACTCGATCATTACTGTACAAGAGCAATACCAAAACGCTCAGTCATACAGAGTGCAGAGGCGTAAACTCTTGACAGTAAATCTCTTTTGCGATTGCAAGGGATTTACACTGTATTCCTTATCACATAGTATCAAATACTGGCTTGTTGCCCAGTCTGTATGTCACCATTTATCTTACATGTTCATTGTGTCTAACTCATAACTGTGCCTGCTGGCTATGTTATTATTTAGCAATACTCATGCGATGGCCGCTTGCTGCGCACCGTGCGGTTACTCATTGTATAACATCAACTCACACTGCATCACTATTATATTAGCTTCTGCCATTACACTGTGTTTCGCCATTTATTTGGCTGATTACTGAATACTCCATTCTTCGAGCCTTTATGCTCCTTGAGCGTTGTTCATTACGCATTTAGCATCACACACCTCTGGTGGTTGCTATTAGACTTATTACTCTTCAGTCTCCACAACTGGTACAAACACTAATTTTCGTATTTCTTACTCACATCATTCCTGGGTAGTAACAATATGGTCAACCTTTAACATACTTCCTAGACATATTCCTACTCATTACTACCGTTCTGGCGGTTTCACAACACTAAGAGGTGTCCCCACTCTTTAAGTAGTGGTTCGTTGTCCGCTTTTATTACTTATATAACATATAACTTTCGTAGTCAACAAATTCACTTATGACATTTTACTTGTGGCTTATAAGCCCTATTGCCTCGAGCTCCGCTCATTATAGGCTGTTCTCATTCATTTACTTCTCCGAACAATGTTACACGGTTTACAGGTTGTATTGGGCTCCATGACAAGGTCGTTATTCCTTTCATGGGATGTCCCTTCAAGGATGTCAGAGTTCCTCCTGACGCCTTAAGATTAAACTGGGTGTTAGTTTCAACCCTTGCGTTTCTGTCATGTTATTCCGTTCAACCACTATTGATCCAAACACTCTTTTTAAGGATAGTTCCTGGGTGTTACTAGGTTATGCCATTACATCTGGCTTTCACTTATGAGTATATTTAATTAACTGCATTTCCTTGCGTTCTTGCCTGGGTTAAATATTCTCTTTAGTGAGATTGATATCCCTAGTGATCATCTCGGGAGTCTCATCCTGGTCATTGCACATTAACATATCCATAATAGGCATCTGCCTCACCATCTGTAGGCTGGGTACTTACTCCAGCTATTACATTCATCCCTCAGGATTCTTAAGACATATTCCATGTTCTTATTCATCAACTAGTGCACTTCGCACTTGTTCACTTTTAGACATTTCCTTAAAATAAATTCACTGATTCTTGTAGTCTTATTTACCTTACTGGTTTCTTTACTTCTACCATTCTTGGTGATTTCTAACTTTGTCTGACTTTTACTTCGGTCCGTAGTATGGAGTCGACTACTTCCCGTGTTCCAGACTCCACTCGTATACATATGTGGGGTATCCTGTTGATACATTGCTACTTACCCGGTTAACCTATAAGAAGGTCTGCCAGGCCCACAAGCTCCTAACGGAGTGCGGTCGTCCCACAATTCAGTTGGTACACTCGTAGTGTCTGTCACGCGCCTAGGCGAAGTATTCTGTTGTCAACTCCCTTATATTATCCTGTGATAATATGCATTCCGTGCTTCCCGAACTTAATCAAGGGAATGTTTATCCACTATTGTACTATTATGAAGTCAATCCATTCCCTCGGGTTGTTACCCTTGGGTTTACCGGTTTCCGTCCGGTTATTTAAAGTCACTGGGTATAACTCGCCTACCATGTGGCACTGAGGCTGGTGTAGGTCTTCTGGTCTGGTTTCAAGGAAGGTTGGAAATAAATGGGTTTGAAAGAAAATTTGGTTTGGAAAAAGGTTTTGAAGATGAATTTAAGTCTAAGAGATTAATTCTCGTGGCTTCACAACTTTTCCTTGCTTTAGCCAAGTCTAGCTTCTTACTGACTGGTGTACTTCCAATTGCAGAGGTCGGGCTGCTAAGCCCTTTCACAGCTATGCTGGTCTCACTTAACTTCACGGTACTTTACTAAGTACCTGTAGTTGTTTTAAGTTTCCCGTACAGCCTTGTTATAGCGGCACTTGCCATGGCAAGTGCGCCATGCTAACTGGCTACTGGTCCAATAAACATTGGTTGCGGTATTGTTTCCGCTTACTCTGACATTAGCGGCCTTGCTGGCCTTTTCCTGATCTCACAGTCTTAACAATAAATCCTCTGGGTTTTTTTCTCACTATTTTCACATGGTGACCATTAACTAGGGTTTTCCCCTTCTGGGAGACCCCTTTTACTTAGTATTACATCCTCCTCATACTACGTTGTAGTTCCTTATTCGGTCGGTATACCATTGGTGTATTAGTTAACATTGTAGTCCCGTGGACACTTGTCTCGGGTCTCATTACCTCACTTCTTGCCTGTTGCACGTTTGGTGTGTTACAAGCTGGTTGTTCTCGACTGCTCTGCATGTCGATCCAGGTTGCTGGAAATTCTATTCTCTTATGCGCATGATTCTTCACTTTTCGCTACCTTATGCGGCAGACATTGTTAAAATGGGAACCGTCTTCGGGATTCACACCTTTCGGAATCTACCGTATGACAGGTTCTCCGTACTTAATAGGACATTTAAATACAGCCAGATCGGGTATTCCCGAGTAAGAGAGGACTTCTATCTCTCTGGCGTTCTTTCCCAAGTTATAACCAGGGATTGTGGAGGGTGGGATGTATATAGTAGGTTTCCAATATTCACTGGTTCACCTAACTAGCGTATCTCTCACGCTATCACTCATCCCTTAACCCACATGTACTGAAATCCTAACTCGGTACTTCCTAAGCTCGGTAATTCAATCTTCAGAGCGACACTTCGCTCTGATACCACTTTTTGTAACACCCCGACATACAACAACATACTTAACCTTTAACTGCAGCGGAAAATACACATCATCACATAACTTAACTCATCGGTGTTACACGCCGTTAACCACCCACGTGGCTAACAAGGCTAACATTTACACAACTGTATCGGTCTGATGGACTAGATTCCCGAGCAACTATACAATACCGTCTCCTTTATTACTACCAACATTCTTTATACAAATACCTTCCAACTGTACCGAGTATTTACAACTAATGCCGAGAACAATTTCGGTCTTACTACACCTACAGGTTACAAGTGATTACATTGATTACCCGTACGCAACAACTACCCCGTCCTACTCTCGAACGGCTCCAGCTCCTTGTACCTGAAATAGAAAAGGAAAGAAAGGGTGGCCCCCCAGGGGCTCAGCACCTTTGCTGGTATGGTAATCCCGCAGCCCACATGCTACCGGGCCACGCACAACTATTTGTCGTCTTAGCATGCAGTTGATTACATTTAAACCAAGCATGTGAAACATTAACTCACAACACGATACATTTCACCCCAATGGGCTTAACATATACAACTCACTTATACTTAACCAATCACTCTTTGAGTTCTTCAACCCTATAGTATTTCTCCTCTAACGGAGCTATTACCTTAACAGACGACATTTACCCACTATCGGGTTTCCACAAACGTCCCTTTTACATACTAGGAATCATATCCATGATCCTCATATTTCACTTCTAAGCGACATATAACATCACATCACAATAACCTTGCAACATACAAATAACACATACATAACGGGTACGGATCTCTTAGGAACCGGCCCAAACATAGTTAATACACTGGTGAGCCCAGAGAATGATATCACCCCATGTTAAGCTCGTTATAACAAAACTCATTACCGCCCTAATAGTCGGACGAGTAACTTACCTAAAGATGGATCGGATTTAGTGACCCGAACACACCACACAAACACATGTTCCCCCTAAACCGATCGTAAGTCAGAATAGCGAAGCTTTGGGATAAGCTAATGGGAGATCATAACCCGTGAGGGAAACAACCATAACAGAGAGAAGGGTAAAGCTAAAAAGGATACCCACTCCCAAACAACGCGCGACCGGCCAAACCGGATTCCTCACTACTGTTAGTACATACTTACTTTAGAATATTAGTTAGAACCCCACTATGGAGTCTATCACACCTACACACATACAGTACCACAACTGGGTTAAACATACAAGGGAGATCCCTACATTCACATATACATATCACACAATTAACACACGCATAGCCGTGGTTAGTACGTCCCGTGGTTCGGGTCGTTCACTCCGAATACCAAACTCTCATGTGATCCTAGACTCAGTCAACTAAGGTTAACACTTCCGAGGTTAAATGGTATCGAAGTTGTACACGCCACATATATGAATTACTGTAAACTCATTACATGTTTTATCTTACAACGTGGCAAACATACAGAAAAACACATTGCATACAAGCCGGTGTAATCCGGTAGGACACAGGTTGCAAGAAAACCATACCTGTCACGGAGTCCACTTTATCATGTCCATTTATGTTCTCGAAGCAATACTCGAACTACTGACAACATAACATGTACTTTTATTAACATCGGGGTAACATGTTTGTTTAAAGTCTAATGCTATAACTTACCCTCGTTAACTAGTTAAACAACTTGAATTTTTAACTTGTTTTACTTTCACATTTTATTACAACTTCCACCCACTTGGTTGTCTTTATATCACATCTAACATGTCCTTAACATCCTTACAACATCTTACTTATCAATCCCCATCTTTACACACCATTTCTATACCTTAAAAACATTTTTTAGAGTGGTCCGGGACTTGGTCCTTACCTTAAGTCCCGGATCAACACTTACAGAGACCCACGGTTTATTTTGGTAGGGGGGTCCGGGACTTGGTCCTAACTTAAGTCCCGGACCTATACTTAACAATTATCTCGGTTTCTTTTAATGGGGTGGTCCGGGACTTTATACAGGTCCTAAGTCCCGGACCATTCTAGGCAAAAATCTCTCGGTTAATTTAAGAGGTTGGTCCGGGTCCTTGTACAAGACCCAAGTCCCGGACCTAAAACAATGTAAAACTCACGGGGTAATTTAGGGGTTGGTCCGGGTCCTTGTATAAGGCCTAAGTCCCGGACCTAAACCAAATGAAACTCTCGGCCTATTTTGCACTCATGGTCCGGGACATGACCCATGACCTAGGTCCGGACCCAACCTACAGAATTCGACGTACTGCATTTTTCAAGTCCTGCTGCGTAAGTTCTTAACACCCACCATATGTATAAACTTCCCAGTACACTCTTATACTCAAAACTTCACCAAATATACACCACATAACAACATAGTGCACAATTTAAATTGCATAGCACTTAGGCTCTTAAAATGCATAAATCTTAAACACTGAATTTCCCACAATATATTTGCCTTTCACCTGCAAATACACACAGCAAACATATGTCCTTTACTAGTCTCTTTGAGAACATTTTCTAAGTCATTTACCATTGGCTCTTTAGGTAGTTTCAGTAGACAACGTACGTTCATTTTGCAAAGGAATATTAAGCTATTTTGGTTAACATAAAACATGGAGGAAACACCATTTTTCTTTGAGTTTCCTTACCTTGAAACAAAGGAGAACAATAATATGAAAAGATGACTCAAGCTCCTTCCATGGAGATTCCTCTTGGCACCAAAATGGAGCTCTTGAAGATTTGAAAGGACTAAGTCGAAGAGCTTGATGAAACTAAGAGATCGGTGGTCTTAGTTTTCGATTTGGATAAGTGAGCAAGGAGTTACATGGATTTGAAGATGGCATATGGTGCTGGTGCTGGTCGATCGTGAAAGAGAGCAGGGAAGGGGATGGCTACGTGAGACAGCAAGAGGGAATGAAGGAATGAAGAGAATTCACTGATTGCAAATGCTTTTGAGATATTAATTGTTTACATAAAGCAAATAGTACTCTCTCTTATTTACTCATTTATTTGTTCAATCAGCTAGCAAGGTGACGACTCACCACATGCAAAACCGGCCCCCATTTAAATATAAGGGGTTACTTAGTCTTTATTGACCAATTAAATTACTTATATTGACATAAGTTACACACTAGCTTATTTTAGTTACTATTCATAAACAAGACACATAAATGGAATTTTCGATTTCCCATTGATTTAAATTTCCAAATGTGATACTAAGTAGTACACATATTAATTAAAGAGTAATGATGGACATTTAGCCATTCAAAACTCATTTATTTGGTAATTGATTTAATATATTCATTAATATATATATTATATAAGGTCTTGGTAAGTTCATCAAGCCTTAATCAAGATTATCCCAAGCTTAGAGCATACTTGTTCTTATTGCCTTTAAGGCATTTTACTGTTTTTACTGTCTTTTAAATTGTTTACTAATGTTACTAAGACTCTTTTTAGTCTTAATAATTTATTATTTAATGTTTAAACAACTTATTAAGGTTTGGGGTATTTCACGGCCATATGTAGTAGTATTAACGATCAACAAAGAAAACCAGGCGGGGGTAATATAAACCGAATCCATCAGAGAAGAGGGTAAAGTATCTAATCGGTCCTGTGGGTTTATGTGTGGCCACGAAGTCAGAAGCAGAGGAAAATAGCACATAAGAAGGCATGGAGTTTCATAGCGTATACCCTTCTAATGTCATAAACTAACAACACTCAAACAATATTAATGTATAGATCGGACAAGACTAATCAGCTCAAACACTAAATGCATCTGTAGCTACTCGGTTCAAGATTTAAATACCAGAAGGAGGAAAGCCACATCTCCTGCAAGGAACTTAAAAGAAAACATCACCAAAGAGAAAATCAGACGTGGGTTAGTCTATGAATGAACATAAAAAAAAGTAGGATTGGTTAAACCGAAGTAGTTTCAGCAGAACTTGCCCTTCGTTTTATTTTTCGAACCATGTCCATAGACTACGTTGTCTATATCAGGTTGGGCAATCTGAGAGGATATGTATAGATACAGACATACGAGAAAGGTGCTTAACAGAACACACTAAGAAAGCAAAGAAAATATAAGATGAGAGCAAAATTGTCATCGGACAAGGATGGCGCAGAGAGAAATCCATCGAGGTAAAAAATGAAGAAGAGATTGTGATTTATGGTCTGGATGGCTACCGAAAACCACACCCACTTCTTCTAGTCAATCGTGTGCAGAAAAGGAAGAGAGTATGAGTAAGAAAACTAAACCGAAAGAGAAGAGCAGCAATGAAAATGTCCTGGCATGAGCAAAATGAGAGAACACAGTCGAGATTGTTACAGAACGAACTAGCATCTGTTTCATCTTTCCAAATGCAAAAAGAAATAGCAGAAAACACCATGAATTGAATATAGAGCAAATGAGCGTATCCGGGAGACCAGAAACCTGCGATATGGACTTTCGAGGTTCTAGTTCTGGAGTTTAGCGAGAGGGAGGAAGAAGAAAGGAATAGACATAGCCCTTAGCCGTTCCTAAGGGACAAAATTCCTGACAGAGCCACGCCTTCGCCATCATCGATAGGATTTCTCTGGCGAGAAATTTTTGTAACACAAAGATAGAAACAAAGTAAGAGCCGGTGAAATACCCCTAAATTAATTTAAATTAATTTAGGGGATTTATTTTATTAAAAATTAAATTATGATATGGAATAATGAATATTAAATTATTATATGGAGTTGTGAAATTTATTTAGGGGTTTTCTCCTATTTAACCCTAATTATTATACATTATTATATAGTATTATGAATTTAATAATAAGATTTATAAGTCAATAAATCTTGGGAAAATTATTATACACTCCAAAAATATTATAAAGATTTTAGGAAGTGTTGGAACATTGTTTTGAAACATAAAAGTCAATATAAAATTCTAGAAACCTTTAAGCTTATTAAGCCTTGCTAGAGTTGACTCTTTGAGAATGGTCAAACCAGGCCATGAAACCTATACCAATAAATAGGTTATGAAAAACCATGAAGATCGATAAAAAGAACGTCAAAAACGGATCATCCTAGCCAAAGTTATGCTAGATTGAAGTTTTAAATCAAAATTTTAATAGATGCCACGTGTCACTCTGTAATGGGTCGCCCACACTTAGCCGATTTCTTCCCTGATTTTCGGAACCGATTTCCCTTACTTTGCCCTAACTTTAGACGGCTATAACTTTTACATCTCTCAATATTTTTCTATGCCGTCTTCACCATTCTCTTCTCCTACAATTCCTCTTTCCAACCATTACTCATACAAACCCTAAATCCTTCTGAGTCAACCGGAAAATCGAGCCCAAGTAGCCACCTTGCGAAACTGTTTCCAGAATTCCAGATTTCCCTTCATTTTCAGGTAACTTGCGTCGATCATAACTTCTTCGTTAATCAACCAAAATTTGATTTCTTTAGCTCGTTGTAAAGATCTCTAATCCCTCTACAATTTTCGTGTTTATTCCCAAGTCTGATTCGTAACCAGTTGGGAGATATAGAGGTCTAAAGTTTCGGTTACAACAGCACATAAAATAACACCGAAACAGAGAGGTAAACTCGTGTTTTGTAACTTCAATATCTTTCTGTATGGTGCGAGTTAGGTTTAGTTCTTGCTACCAATACGTAGATCTACATTTCTTCTTTCCAATGAACCCTTACTCATTATCTAACTCGTTTTGTACTGCTAGTTATAGATCCTCAAAGTTGGCATCCCGAACTGTCTAAAGTTCGAGTTTTTCCAGTTTTTCCGAATCGGAATTCACCCAATTCGCACAATCCGGTGAGTCTCCGATCAAATTGCTCCGATATTGTTGTTCTTAGTCATGATTTCGACCTAATCCATGTGCCAATTTAGTCAATTTCGTGTTAGGTTAGGAGAATTTGGATGAATTGCACTCGATTTTTATTCTGTGCCGAGATAAACCCTAGTTTTCGAATCGAATTCGAATCTTGATGAACTCTGCATTATAATTGGGGAAATTGATACAAATAGAACCGAAATTTGATTACGAATCCATAGAAACAAGAATCACTCGACGTCCATAGTTGAATCGCTGAAGAACTCGTCGTTCAGGGTCCGTCGGATCTTAGTTAAGAGATTTGGACGGCTGAGATTAAAACGTTTCAGATTAAGTTTTAATAAATTCCAGTAAATAGTCTTAACTTGTTGAGTTAATTTAAATATCTTCCCGAATGTATTTTGACTTGAAATTTTAACCATAGATTCCTTATTTAATCTAGTTTATTTTGATGTAAATTATTATGGTTTTGAGTTTTTAAACGTAAGTTATGATTTTTACAAGTTACGGGTTTTCTGGAATTATTTGGCTAAATTTAAAAGATATTTTTATGAAAAAAAATTTTATAATATGTCTAAAATGTTATAGTTACTGTATATTAAATTTGGGAATTTTGGGCAATGGTAAAAGGTTTTAAAAATTGTGTTTATGAGTTTTTCATAAGAATAACCTATAATATAAGGTTTTTAATGTAACCAAAATTAAAGTATGGTTTGTTAATTAACTTTTAAGCTGGGGAAAATAAAGGAAACTAAATTAACATTTTATAACAGTAATTTTATAAATGTTTTTGTATTAGCATTTAAGAGAAGTGAAATTATTTACATATATGTATATTATACTTACTAAGTAGAAAGTTATATAAATTAAGGAATTTAATTATCCTACATTTTACTTACTATATATGGGAGTTGATATTTTTAATTAAACTAAGGGATAAAATAGTAACTTGGGTTAAATCAAGGAACTAAATTAATCTACATTTATATTAATTATATAATATGGTAGTTAATATACTTAACTGAAACTAAGGGAAATACTTTATTTTATTAACCATATTTTGGATGTAGGTGTGTGTAAAAGTTAATATAAATAATTAAATACAATAAAACTACATAAATAATGTTTTGTATAAATTCTAGTATATGTAAATATGTACACAGTAAACATAATAAAATTAAATACCTTATAGGAAATATAATACGAAGGAATTAATAAGTTAAACAAACCTCTACATAATACAAATAGAAGAATATTATATGAGGTGGTATTAAATTATAGTAATGTATTAGGCTTAAAGAGTTACCTTTAAATTTCTAAGATTCATATAAACAGTGTTAAAATACATGTATATATTAGTCAATGACCACAATGTAAATCTATAATTGGGTTAAGAAATTAATAAGTTAAAATTTAGGAGTATTTGTAATTAGATTACATAAAGTGTTACACAAATAGATCTTATTATATAATTAATAATAAAATGAATGAAATACTTTTACATTTAAATGTTCTTATTATATAAACAATAATAAAATAAATGAGTTACTTTTACATCCAAATGTGAAGAGGATTATTAAGTCTAGATTTAATCATTTCTTGATATTTATAGTACTGAGTAATAACTTAATATTTTAAGATGAAATCATTAAAAGGATTAGATATAAAACTATATTAAAATGTGATTAGGAATTTATCTAAATAATAATCCTTAAGTTTCCTGGCGTTAGATAAGCCATATGAAATACATTTATAACATTTATTACCAATACTTAGGATGTGAGTTTACAATTAAGTGAGGTATTTATTAGTTAGAATTTATAGAAGGTTTATAAATAGGAATTTGATACTTAAAACCTTTGAACCTTTTATTAGATAAAACTAGGTTACATAAGATATTATATTGATATACTTTACGGTAATGGGAAATAATGATAGGTTATTTGAATATAAATATGAGAATTTTCATATAATTAACAATTTCGCTTACGAACCAGAATTTATTCTTTGATAAATACTACTCAATGTAGATATATTGTCCATCCTAAATACAATAAAGGAAATTAATTTATTAAGTTATTCCTGTGAAACCTTAGGTTTTGTGAAACAATTTAAAACGTATTTAAGGCTTAAGTTTATTGAAGTTTAGTACAAAAGGATTATACATAGTCTATAGAGTGAATGGGTGTAAAATAAAATATTTAGGAGATTAAAGGTAAGTAAGGATACATAAAAGGTTATATTTAAACACCTTATTATATAGGTAATAATTAAGCGAATAATGTACCTTGTGAATACTAAATGTAAGAGTTCGATAAGTCTAAGTTAACTATAATATAGTTGTTTCAAGATGAAAAGTAATTTAACATCTTATGTCAAGATTATTAGCTGGATGTAATAAAAAGTCTTTCTGGACTAAAGATAAGATAAATGAGTTAGTAACTCAATTAGGTTATGATATAATGTAAACACATTTATGATATAGAGGTCTCAAAAGTCTTGAATGTGAGGATTGTGGTTAAGTATGAATAAAGTGGATAGGAGTGGACAATTAGCAAATGTTGATCGAATACATTCCTTGATCTCACCACCTTGGGCTATACAACGTTCTCAGATAACACAAAGATTATACATAACATTTAAGTGAGGGCTTAAAGGATAATTGAGACTTTGAAATAAGAGTAAGGAGTTTATTTAAGCGTAACATAGGCTACAAGTGATTGATGATAGACTACCTTTAATATTCTTCTGTAACACCCCATCCAACAATAACACACTTACAATAAACTGCAGCGGAAAACAACCTCATCACATTACTTATCTCGTTGGTGTTACACGCCGTTAGCCACCCACGTGGCTAACAAGGCTAATACATACACATTGTATCGGTCTGATGGGCTAAATTCCCGAGCGACTACACCTTACTATCCCTTTCCATTAACACAACAGCAACATAAACCTTCCAACAATACCGAGTAGTTATAACTAATGCCGATAACAATTTCGGTCTTACTACACCTACTGTATATATACAACATAAACGATTACCCATGTACAATGACTACCCCTTCCTACTCTCGAACGGCTTCCAGCACTTCTTACCTGAAATAGGAAAAGAAGAGAAAGGGTGGCCCCCAAGGGGCTCAGCACCTTTGCTGGTATGGTAATCCCGCAGCCCACATGCTACCGGGCCACGCACAACTAATTGTCGTCTTAGCATGCGGTTGATTATTTTTAAATCATACATGCAACTGTAAACACACAACACATAATCATTTCGCCTCAACGGACTCAACAAACGGAATATATCCTTACTTAATAAGTCACTCATGGTATTCATTATCCCTAGAGTGTTCCTCCTCTAATGGAGCTACTTCCTTAATAGACGACACTTACCCTTAAATCGGGTTATCCTTAAACGCCTCTTATCACAAACTGGAATTCATATCCATGATCCACATACTCCACATTTTACAACATATAACATACACTACATAACAACACATAACAACACTTGCACGTTTCAACGTGTACATCATAACATCACAATAGATATTGCATCACAAACAAATTACATAACATAGCGGGAATGGTTCTCTTAGGAACCAACCCAAACACTGTTTATACACTGGTGAGCCTAGAGAATGTTGCCAGTCTCATGATAAGCTCGTTATACAATAGCAACAACACTCATTACCGTCCTAATAGTCGGACGAGTAACTTAAGTTAAGGCGGTTCGGGTTTGGAGGCCCGAACACACCACACAAACACATGTTCCCCCTAAACCGATCATAAGTCAGAATAGCTAAGCTTTGGAATAAGCTAATGGGAGATCATAACCCGTGAGGGAAACAACCATAACAAAGAGAAGGGTAAGGCTAAAAAGGATACCCTCTCCCAAACAACGCGCGACCGGCCAAACCGGATTCCTCACCACTGTTAGTTCAGACTTACTTTAGATATTAGTTAGAACCCCACTATGGAGTCTATCATAACTACACACCATACAGTTACAACTGGGTTAAACACACAAGGGAGATCCCTACATTCACATATGCATATCACACAATTAACACACGCATAGCCGTGGTTAGTACGTCCCATGGTTCGGGTCGTTTACTCCGAATACCGAACTCTCATGTGATCCTAGACTCAGTTAACTAAGGTTAACACTTCCGAGGTTAAATGGTATCGGAGTTGTACACGCCACATAAATGAATTACTGTAAACTCATTACATGTTTAATCTTACAACGTGGCAAACATACAGAAAAACACATTGGCATACAAGCCGGTGTAATCCGGTAGGACACAGGTTGCAAGAAAACCATACCTGTCACCGGAGTCCACTTTACCACGTCCACTTATGTTCCTCGAGCAATTCTCGAACAACTGATAACATTACATGTATTTATTAACATCGGGGTAGCATGATTATTTAATGTCTAATGCTTATAACTTCTCCCCGTTAACTTAGTTACATAGCTTAACATTTTTAACTTGTTTTACTCTCACATTCTAATACAACTTTTCACCCACTTAATTGTCATTAAAACTCACCTAACATGTCCTTAACAACCTTATAACATCATTACCTATCAATCCCCATCATTACACACCATTTCCATACCTTAAACAAATGTTTTGGCCCATACAACACCTTGTCCGAACTTGTGTCCGAACCTCCAAGTTCGGACGCAAGCCGCGACTAATACTGAAAACCATACAACGTCCGAACTTGTGTCCGGACTTCCCAAGTTCGGACACAGTTCGAGAGTAAATCCCAGATAGAAACAGTCACGTCCGAACTTGTGTCCGGACTTCCCAAGTTCGGACACAGTTCGAGAGTGAGAAAATCCTTTACCCAACAGAGCCTGTCCGAACTTCCATGTCCGGACGGAAGTTCGGACACGGCAAAACATTCAATTTCCAAGTCTTTAAACACTTAACCAATCTCACCAAACTTCTCCTAAAGCCTCTAATGTTTCCTAACATCATTTGGCACATCAAACACACCTTTAGCCATGTGCTAAACTCTTTAAATCACTCACCAAAACCATCTTATCATTCACAAATTTCTTACAAAATTCCTAGCACTTGGGATGTTTTCTCCTTAAGATTTCTAAGTGGTAGTTCACCAATAATGACCACTACACCAAGGTGTTTCCTCTACACCTTAAAATCACCTCTCAACTTCTTTTCTTACTAACAAATCTCCTTTCCACAACTTCTTAAAATTCCTTACTCGAAACTCTTACCTAAACATCATTCCCTCCTTATTCACCAACATTACCTAAACCTTAACAAACTTCTCCAAGACTTCATTACATCCTAAAACACTCATTGGTTTCTAGAACTTCCAAGACAATGCCTAAATCCTTATAGCATTAGAACACCTTAATGCTCATTTTCTTCCTTAGTGAGACATTTACTCATTCCTAACAATTCCTAATTCACCAAGTTCATTCAAGCACTTAAAACTCCTTATACACTTACAAATTTTGCCGTGGGTTCTCTTAGCACATCACCATTCCAAACTCATAGTTTTTACCATTAAGCACTCAAGAACACCTAAAATCCATCAAACACATTTCATACACAAACTTCACCCATTTAGCACTACATCACAATAGTGCATAACTTAAATTGCTTGGCACTTAGGCCCTTAAATAACATGGCTCTTAGGCCCTTAATTGCATCAACCATAAACACTGAATTTCCACATAATAATGCCTTTGACCTGCAAATACACCCAACAATACATATTCCTTAACTAGTCTCCTGAGAACACCTTACTAAGTCATTCACCATTTGCTCTTTAGGTAGTTTTAGCAAGCATTATAAGCTCATTTCTCTAAGGCATTAAACCACATTGAGATAGCTTGTTTACCTCTTTTTCCTCACAAACTTCTTTCTTGTTTCCTTGTAAAACCGGTGGGGTGTTTGGTTGTGTGTCAACTTCTAAACAATGTACAAATAATAGAATGAGTATTCAAGCATTATGCTTCATCTCATTGTAAACCCTAGTTACACATATTGTTTTAACACATTAAGGTAATTGTTTTACCTTGGAATTGGAAGAGAACTTGAATAAGTATCAAGAGAGGACTCCTCCTAGCCCTTGGAAGATTCAAATGAAGCTAAAACAAGCAAGGTAAAGACACCATGGTGAGGTGAATTTTCGGCCATGTACTAAAAGGAGAGGAAACTTGATTTTTCTTTGAGATTCCTTACCTAGAAGCAAAGGAGAGTAATAATGTGTAGAAACACAAGCTCAAGCTCCATCAATGGTGATTCTCCATGGCACCAAAATTGAGCTCTTGATGATTTGAAAAGGTAGAAGTGTAGAGCTTGACCTAACTAAGACTAATATGGTCTTAGAATTTGATTTGGAGCATGGAGTTGGATTTGGCAAGGAAATGAAGATGGAGAAGAGAGGAGCTGTAGCAAATCGTAAATGGAGGAGAGGAGAAGATGAAGAAACCGTGTGAAATGAAAGAAGAGAAGGAAATGAGAAGGTAAGTTTGCTTTTGGAGATATTTATGTTATAAAGCAAAATAGTACTTTACTTTAAGCTTTACTTTACTTATTTGATTTCCTTTACATGTTGGTGACTCACACCATGAAAAACCGGCCCCCATATACTTAGGAGGGTATAATAGTCTTTATTGACCAACTTAATTACTTATAACAACATATGTTACAAACTAGCTTATAAAAGTTACTATTCATAAAACAAGGCACATAGAAGTGAAATTTTTGATTTCCCTTTGATATAGCCACCCAAATGTGATACTATATAGTACACATGTTAATTAAAGAGTAATGATGGACATTTAGCCATTCAAAACTCATTTACACGACAATTTTTCAAAAACGTGCTTTAAGACTCCTTAAAGCACTTTTGTGTTTTAACTTGTTTTCAAGCTTGGTTTTCTTTGGTAATTGATTTAATATGTTCATTAACATATTTATAAGGTATAGGTATGACCATTAGGTCTTATACAAATTTTCCCAAGCTTAGAGCACATTTTTGCTCATATTGACTTTAAGGTATTTTCTTATGTTTTATTTGGTTTAACTGTCCACCAAGGTTTCCTAAGGACTTATTTAGCCTTATTAAATCATAATTGAATATTATTAAGTCTTGGTAGGCTCTTTGGGTCCTAACCAAGTTCACTCATAGCTTAGAGCATGTTTTTGCTCAAACTGTGTCTTAATGCTTTATTGCATTTACTATGGTCTAAATTGTTCACTGATGTTACTAAGGCACTTTTTATCCTTTACATACAATAGTTTGATATTTAAACCACATATCAAGGTTTGGGGTATTTCAATCTACCCCCTTTAAAAGAACTTCGTCCTCGAAGTTTACACTTCCCTCACATCATTGGATTAGAATACGGGGATTACTTAGAAATAAACTTCTATAATCAAACACACTTTACATCACAACCTCGGACTTAATAGTCCGGGCAACACATCCACATCCATACATAACATAACATCTCACATGATAACCTCGGACTCAATGGTCCGGGTATCTTAACAACACTTACACATACATAACACCCTTTGACTCACTGGTCTTGGGTAACATAACAACATTGACACATAGGTCCCGATAACATAACAGTCTTTAGACACATAGGTCTATGCAACACAACATATTTAGACTCGTAGGTCTTGATAGCATACACTTTTAGGAAATCCAAGTCAAACAACATTTATCACACATACCAAACAACATGTCATAGCATGTATTGCAATCAAAATATCTTTGATATACACTGTGATCCCGCAGAACCCGGTCGCGATGGACACCTTCCGTCCCGTGTCCTTGGGAGATCAAAACAATCACTTAAGTTTAAAATTTCCTTGAGAGGTTAAGTAAGAGAACTTTAATTATGTAAAGTATCTATCAACATTTATAAATACCAATTGAAAATCCTTTTGAAAACACCCAACAACTCCAAGTCCAACTTAAGCTCTTTGCTTCTTTTATTAGCGTGGTTATTTGTGACCACTTATAGGGAGCTTCAAGAATCATCCAACCCTGATGTGATCAGCATCAGTGTAGAACTATCCTTCCACTCCAATTTGTGTTCGGCTTCCCTTGATCACATGCAAATCAAGTTCCACTTCCCACTTCATTTTCAAGCATCAAATAAATCACTCATTTCCAATTTTCTATCTTTTAAATCATTCTAATCATGATCATGCATCTCCAAGGATAGAACTCCATCTATCAGTTATCTCCATTCACTTTAATGTTGTTGCCTAGGGAATCTTATTCTCACTAGGTATGTCGGTATCATGCCCTTTCTTGAATCACTATATAGTATATATATACATATATATTTTATCAAAATACAACACACCATTTCACATTTATACAGTGTCGAGGTTTTGTTCCCCGGGAGTTTCTCTACTCCCATACTTGTACTATCACACACAATTGTTAACAAATACACACACTTATCACAATGGTATTCGCATCTTCTGTGCGCAATTACCACAATTAAACCATGAATGAATGTGTATGTTTACGTAACACACACACACCCAATCATCAAAACAATAATTTTGTGCAATAATTTTGTGCTATGCACAATATAAGTCACATACACTACGTACTCTTGTACGGTAATATACACTAAGTGGTTTTGCGTTCTACCCCCCTTAAAAGGGATTACGCCCACGTAATCAATCACTAAACATTGGCTTAAATGTTCTGCCGTCGTGAAGTGTTTTAACTTCCACGCGGTCTATACACAACGGATTCTGATTAGAGGATCTTAAACCATATTGGCGGTTTAGTTCCTAAACCAAGAATTCTCATTGGAGTTCGCTTAAACTCTTAGTCGGTTTCGATTCTGGCCTGTTAGGCTTCTAGGCGTTAATAATTAGCCATTCACTCATGTTCACCAGGCACATTCAACACTTGAATCACTGGCTCACTAGTTCCTGTTGCGAAACTCTAATAACTGTAGAGCTTAATTGCCCCCTTTGTTATTCTTACTGTATTGTACATCCCCAATTGTCACCTTCATCTTGGTAACAATGGTTTCTCAACCGACGCGTGGTATCTCTTACCGTTAGCGAATTCGGTGAGTTATAAACTTTCTATCCACTTCCATAATAATTTACTGTGTATACAGCTATGTATTTCACAATGACTGACTTGTTCCCTTCCGACTTACTGTCGGTTGAGATTGAGCTACTACCTAGCGTGTAGTGCTCTCTCAGCTATTTACAACATTTGGGGTATATTCCATACCGATATTTAGCAGTTAGTGCTACTGTAGTCACTTACTGTTAATCATGTCTCCAAATTTGGTTTTGCACAAGTACTCTTTTATTGGTGCGGCCTTGCATTTCCTATGCATCGGCCATTACAACATTATTCCTCCGCCATTAACATGTTTCCAATTCCTAGCTATCCCACTCGATCATCACTGCGCAAGTGCAATACCAAAACACTCAGTCATACAGAGTGCAGAGGCGTAAACTCTTGACAGTAAATCCCTTATGCGATTCGCCATGGAATTCACACTGTGTTTGATTGAGGTTCCGATCTCGTAATACTGGCTACTGGCTTACTGCCGAGTTTGTTCATCATCACTTACCTTGCATCACCACTGAATTTAATTCATAACTGGTCTTATCTGCCACATTATCGTTTAACAATACTTATACAACGGTCGCTTGCTGTGCACCGTGCCCTTATAACATCGGCTTATATCGTATTTACTGTCACATTAACTTCCACACATATACTTACATTATTCACATTATGGTTCGCCATCCATTTGGACGACTACTGAATGCTCCTGGAGCGTTGCTCATTCGAGTCACAAGCCGGCATTATGCAGCTCGGTGCTTCACTTAATACACACATGTTGCTAAACTAACTGCTCTCAGATAATAAGAATATTGTCCATTTTAACATATTTCTTGAGCTTGGTTCACATAACTACCGCTCCTGCGGTCTCACAATATCGAGAGGTATCCCCACTCTTAATGCAGTGGTTCGTTTACCACTCTATTCACTTATACAACATAAACTTCTACAATCAATCGAATTTATATAACGCATCTTTCTTATGGCTTATAAGCCTTATTTGCCTTGAGCTGGGCTCATTGTAGGCTGTTCACACATATGTACTTCTCCGTACAACATTACATGGTTTGGATATTATATTGAGCTCCATGACAAGGTCTTTACATTCCGTTTCCTTTCATGGGATGCTCCCTTAGGTTTGTCAGTCCGTCTCCTGACAACTTATGTCTAAACTGGGTGTTAGTTTCAATCCTTGTGTTTCTGTCAGGTCATTTCCTGCATCAACTGTTGATGCGAACACCCTTCAAGGATTGCTCCTGGGTGTTGCTAAGTTATGCTTTTACATCTGGTTCACACTTATTGGTACATTCAGTTAGCCACGCCTTTTTGCGTTCTTAACTGGTTATTATCATTATCTTCTTCTGTGAAGCTCAACATTTCCTGATAGTGTAGATACTCATTCTGGGAGTCTTATCCCGTTCATTGCACACTAATGTGTCCACATTAGGCATCTGCCTTGCCATGCACAGGCTGGGTCTCCGTTCCAGCTATCATGTTTATCCCTGAGGATCCTTAAGATATATACGATGTCTTTACATAACAGTTTGTGCACTTTGCACTTCCTAACTCTTAAACATTCCCTTGAAAGGAATTCACTAATCCTTTTAATCTCGTTAACTTAACTGAGTTCCTTAACTTCAACCATTCATGGTAATCCTTAGCTGTTGTTTGACTTATACTGTTGACCGTAGAACGGAGTCGACTACTTCCCGTGTTTCGGAATCTACTCGTATACATATGTGGGGTACCATACTGATACATTACTACTTACCCAACTAACCCATAAGTAGGTCTGTCAGGCCCACAAGCTCCGATCGGAGTGCGGTCGTCCCACATTTCAGTTGGTACACTCGTAGTGTCCGTCACACGCCTAGGTGAAGTATTCTGTTGTCAACTCCCTTATATTGTCCCTGTGACAATATTTATTCCATGCTTCCCGAACTTAATCGAGGGAAAGTTATCCATTGTTGTATGCTCGTCAACTGTCCTTGGTTTTACTGGCTTGGTTTAAAAGAAGGTTGGAAAGAAGTGTTGGTTTGAAAGAAAATTTGGTTTTGAAAAGAAAAGGGTTTGAATAAATCTAGGTTTGAAAGAAATTTTCATGGTTTCACAACATTCTTACCTTAGCCAAGTCTAGCTTCTTGCTGACTGGTGTACTTACAATTACAGAGGTTAGGCTATTAAGCCCTTCCATGGTCATAATGATCACACTTAACTTCGTGGTACTTTACCAAGCACTTGTAGTTGTTAAAACTTCCCCGAACAGCCCTGTTATAGCAGCACTTGCTATGGCAAGTGCGCCATGCTAACTGGCTATCGGTTCAACACATACCGGTTGTGGTATTGTTTTTACCCATATTGTCATCAGTGGCCTTGTTGGCCCTCACTGATCTTACTGCCTTGATAATAACTCTTCTAGGTGACTTCTCACTGTCTTCACATGACGATCATCAGCTATGGTGTTTCCCATTCTGGGAGACCCCTTTTTCTTGGTATTGTATTCTCTTTGTAGCCCGTTCCACGTATTTGGGCACTACGTTGTAGTTCCCTTGTCGGTTGGTATACCGTTGGTGTATTATTTATCAACTGTGGTTCCGTAGACACTCGTCTCGGGTTTCACTAATCCACTTCTTGCCTGTTGCACTACTGGTTGTTCTCGACTGCTCGGCATGTCGACCCAGGTTGCCGGAAATTCTATTCTTCTATACACTGATTCTTCACTCTTCGCTATGGAATGTGATTAACACTGTTTAGATGGGAACCGTCTCCGGGATTCCCAGTTTTCGGGATCCACCGTATGACAGGTTCTCCGTACCCTTAGAGGTATTCAATAACAGCCAGATCGGGTATTCCCGAGTATGAGAGGACTTTCATCTCCCTGGCGTTGTTCCCCCAAGTTATATACAGGGATTGTGGAGGGCGGGAAGGATATAGTAGGTTTCCGGTATTCACTGGTAATACCTAACTAGCGTATTTCTCACGCTATCACTCAACCCTTAACCCAAAGTACTTAAATCCTAACTCGGTACTTCCTAAGCTCGGTAATTCAGTCATCAGAGCGATACTTCGCTCTGATACCACTTTTTGTAACACCCCATCCAACAATAACACACTTACAATAAACTGCAGCGGAAAACAACCTCATCACATTACTTATCTCGTTGGTGTTACACGCCGTTAGCCACCCACGTGGCTAACAAGGCTAATACATACACATTGTACCGGTCTGATGGGCTAAATTCCCGAGCGACTACACCTTACTATCCCTTTCCATTAACACAACAACAACATACACCTTCCAATAATACCGAGTAGTTATAACTAATGCCGATAACAATTTCGGTCTTACTACACCTACTGTATATATACAACATAAACGATTACCCATGTACAATGACTACCCCGTCCTACTCTCGAACGGCTTCCAGCACTTCGTACCTGAAATAGGAAAAGAAGAGAAAGGGTGGCCCCCAAGGGGCTCAGCACCTTTGCTGGTATGGTAATCCCGCAGCCCACATGCTACCGGGCCACGCACAACTAATTGTCGTCTTAGCATGCGGTTGATTATTTTTAAATCATACATGCAACTGTAAACACACAACACATAATCATTTCGCCTCAACGGACTCAACAAACGGATAATATATCCTTACTTAATAAGTCACTCATGGTATTCATTATCCCTAGAGTGTTCCTCCTCTAATGGAGCTACTTCCTTAATAGACGACACTTACCCTTAAATCGGGTTATCCTTAAACGCCTCTTATCACAAACTGGGATTCATATCCATGATCCACATACTCCACATTTTACAACATATAACATACACTACATAACAACACATAACAACACTTGCACGTTTCAACGTGTACATCATAACATCACAATAGATATTGCATCACAAACAAATTACATAACATAGCGGGAATGGTTCTCTTAGGAACCAACCCAAACACTGTTTATACACTGGTGAGCCTAGAGAATGTTGCCAGTCTCATGATAAGCTCGTTATACAATAGCAACAACACTCATTACCGTCCTAATAGTCGGACGAGTAACTTAAGTTAAGGCGGTTCGGGTTTGGAGGCCCGAACACACCACACAAACACATGTTCCCCCTAAACCGATCATAAGTCAGAATAGCTAAGCTTTGGAATAAGCTAATGGGAGATCATAACCCGTGAGGGAAACAACCATAACAAAGAGAAGGGTAAGGCTAAAAAGGATACCCTCTCCCAAACAACGCGCGACCGGCCAAACCGGATTCCTCACCACTGTTAGTTCAGACTTACTTTAGATATTAGTTAGAACCCCACTATGGAGTCTATCATAACTACACACCATACAGTTACAACTGGGTTAAACACACAAGGGAGATCCCTACATTCACATACGCATATCACACAATTAACACACGCATAGCCGTGGTTAGTACGTCCCATGGTTCGGGTCGTTTACTCCGAATACCGAACTCTCATGTGATCCTAGACTCAGTTAACTAAGGTTAACACTTCCGAGGTTAAATGGTATCGGAGTTGTACACGCCATAAATGAATTACTGTAAACTCATTACATGTTTAATCTTACAACGTGGCAAACATACAGAAAAACACATTGGCATACAAGCCGGTGTAATCCGGTAGGACACAGGTTGCAAGAAAACCATACCTGTCACCGGAGTCCACTTTACCACGTCCACTTATGTTCCTCGAGCAATTCTCGAACAACTGATAACATTACATGTACTTTTATTAACATCGGGGTAGCATGATTATTTAATGTCTAATGCTTATAACTTCTCCCCGTTAACTTAGTTACATAGCTTAACATTTTTAACTTGTTTTACTCTCACATTCTAATACAACTTTTCACCCACTTAATTGTCATTAAAACTCACCTAACATGTCCTTAACAACCTTATAACATCATTACCTATCAATCCCCATCATTACACACCATTTCCATACCTTAAACAAATGTTTTGGCCCATACAACACCTTGTCCGAACTTGTGTCCGAACCTCCAAGTTCGGACGCAAGCCGCGACCTAATACTGAAAACCATACACACGTCCGAACTTGTGTCCGGACTTCCCAAGTTCGGACACAGTTCGAGAGTAAATCCCAGATAGAAACAGTCACGTCCGAACTTGTGTCCGGACTTCCCAAGTTCGGACACAGTTCGAGAGTGAGAAAATCCTTTACCCAACAGAGCCTGTCCGAACTTCCATGTCCGGACGGAAGTTCGGACACGGCAAAACATTCAATTTCCAAGTCTTTAAACACTTAACCAATCTCACCAAACTTCTCCTAAAGCCTCATAATGTTTCCTAACATCATTTGGCACATCAAACACACCTTTAGCCATGTGCTAAACTCTTTAAATCACTCACCAAAACCATCTTATCATTCACAAATTTCTTACAAAATTCCTAGCACTTGGGATGTTTTCTCCTTAAGATTTCTAAGTGGTAGTTCACCAATAATGACCACTACACCAAGGTGTTTCCTCTACACCTTAACATCACCTCTCAACTTCTTTTCTTACTAACTAAATCTCCTTTCCACAACTTCTTAAAATTCCTTACTCGAAACTCTTACCTAAACATCATTCCCTCCTTATTCACCAACATTACCTAAACCTTAAACAAACTTCTCCAAGACTTCATTACATCCTAAAACACTCATTGGGTTTCTAGAACTTCCAAGACAATGCCTAAATCCTTATAGCACCTTAGAACACCTTAATGCACATTTTCTTCCTTAGTGAGACATTTACTCATTCCTAACAATTCCTAATTCACCCAAGTTCATTCAAGCACTTAAAACTCCTTATACACTTACAAATTTTGCCGTGGGTTCTCTTAGCACATCACCATTCCAAAACTCATAGTTTTTACCATTAAGCACTCAAGAACACCTAAAATCCATCAAACACATTTCATACACAAACTTCACCCATTTAGCACTACATCACAATATAGTGCATAACTTAAATTGCTTGGCACTTAGGCCCTTAAATAACATGGCTCTTAGGCCCTTAAATTGCATCAACCATAAACACTGAATTTCCCACATAATAATGCCTTTGACCTGCAAATACACCCAACAATACATATTCCTTAACTAGTCTCCTTGAGAACACCTTACTAAGTCATTCACCATTTGCTCTTTTGGTAGTTTTAGCAAGCATTATAAGCTCATTTCTCCTAAGGCATTAAACCACATTGAGATAGCTTGTTTACCTCTTTTTCCTCACAAACTTCTTTCTTGTTTCCTTGTAAAACCGGTGGGGTGTTTGGTTGTTTGTCAACTTCTAAACAATGTACAAATAATAGAATGAGTATTCAAGCATTATGCTTCATCTCATTGTAAACCCTAGTTACACATATTGTTTTAACACATTAAGGTAATTGTTTTACCTTGGAATTGGAAGAGAACTTGAATAAGTATCAAGAGAGGACTCCTCCTAGCCCTTGGAAGATTCAAATGAAGCTAAAACAAGCAAGGTAAAGACACCATGGTGAGGTGAATTTTCGGCCATGTACTAAAAGGAGAGGAAACTTGATTTTTCTTTGAGATTCCTTACCTAGAAGCAAAAGAGAGTAATAATGTGTAGAAACACAAGCTCAAGCTCCATCAATGGTGATTCTCCATGGCACCAAAATTGAGCTCTTGAAGATTTGAAAAGGTAGAAGTGTAGAGCTTGACCTAACTAAGACTAATATGGTCTTAGAATTTGATTTGGAGCATGGAGTTGGATTTGGCAAGGAAATGAAGATGGAGAAGAGAGGAGCTGTAGCAAATCGTAAATGGAGAAGAGGAGAAGATGAAGCAACCGTGTGAAATGAAAGAAGAGAAGGAAATGAGAAGGTAAGTTTGCTTTTGGAGATATTTATGTTATAAAGCAAAATAGTACTTTACTTTAAGCTTTACTTTACTTATTTGATTTCCTTTACATGTTGGTGACTCACACCATGAAAAACCGGCCCCCATATACTTAGGAGGGTATAATAGTCTTTATTGACCAACTTAATTACTTATAACAACATATGTTACAAACTGGCTTATAAAGTTACTATTCATAAAACAAGGCACATAGAAGTGAAATTTTTGATTTCCCTTTGATATAGCCACCCAAATGTGATACTATATAGTACACATGTTAATTAAAGAGTAATGATGGACATTTAGCCATTCAAAACTCATTTACAAGACAATTTTTCAAAAACGTGCTTTAAGACTCCTTAAAGCACTTTTTGTGTTTTAACTTGTTTTCAAGCTTGGTTTTCTTTGGTAATTGATTTAATATGTTCATTAACATATTTATAAGGTATAGGTATGACCATTAGGTCTTATACAAATTTATCCCAAGCTTAGAGCACATTTTTGCTCATATTGACTTTAAGGTATTTTCTTATGTTTTATTTGGTTTAACTGTCCACCAAGGTTTCCTAAGGACTTATTTAGCCTTATTAAATCATAATTGAATATTATTAAGTCTTGGTAGGCTCTTTGGGTCCTAACCAAGTTCACTCATAGCTTAGAGCATGTTTTTGCTCAAACTGTGTCTTAATGCTTTATTGCATTTACTATGGTCTAAATTGTTCACTGATGTTACTAAGGCACTTTTTAGCCTTTACATACCATAGTTTGATATTTAAACCACATATCAAGGTTTGGGGTATTTCATCTTCAGAGTACTGTTGATTGTTTGCGCAAGTTGATTAGAACTGCTACAGCGCTACCCAGGTACGATTTCTCGTACTCAGCTTGATGTGTTTTGGACTTTATGGAATGTTTTGTACGATTTCTCGTACTACGTTATTCTTGCTGATTGACTTGTGGAATGTTTTGGAAAACGCTAACTGACTTTAAGAGGAACTTCTAAAAAGGAAATGGTTGTGTGACTGACTCAGCTTGTGTGACTAACTGAGCCTTGGATGTGGAACTCATTTGGGTATTGGTTTCTTCTATTTGGTGTCCCGTTAGACATTGACTGCTTAGGGTTTACGCTTCTGCACTCTGTAGGACTGAGTGTTTTGGTATTGCTCTGGGTAGTTGGTGATCTAGTGGGAATTTGGAAAAAGTCAATCTTGGGAATCTTTCTTTCGACGTGCGCGCGTCTTCAATGGTAACAGCAGGGGGCTGTATATCCCTCGCCCATAGGGGCATTGATATTTAACAGCAGGGGGTTGTATATCCCTCGCCCATAGGGGCATTGATATTTAACAGCAGGGGGCTGTATATCCCTCGTCCACCAGGACATTTAAATCTGACAGCAGGGGGCTGTATATCCCTCGTCCATATGGACATTGATATCTGGCGGTGGGGGCCATCTCTCCCAATTGAATTATTCCACTCTTGAGTTATTTGTTCTTGGATCTATCTTATTATTCCTAGTCCTTTGTGACTATCTGAGTCTTTATACTCCGAACGGGAATTGGTTCTAACATCAACAATGGATGCTTACTAACTATGTGGTGTGACTACTTAAGTGGATGACTTGTTTTGGAAGTTCTCTATCTCTATCTTTGTCTTGTTTTCTTTTCTCTTTAACTTGATTGTTTGAAGTGCTTTATCTCTGTTTTACTTTTAAGAGTTTGTTTTCATGTTACTGTTTATTTTGAAGAGTTATGTTTTATAAGTTTGTTTTTGGAGAATTGTACCAGTTCCATTCCAGGGAACTGTGAAATACCCCAAACTTTGGTATGTTGATTAAATGATTAAATATGTTATCTAAAAGCTAAAAGTGCCTTAGAAACATAAATGAACCATTTAAACCGTGGTAAAACACAATAAAACACTAAGACACGGTTTGAGCAAAAACATGCTCTAAGCTTGGAGTGAACTTGGTTAGGACCCAAAGAGCCTACCAAGACTTGAATATTAATTATGACTTTATAAGGCTAATTAAGTCCTTAGGAAACTTTGGTAGACAATGAAACCAAACAAACACAAATAAATACCTTAAAGTCAATAAGAGCAAAAATGTGCTCTAAGCTTGGGATGAATTTGTAAAAGACCTAATGGTCATATCTATACCTTATAAATATGTTAATGAACATATTAAATCAATTACCAAAGAAAACCAAGCTTGAAAACAAGTTAAAACACAAAATGTGCTTTAAGGAGTCTTAAAGCACGTTTTTGAAAAATTGTCTGTAAATGAGTTTTGAATGGCTAAATGTCCATCATTACTCTTTAATTAACATGTGTACTATATAGTATCACATTTGGGTGGCTATATTAATGGGAAATCAAAAATTTCACTTCTAAGTGCCTTGTTTAGGTGAATAGTGATTTTATAAGCTAGTTGTAACATATAATGTTATAAGTAATTAAATTGGTCAACAAAGACTATTATACCCTTCTACTAATAAGGGGGGCCGGTTTTTGGTAGTAATGAGTCACCAAACATGTTAACTTGTTAAGTAAATAAAGGTGACTCATAGGTTACTATTTGCTTTAAGTTATAAATATCCTTAAAAGCAAAACCAATCTCATTCTCCCTTCCTTCTTCATTTCCCACGGTTGCAAGGCTTCTTCAACCTCTCTTCTTCCATTTACGATTTGGAATAGTGCTCACCAAAGCTCCACCTTCCATTGGCAATAATTCCAAGCTCACTTGTTCAAATCAAAAACAAAAACACCACCATCTCTTCCTCTCATCAAGCTCTTCAATTCTATCCTTTCAAAATCCCAAGAGCTCCATTTCGGTGCCAAGAGGAATCACCATGGGAGGAGCTTGAGCTCACCTTTTCACATATTCTTGTTCTCCTTTGCTTCAAGGTAAGGAAACTCAAAGAAAAATGACATTTCCTTCATGTTTTGTCATGTCCGAAAATCACTCTTAATGGAGTCATTATATTACCTTTTCCTAGCTTCATTCCAATCTTATGGACTAGGTGGAGTCCTCTCTTCATAGACATTCAAACTCCCTTCAAAAATCAAGGTAAAACAACTACATTAATGTTTTTGAAATAATGTAAACCTAGGGTTTACAATGAGATGAAGCATAAAGCTTATATACTCATTTCAATGTTGGTACATTGTTTAGTAGTTGACAAGGAAAGAAATGCCTCATCGGTTTTTAAGAGGAAACAAGGAAGTTTGGGTGGAAAAGAGGTAAATATGCTATCTCAATGTGGTTTATGCCTTAGGAGAAATGAGCTTATATTGCTTATTAAAATGACCTAAAGAGCAAATGGTGAATGACTTAGTAAGTGTTCTCAAGGAGACTAGTAAAGGAACATATGTCTTGGTGTATGTATTTGCAGGTCAAAGGCATTATTATGTGGGAAATTCAGTGTTTAAGGTTTATGCAATTTAAGGGCCTAAGAGCCATGTTATTTAAGGGCCTAAGTGCCAAGCAATTTAAGTTAAGCACTATATTGTGATGTAGTGCTAAATATGTGAAGTTTGTGTATAAAAATGTGTTGATGGATTTAGGTGTTCTTGAATGTTAATGGTGAAAACTATGAGTTTTGGAATGATGATATACTAAGAGAACCTATGGCGAAAATTGGTAAATGCGTAAGGAGTTTTAAGTGTTTAAATGAGTTTAGTGAACTAGTAATGTAAGGAATGGATAAATGTTTACAAAGGAAGAAAACATGTATTGAGGTGTTCTAAGGTGCTACAAGGGTTTAGGCATTATCTTGGAAGTGCTAGAAACCAAATGAGAGTTTTAGGATGTATTAAAGTCTTGGAGAAGTTTGTTTAATGTTTAGGTAAGGTTTTGAGAAAGGAATTTAAGAAGGTGTGAAAAGAAGATTGGTTGGTAAGAGGAGATGCTTGGGAGATGATGTATTGTTGGTGAGGAAGCATTAGTGTAGTGGTCTTTAAGGTGAAACACCACTTGGAAAACCAAAAAGAAAATGTTTTAAGTGTTAAGGGATTTTACAAGGAAATAAGTAAAGGCTTAAGGAATTAGAAGATGAGTTTTATGTGTGTTTAGGTAGGGATTAGGATGTGTTTGAGGTGTCCAAATGAGGTTAGAACATATTAGGATATATGAGGAAAAGTTTGGAGTTGAAAGAACAAATTAAGAGGAAAATCTGTAGTGGGCGACCAGGGTGAGACCCAGTTCTGGGTCGGTCGGACCATGTTAAGCCAGCCAGAAAGTTTCGGCAATGGACCGACCCAGAGGGTTTGGGTCGGTCGGCTTAGCTATGGGTCGGTCGGGCAAAATTTAACGAAGGATTGTTTCTGGAATGGACCGACCAGAGGGTTTGGGTCGGTCGGTTTAGCTTTGGGTCGGTCGGAGAATTCCAAAGGACGGGAAGTTTCGGCAAAGGACCGACCATAAAGGATGGGTCGGTCGGGGTCGGTCTAAGGTTGTTGTCTGAACCAGAAAGTTGCTGGAACGGACCGACCCAGGGGTTGGGTCGGTCGGTGGGTCGGTCGACCCTTAACAATAAAAAAAAAAAAACAAACAAAGGTGGCTAAGTAGTTAAGCCTAGGGGTTATAATGAAGGTAATCAATGATGAGTAGAGACATTAAAACATGTCATACAATCATGTTAAATGCTTGGTAAGTTTGAAGTTAAATAAATAATTAACCGACGTTATTAACTATGTATAGGGGTGACTTACGGAGGAAAACCAAACGAGGCAAGGACCAAGGTATGGTTTCTTGCAAACCTGTGTCCTACCGGATTACACCGGCTTGTATGCCAATATGTTTTCTTGAGTGTTGCCACCTTGTAAGATTAAAACATGTAATGAGTTTATAGTAATTCATTTATGTGGCGAATTTGGTCTCCGATACCATTTAACCTCAAGTATGTGTTAAACCTTAGCTAACCAAAACTAGGAACACATGAGTGATCGGTATTCGGAGTTGACGGCCCAAACCTTGGGAACGTGCTAACCACGGCTATGTGTGAGTTAGTTGGATATGTTGTTGTATGCAAGTGTGTGAACCTCCCTTGTGTGCTTAACTCGGTTATGATACCGTATGGGGTGTGGATGTGTAGGCTCCATAATGGATCCCTAAACTACTTATTTATAAGTGTATATGTACTAATGGGGGGTGAGGAGTCCGGTTGTTCCGGCCACGCGTGTGATGGACGGGAGTCGTTATCTTATCCGGTTCGGCTCTCTTGGTGTATGTATAGGTGGTATTCCAATTTGGTTTCTACCTTCCCTTAGCTTATCCAAAGCTAGTTACTGACTCACGTCGGGCCACAGGGGCATACGTATGTTATTTCGGTGTGCTTGGGATTACTATATCCGACTCACCTTGGGTATAAGTTAACCGTTCTATATAACCGGACGGTAACGAGGTTGGTAACGAGCTTAACATGGGATTGGCAAAAACCCCTAGGCTCACATGGTATACTAACTATGGTGGAAGGTTCCTTGTGAGAACCGATTTCATGGTGTTATGTAATGTTATGGTGCTATGCTATGGTATATATATAATTGGATGTTTAAATGAATGCGATGTCATCATCTGTACGTCGAAACAAGGAAAGTGTTGTTATGTTTTGTTATGTGCGGAATGAGTTATGTGGTAGGATATGGAATGTGTGGATCATGTAAATGAATCCCAGGTTGTGACAAGAGGCGTTTAAGGATAACCCGATTAATGGGTACATGTCGTCTGTTAAGGAAGTAGCTCCGTTTTGGAGGAGAGCCACTCTAGGGTTAAAGGAATCATTGGATGGTTGGTTAAGTGTGGATGTGTTGGTTATTGGTTGAGCCCATTGAGGCGAAATATTATGTGAGGTGTGTTAATGGTTTGTATGCATGATTTAAATATAATCAACTGCATGCTAAGACGACAATTAGTCGTGCGTGGCCCGGTAGCATGTGGGCTGCGGGATTACCATACCAGCAAAGTTGCTGAGCCCCTTGGGGGCCACCCTTTTTCTCCTTTTCTATTTCAGGTACAAGGAGCTGGAAGCCGTTCGAGAGTAGGACGGGGTAGATGTTTACACATGGGTAGCCATTTAATGGCGTAAACAATGTAGGCGTAGTAAGACCGAAAGTGTTATCGGCATTAGTTTGTAAATACTCGGTACAGTGGGAACGTATGTATATAATAAATGTTGGAAATGGAATAAGGTTTGTATCGTGTAGTTGCTCGGAATCTAGTCCATCAGACCGATACAATGTACATGTATTAGCCTTGTTAGCCACGTGGGTGGTTAACGGCGTGTAACACCATTGAATTAAGTAATGTGATGAGTTGAGATTTCCGCTGCGGTTTGATGTTAAGTGTACGGTGGTGGTTGGGGTGTTACAAAAAGTGGTATCAGAGCGAAGTATCGCTCTGATGACTGAATTACCGAGCTTAGGAAATACCGAGTTAGGATTTAAGTACTTTGGGTTAAGGGTTGAGTGATAGCGTGAGAGATACGCTAGATAGGAACTACCAGTGAATACTGGAAACCTACAGTATCCTTCCCGCCCTCCACAATCCCTGTTTTATAACTTGGGAAAGAACGCCAGAGAGATGGAAGTCCACTCTTACTCGGGAATACCCGATCTGGCTGCTATTAAATACCTTCAAGGGTACGGAGAACCTGTCATACGGTAGATCCAGAAAACTGGGAATCCCGGAGACGGTCTCCATCCGAACAATGTTAACCGCATTTAATAGCGAGGAATGAAGAATCTTGTGTATAAAAGAATAGAATTTCCAGCAACCTGGGTCGACATGCCGAGCAGTCGAGAATAACCAGCTTGCAACGCACTGATCGTGCAACAGGCAAGAAGTGGATTAGTGAAACCGAGACGAGTGTCTACGGGACCACAGTTGATAAATAATACACCAACGGTGTACCAACCGACAAGGGAACTACAACGTAGTGCCCAAACAAGAGACAAGTCTCAGTAACCACGACAAATACGTGGAATGGGCTACGAAGGAGATATAATACTAAGAAAAGGGGGTCTTCCAGAATGGGAAACACCCTAGTTGATGATCGTCGTGTGAAGACAGTGAGAAGTCACCTAGAGGAGTTATTATCAAGATTGTAAGATCAGTAAGGGCCAACAAGGTCACTGATGACAGTACGGATAAAAACATAACCACAACCGGTATGTGTTAAACCGATAGCCAGTTAGCATGGCGCACTTGCTATAGCAAGTGCTGCTATAACAGGGCTGTTCGGGGAATTAATAATAAATACAAGTACTTACTAAGGTACCACGAAATTAAGTGTGATCATTATAACCTGGAAGGGCTTAACAGCCTAACCTGTAAATGGAAATACCAGTCAGCAGAAGCTAGACTTGGCTAAGGTAAGAAGATGTTGTGAAACCATAAAATTTTCTTTCAAACTCAGATTTATTCAAACCCTTTTCTTTTCAAAACCAGATTTCTTTCAAACCAACACTTCTTTCCAACTTCTTTTAAACCAACCAGTGAAACCAGGGCAATTGACAAGGATGCACAGTGATAACTTTCCCTCGATTAAGTCGGAAGCAAGGAATATATATTGTCACGACAATATAAGGGAGTTGACAACAGAATACTTCACCTAGGCGTGTGACGGACACTACAGTGTACCAACTGTGTTGTGGGACGACCGCACTCCGATAGGAGCATGTGGGCCTGACAGACCTTATAGGTTAGTTGGGTAAGTAGCAATGTATCAGTACATACCCCATATATGTATACGAGTAGAGTCCGAACACGGGAAGTAGTCGACTCCGTCTACGGTCACAGTAAAATCAAACAAAGAGAATTACAAGAAGTTGAAGTTAAGGAACCCAGTTAAGTTAAAAAGGACTAAAGGAACTAGTGAGTTTATTTCAAGGAAATGTAAAGAGTCAAGGAGTGCGAAGAGCACGGACTATTATGAAAGACACCACATGTGTCTTGATAAGCCTAAGGGATAAAACATGATAGCTGGAATGAGTACCCAGCTACGAACATAGGAAGGTGTAGTTTACTGAATTTACCCATAGATGCAAGCCTAATGTAATGGCATACCTTAGCAACACCCAGGAGCAATCCTTGAAGGGTGTTCGCATCAACAATTGTTGAATGAAATGCATGACAGAAACACAAGGGTTGAAACTAACACCCAGTTTAGACATAAGTTGTCAGGAGACGGACTGACAAACCTAAGGGGCATCCCATGAAAGGAAACGGAATACAACGACCTTGTCATGGAACCCACTACAACCTCCAAACATGTAATATTGTACAGAGAAGTACATGTGTGTGGACAGCCTACAATGAGCCCAACTCAAGGCAAATAAGGCTTATAAGCCATAAGCAGGACATGCTATATAAATTCGATTGATGGTAGAAGTTTATGTTGTGTAAGTGAATAGAGTGGAGAACGAACCACTGCATTAAGAGTGGGGATACCTCTCGAAATTGTGACACCGCAGGAGCGGTAGTTATGTGAACCGAATTCAAGGAATATGTTAAGGAGGGACGATGTTATTATTGAAAGAGAGCAGTTAGCTTAGTAGTGTGTGAGTATAAAGTGAAACACCGAGCTGAATAATGCCGGCTTGTGACCCGAATGATCGACGCTCAAGGAGCATTCAGTAGTCATCCAAATGAGTGATGAACCATAATGTGAATAATACAAGTATATGTGTGGAAGTTAATGTGACAATAAATATTATGTAAGCTGATATTATACAAGGAGTAAGGGTACGGTGCGCAATAAGCGACCGTTGTATGAGTATTGTTAGATGATAAAATGGTGAGTGAGCAGAGTTATGAGTTAACCCCAGTGAAGATGCGACAGTAAGTGATAGCAAGCGAACCGAGCAGTAAGCCGGAAGCAAGTGTTATGTGATAAGGATTTCAGTGAAACACGGTGAAATTCCTAATTACTATCGCATAAGAGATTTACTGTCAGGAGTTTACGCCTCTGCACTCTGTATGACTGAGTGTTTTGGTATTGCACTTGTGCAGTAATGATCAAGTGGGATAGCTAGGAATCCGAAGCATGGTAATGGTGGAGGAATAATGTTATAATGGCGGTTGCATAGGAAATGCAAGGCCGCACCAATAAAAGAGTACTTGTATAAAACCAAATGTGGAGACATGATTAACAGTAAGTGACTACAGTAGCACTAACTGCCAAATATCGGTATGGAATATACCCCAAATATTGTAAATAGCTGAGAGAGCACTACACACTTGGTAGTAGCTTAATCTCAACCGACAGTAAGTCGGTAGAAGCAAGTCAATCATTGCGAATTACATAGTAGTTTATGCTGTAAGCTACTGGAGAAATGGATGGAAAATTGTGAAACTCACCGAATTCGCTCAGGGTAAGAGATACCATGCGTCGGTTGAGAACCCATTGTTCCCAAGATAAGGGCAATACATTGGAGATGTACAATACAGTAACAGTAACGAATGGAGCAAACTAGCTCTATAATTATCAGGGTTGCGCAACAGAGGCCAGTGAGCCCATGCGTCAGGTACCGGGTATACATTGTGAATACGAATGGATGGCTAGATATCAATGCCTAAAAGCCTCACAGGCCAGGACCGAAACCGGTTATGAGTTACAACTCCAATGCGAATTCTTGGTTTAGGGACTAAACCGCCAATATGGTTAAGATCCTCTAATCAGAATCCATTGTGTAATGGACCGCGTGGAAGTTAAAACACTTCACGACGGCAGAACATTTTAAGCCAAGGTTTAGTGATTGATTACGTGGGCGTAATCCCTTTTAAGGGGGGTAGAGCGCAAAACCACTTAGTGTGTTTTACCGTACAAGTGTACGCGAACTAGGTGTGCATAGCACAAAATGATTGTTATGATGGTTGGCGCGTGTGTTATATAAACATACGCATTTATTTGTGGGTAAATTGTGGTAATTGCGCACAGAGGATGCGAATACCATTGTGGGAAGTGCGTTTATTTTGTTAACAGTGGTGTGTGAGAGTACAAGTGGAAGGGAGTAAAGAAACTCCCGGGGATCTAAAACCCCGATGGTGCATAAATGTAAGCCATGTATTGTATTTTGATAAAAAATATATGTATATATATATAGTGTTGTGATTTATGAAGGGTTATGAGACCGACATAGAACCTAGTGAGAATTGAATTCCCTAGGTAACTTGAATTAAGTTGGATTTGGATGATGATTGATAGATGGAGTTCTATCCCTTGGAGATGTTATGATTATGACTAGAAGGATTCAAAGATAGAAAATGGAATATGCTTGAATTAATTGTTGGTTGAAAAGAAGTGGGAGGTGAAACTTGATTATCATGAGATCAAGGGAAGCCGAACACAAATTGGGGTGGAAAGATAGTTCAACACTGATGCTGATCACATCAGGGTTGGGTGACTCTTGAAGCTCCCTGTAAGTGGTCACAAACAACCATGTTAAGAAAAATACAAGGAGCATAAATTGGACTTGGAGTTGTATGGTGTTTTCAAAAGAATTTTCAATTGGTGTTTTCAAACAATCGATTAATATTTTGAATAAAAGATCTTCCTATACTTAACCTAGTAAAGAATATTTTTGTAGTACTTGCTCACGAGCTGAGGACGTATGAGCCTTTGTCTTCGGACCGGTGACATGAGAAGTACATATGTTGAAAGTTGAGTGAATGTTTTGACCTCCCAAAGGAACGGGGACCAGAAGGTGTCCATCGCGACCGGGTTCTGCGGGATCACAATGTATATGTACTCAACGTGGGATTCGAACCCATGGAGAGATGGAAAAGGTATTTCTGTTTGATATACATGCTATGACATGTTGTTTGGTATGGGTGATAAGGGTTATTTGACTTTGATCTCCTAAAGTGTGTGCTATCAAGACCTATGAGTCTAAATGTGGTTATGTCACCCAGACCTAAGAGTCTGAGGGATATTGTATGGGTGCAAGTGTGGTGAAGGTACCCGGACCATTGAGTCCGAGGTTACCATGTGAATATGATATTTTATGTATAAGGTGGATATGTTGCCCGGACCATTAAGTCCGAGGTTGGATGTGAAAGATGGTTGGTAATGGAAGTTTTGTGGCTATAAGTAATTCCCGTATTCTAGTCCAATGATGCGAGGAAATGTGAACTTCGAGGACGAAGTTCTTTTAAGGGGGGTAGATTGAAATACCCCAAACTTTGGTATGTTGATTAAATGATTAAATATGTTATCTAAAAGCTAAAAGTGCCTTAGAAACATAAATGAACCATTTAAACCGTGGTAAAACACAATAAAACACTAAGACACGGTTTGAGCAAAAACATGCTCTAAGCTTGGAGTGAACTTGGTTAGGACCCAAAGAGCCTACCAAGACTTGATAATATTTAATTATGACTTTATAAGGCTAATTAAGTCCTTAGGAAACTTTGGTAGACAATGAAACCAAACAAACACAAATAAATACCTTAAAGTCAATAAGAGCAAAAATGTGCTCTAAGCTTGGGATGAATTTGTAAAAGACCTAATGGTCATATCTATACCTTATAAATATGTTAATGAACATATTAAATCAATTACCAAAGAAAACCAAGCTTGAAAACAAGTTAAAACACAAAATGTGCTTTAAGGAGTCTTAAAGCACGTTTTTGAAAAATTGTCTTGTAAATGAGTTTTGAATGGCTAAATGTCCATCATTACTCTTTAATTAACATGTGTACTATATAGTATCACATTTGGGTGGCTATATTAATGGGAAATCAAAAATTTCACTTCTAAGTGCCTTGTTTAGGTGAATAGTGATTTTTATAAGCTAGTTTGTAACATATAATGTTATAAGTAATTAAATTGGTCAACAAAGACTATTATACCCTTCTACTAATAAGGGGGCCGGTTTTTGGTAGTAATGAGTCACCAAACATGTTAACTTGTTAAGTAAATAAAGGTGACTCATAGGTTACTATTTGCTTTAAGTTATAAATATCCTTAAAAGCAAAACCAATCTCATTCTCCCTTCCTTCTTCATTTCCCACGGTTGCAAGGCTTCTTCAACCTCTCTTCTTCTTCCATTTACGATTTGGAATAGTGCTCACCAAAGCTCCACCTTCCATTGGCAATAATTCCAAGCTCACTTGTTCAAATCAAAAACAAACACCACCAATCTCTTCCTCTCATCAAGCTCTTCAATTCTATCCTTTCAAAATCCCAAGAGCTCCATTTCGGTGCCAAGAGGAATCACCATGGGAGGAGCTTGAGCTCACCTTTTCACATATTCTTGTTCTCCTTTGCTTCAAGGTAAGGAAACTCAAAGAAAAATGACATTTCCTTCATGTTTTGTCATGTCCGAAAATCACTCTTAATGGAGTCATTATATTACCTTTTTCCTAGCTTCATTCCAATCTCTTATGGACTAGGTGGAGTCCTCTCTTCATAGACATTCAAACTCCCTTCAAAAATCAAGGTAAAACAACTACATTAATGTTTTTGAAATAATGTAAACCTAGGGTTTACAATGAGATGAAGCATAAAGCTTATATACTCATTTCAATGTTGGTACATTGTTTAGTAGTTGACAAGGAAAGAAATGCCTCATCGGTTTTAAGAGGAAACAAGAAAGAAGTTTGGGTGGAAAAGAGGTAAATATGCTATCTCAATGTGGTTTAATGCCTTAGGAGAAATGAGCTTATATTGCTTATTAAAATGACCTAAAGAGCAAATGGTGAATGACTTAGTAAGTGTTCTCAAGGAGACTAGTAAAGGAACATATGTCTTGGTGTATGTATTTGCAGGTCAAAGGCATTATTATGTGGGAAATTCAGTGTTTAAGGTTTATGCAATTTAAGGGCCTAAGAGCCATGTTATTTAAGGGCCTAAGTGCCAAGCAATTTAAGTTAAGCACTATATTGTGATGTAGTGCTAAATATGTGAAGTTTGTGTATAAAAATGTGTTGATGGATTTAGGTGTTCTTGAATGTTAATGGTGAAAACTATGAGTTTTGGAATGATGATATACTAAGAGAACCTATGGCGAAAATTGGTAAATGCGTAAGGAGTTTTAAGTGTTTAAATGAGTTTAGTGAACTAGGTAATGTAAGGAATGGATAAATGTTTTACAAAGGAAGAAAACATGTATTGAGGTGTTCTAAGGTGCTACAAGGGTTTAGGCATTATCTTGGAAGTGCTAGAAACCAAATGAGAGTTTTTAGGATGTATTAAAGTCTTGGAGAAGTTTGTTTAATGTTTAGGTAAGGTTTTGAGAAAGGAATTTAAGAAGGTGTGAAAAAGAAGATTTGGTTGGTAAGAGGAGATGCTTGGGAGATGATGTATTGTTGGTGAGGAAGCATCTTAGTGTAGTGGTCATTTAAGGTGAAACACCACTTGGAAAACCAAAAAGAAAATGTTTTAAGTGTTAAGGGATTTTACAAGGAAATAAGTAAAGGCTTAAGGAATTAGAAGATGAGTTTTATGTGTGTTTAGGTAGGGATTAGGATGTGTTTGAGGTGTCCAAATGAGGTTAGAACATATTAGGATATATGAGGAAAAGTTTGGAGTTGAAAGAACAAATTAAGAGGAAAATCTGTAGTGGGCCGACCCAGGGTCCGACCCAGTTCTGGGTCGGTCGGACCATGTTAAGCCAGCCAGAAAGTTTCGGCAATGGACCGACCCAGAGGGTTTTGGGTCGGTCGGCTTAGCTATGGGTCGGTCGGGCAAAATTTAACGAAGGATATTGTTTCTGGAATGGACCGACCCAGAGGGTTTTGGGTCGGTCGGTTTAGCTTTGGGTCGGTCGGAGAATTTCCAAAGGACGGGAAGTTTCGGCAAAGGACCGACCCATAAAGGATGGGTCGGTCGTGGGTCGGTCTAAGGTTGTTGTCTGAACCAGAAAGTTGCTGGAACGGACCGACCCAGGGGTTGGGTCGGTCGGTGGGTCGGTCGACCCTTAACAATAAAAAAAAAAAACAAACCAAAGGTGGCTTAAGTAGTTAAGCCTAGGGGTTATAATGAAGGTAATCAATGATGAGTAGAGACATTAAAACATGTCATACAATCATGTTAAATGCTTGGTAAGTTTGAAGTTAAATAAATAATTAACCGACGTTATTAACTATGTATAGGGGTGACTTACGGAGGAAAACCAAACGAGGCAAGGACCAAGGTATGGTTTTCTTGCAACCTGTGTCCTACCGGATTACACCGGCTTGTATGCCAATATGTTTTCTTGAGTGTTTGCCACCTTGTAAGATTAAAACATGTAATGAGTTTATAGTAATTCATTTATGTGGCGAATTTGGTCTCCGATACCATTTAACCTCAAGTATGTGTTAAACCTTAGCTAACCAAAACTAGGAACACATGAGTGATCGGTATTCGGAGTTGACGGCCCAAACCTTGGGAACGTGCTAACCACGGCTATGTGTGAGTTAGTTGGATATTGTTGTTGTATGCAAGTGTGTGAACCTCCCTTGTGTGCTTAACTCGGTTATGATACCGTATGGTGTGTGGATGTGGTAGGCTCCATAATGGATCCCTAACTACTTATTTATAAGTGTATATGTAGTATGTACTAATGGGGGGTGAGGAGTCCGGTTGTTCCGGCCACGCGTGTGATGGACGGGAGTCGTTATCTTATCCGGTTCGGCTCTCTTGGTGTATGTATAGGTGGTATTCCAATTTGGTTTCTACCTTCCCTTAGCTTATCCAAAGCTAGTTACTGACTCACGTCGGGCCACAGGGGCATACGTATGTTATTTCGGTGTGCTTGGGATTACTATATCCGACTCACCTTGGGTATAAGTTAACCGTTCTATATAACCGGACGGTAACGAGGTTGGTAACGAGCTTAACATGGGATTGGCAAAAACCCCTAGGCTCACATGGTATACTAACTATGGTGGAAGGTTCCTTGTGAGAACCGATTTCATGGTGTTATGTAATGTTATGGTGCTATGCTATGGTATATATATATATTGGATGTTTAAATGAATGCGATGTCATCATCTGTACGTCGAAACAAGGAAAGTGTTGTTATGTTTTGTTATGTGCGGAATGAGTTATGTGGTAGGATATGGAATGTGTGGATCATGTAAATGAATCCCAGGTTGTGACAAGAGGCGTTTAAGGATAACCCGATTGATGGGTACACGTCGTTCGTTAAGGAAGTAGCTCCGTTTAGAGGAGAGCCACTCTAGGGTTAAAGGAATCATTGGATGGTTGGTTAAGTGTGGATGTGTTGGTTATTGGTTGAGCCCATTGAGGCGAAATATTATGTGAGGTGTGTTAATGGTTTGTATGCATGATTTAAATATAATCAACTGCATGCTAAGACGACAATTAGTCGTGCGTGGCCCGGTAGCATGTGGGCTGCGGGATTACCATACCAGCAAAGTTGCTGAGCCCCTTGGGGGCCACCCTTTTCTCTCTTTTTCTATTTCAGGTACAAGGAGCTGGAAGCCGTTCGAGAGTAGGACGGGGTAGATGTTTACACATGGGTAGCCATTTAATGGCGTAAACAATGTAGGCGTAGTAAGACCGAAAGTGTTATCGGCATTAGTTTGTAAATACTCGGTACAGTGGGAACGTATGTAGATAATAAATGTTGGAAATGGAATAAGGTTTGTATCGTGTAGTTGCTCGGAATCTAGTCCATCAGACCGATACAATGTACATGTATTAGCCTTGTTAGCCACGTGGGTGGTTAACGGCGTGTAACACCATTGAATTAAGTAATGTGATGAGTTGAGATTTCCGCTGCGGTTTGATGTTAAGTGTACGGTGGTGGTTGGGGTGTTACAAACTGACCCGCCCCTTTTGGGGTGGGCTGCTTGGTTTCATCTTGCAGATACGAATTGATTTACAGGTGGCCACGAAGAGAATGAGCGTTTGGGATGGGACTAGGTTTTGTGGGGAGTTAATGTGTTTAATTTCTATTATGTTTGTGTTAAGTTTTTTTCAAGTTCAGACCGTAGCTTTTGTAGATTGTAAGTTGTAATTGGTGAGGTTTGGTCCCGGGTGTTTGGAACCCGATGGTCTGTAATCGCCTTAGAGTTTTATTTCCGCTGTATTTATGGTTAATAGGGGCGTTACAGCCGGGGATGATCTTCAGTGGGAAATTGAGGAACATTACTTGCTTTGCTCTTGGAAATGAAGACGAGGGAGGCGATTACAGGGAAGGGGAGTCTCTGATGGAGAATGTTGCGATTTCAGAAGTTTGGGGTGTGGTTTTGTTGGTTCTTTCACGGTTGAAATGAGAGAGGAGCAGGGCAAGGTTTCTGGGATTGCCTTCGACTTCGAGTTTTCCAGGAAGATGAACGAACGTGAGAATCAGTTGGGTAAAGGAAACGTGGCTGAAGGAAATAGACAATTCAAAAGAGAACATGTGTTGTCGGCTGGGTTTTTTTTTTGGGATCTGTCCCGGTAGGTTTGTTTCATTGTTGTTTTATAAGTAGTGGCTAGGGTTTTTCAGACAAGGGCCAACTGGTGATTTTTATTTGGTCTAACTGAAAGAAATGGGCCGGCCAAGATGGGCCATACTCGGACCTGCCACCAAAAAATAAAAACTGAGTTTTGCCCTTATCCAAGATCGAACTTGAGACTCTTGGGCTACTTTCCCTACTTCGTAACCGACTAAGCTATGACGAGATTCAGTAGGAAATAGCAATAACGAAAATTAAAGTACTGTCACAGGCTAAAATAAAAAATAACAACACCCCAACCCCTTTGCCAAGAATCGAACCCGATACCATCAGGCTGCATGGTGAGCACTCTAACCAGTTACGCTAGGTCGGAATTCAGTTATACAAATGAATGAAATAATAATAGAGCTTTAATCTCAAACCGGATTAATGCTCTAAATGACGCAGAAGGAGTATTTTAAACAGGGATTTACAAAGAAACAAAATGTTTGGTGGGAATATAATAAAATGCATAAAACAAACTAAATACTATAATAATAAGTACATAAAATCATGAAATAGTACTTATAAAATGGTGGTTAAAATACAAGCGAATGTAATAAAAATGGAAGTGGAATTATATATGTACAAGTAGCGGTATATAAGATAGAATAAGCAAATAACAAAATTGCAGGAACCAATTTAAAGACTAATAGGCTAATATATAAGTAAATAACGAAAGATGACGGGTTTCAAAATGGATGGAAGTTGGAAATTCATTTTCAAAGAATTGGGTTTTTCTGAAATGCTTTGAAAAATGATTTAAAAATTTTGTCATGAAATGATGGTCTCTTTTTGACACGCAAGTTGATGTGTTTTTTTTTAAAAAAAAGGCGAAGACCCTCCTTATTTTATTTATTTTTTTAATTTTGCTTTATGGGGTGAGAATTTTTGGTGTCTACAATCACAACGCAATGTGAGTGGGTGTCAAGTTAGGACAACCCGTATTTGTATTTAATTATGGACAGTTGTCCTGGTGGCACCAACAACAGTGCACTCTGCCAGAGATATAAGATCTCGGGATTTCCTCTTTGGCTAAAAGGCGTCATTTAGTTTGTGGCAAAAGCCGAGTACCATCAGCGGTACAATCTGGCCAGCAGTAATGGAAGATACAATCAAGAGATCTGGGAAAAACAATCAAGAGATCTCCATGCGCAGCCAGCAGTCTAAGACTACACTGGTCTTATTCTTCACACACCAATCTTCCATTATATGTTTAATTAGTTAGTCGAATACCTAAGGTATAATTTTAGGTTATCGAGAATTCATTTATCACTTGGCCTCCCTAAGGGTATTACGCATGCTTAGAATTAATATAGGTCATATACAGTTTTGAGAGCCGTGCTCTAGAGATCAACAATGTCATCTCGTACCTGAGTATTTTACTTAGGTGGTTACATACATAATGGTAATATTAGTTGTGTTATATCAAATAACATCAATCACATCACATTAAACGTACATGTTGTAACACCCCAACTCATCATCTGACAATAACTAGTAAAGCTCCAATTATATATATCAATATTTTAGCGGAATTCTTACAATAGTTGGTGTTACCGCCGTTAGTCACCCACGTGACTAACTAGGCTTACTAAATACTCCAAGATCTAGCTACGGTTTGATGGACCCGAATATACCGAACATTAGTATACTAAAACCTTATCTAATTACATTTTCTTAATCCGAGTATCTCATATCCTAATACATCACACTAACATCTCATCCGTTTACTTAATGAGTATACATGCACAACTCGTGTAACAAATGTAAAAGCAACCCGAAGTACTCTACCCGTTCCTACTCTCACGACGGTCGTCTTCTACTATTCACCTGCAAAATAAACAGTTGCTCCCGAGGGGGTCAGCACCTTTGCGGGTACGATTCTCTTATAGCCCCCAAGCTAACGGGGCTACGACGGCTAATTGTTGATAGCATGAAGTTGATTAGATGCACAACATAAATAGGAAGTGCAATAAAAAACAAGCCACATATGAACACACATGGTTCACACACAATGAACAACTTAAAAGTGTTCCCTTAATTAGTGAGTTAATTATTTAACTCTTTAAGTTTTTATTCCTCTTAATCTCAGTCCATCCTTATCTTACCTCAGTCTTATGTACCAACCGTTCTTTAATTAGAATTGGTTGTACTTTATCTCAAACCTTATCTCAAATCTTATCTCAATTCTTATCTCAATTAAGTCAACCGTTCTTTAATTAGAATGGTTGCTCCTTAATTCATTGTTTATCTTGTCGGGTCAAGTAACCCTAACCAATGACTTATCAGCACCATTGGTTTACATAAACAATATTTGTTAGAATTAGTTGGGATTTAGGTAGATACCTTCTCAGTATGCCTCCGTCCTAAAACAAGAAGTCCGAGGAGGTCGAGTCTATATGTCAACTCTAGGCGACGAGTCCGAAGACAAGTCAAATTTGGAAGTCGGAACCTGATAAGGATACCGACCTCCCCCAATACACATGCCGGTACCATTCCGGATTCCTCACTCCCCCAAGTTTTAATTAGTAGAAGTATCAAGTCAATGTTCGTTAGTTAACCTCTTTCGGTTACTAAGAAAACAATATTTGAAAATGTTCCTTATTCACATACAATCCTTTACTAAACCTTGTTAGTAAGTACTCAAAGTAAGTTGTGTTAGTGCATCACAATCACACAACAACATAATATTCTGGTTGCATGCTTTATCGTGTTTAGTCGGCACACATAAACAAATAGCACACAAGCCGAGGGACACCTCATTAGCAAGCAGGCTACAAGAAAACCATACCGTGCACCGTTGGTAGTTCGGTTGCTTACTCTCCTTCGGAGTCCAAATTCTCAAACCCTAAAACATTGATCGAATCGGGTGGTTAATTTATTTTAATTAACATAACTCATATCATCACTAATGATCTCCAACTAAATACCACTAAATCATTGTAGTTCAAGCTTAACCACTTATGTTATTTACTTCTCATTTTACCTAATACTTGTTCACACCACCAATGACCATAAAACTCCACCAATCAACTCTTAACAACCATATAATAGCACTACCCAACAAGCTCCCTTCATTTACCACCTAAAAAACACTTTTTCTTTGTAAAATAGCCTGGTCCGGGACATGGTCCGGCTCTGTAGTCCCAAACCAATACCTGTTGTGACTTTTAGCAGCTTTTTAACTAAAGTCCAGGACTTGGTACTTACACAAGGTCCCGGACCAGTCCTGGCGTGCATTCTCGACCTGTTTTTAGTGCTGGTCCGGGACTTTACAGTTTTGAACATCATTCTCCACTTGTTCTTTTGTCCAATCTTCTTCTAATCCTTCGCCATGTATTCACACATGTTCTAACACCATTTTAGCACTTAAAATCCTCCTAACTCATGGATCAACTCACCTCCAAATTCCTTGATCATTATTCAAATTCTTACTAAGCTCTTAACACTTATAACTTAATTCCTTACACTTCCAACATTTAAATTTTGTCTAAAACTTCAACCAATATAACTACTCCTCAAACATCATTATTCATCCATCTTTCCTTTGCTAAACTTCCCAAGGTTATCTTACATCTCCATGCACAAATTTCTCTCCTTTTCATTTGTAACTCATCACTCCTAAACTTGAACATACCTATACATTTCTTCCCACCCTCTTTGCATCTTAACATTGCTCTTCATTTACCTTGACCAAGCTACACCCTCCTTAGACATTTCCATCTCCTTTACTCAATTTACTCACTTTTCTCATGATCATACACTCTTATACATTCCTAGTCATCCCTGTGACAACTTACTACATTCTCTTATAGTTTTTCTCCTCCATCACCCAAGTCCACTCATTACCATCCAAACTATAACCTTATTAATCCACTACTAGCATCTTTACCACTTACATAAGCTACCCAAAAATTCTCATTGTTATATTCTCTAGTTCATACCATGATTTTGGTGTGTTTAATACACCCACCTAACCTCTAACTCCTCCTAGACAACTCTAGGTCATTCTAATCCTCAAGATTGCCTTTGTTAACTCTTTTTCACTCAATTTCCTTTAATGACTCCTAGTAAATCCTAGGTCATTTTAATTCACAACAACCACTTAAACACTTTGTTTTTTATTCAAATTTTGCCATAGCTCCTCTAGTATATTATCATGCCCATATGCATGCTTTTTCTCATTCAATCATCTCACACACATCAAATCCTTTCTCATCATATTTTCTCACCCAAATCAACCCATTCATAACAAACTCAATATGGTGCAACAATCTTAAATTGCATAGCACTAAGGCTCTTAAATGACATGGCTCTTAGGCCCTTAAATGACTTAAACTTAAACACTGAATTTCCCAAATATAAAAGCTTTCAACCTACAAATACACACAACAATGCTCGCGTAGCAATATAAGTGTTCTCATAATTCACCTTAAGTTTATCTTACTAAATCATTTCCCATTGGCTCCTTAATCACAAGTTCACAAGCTTGTTTAAATTTCCTTTTTCCTAGGTTATATAACCCATTACTTAATGTAAGCTTTAAGCTACATATAGTACTTATCTAAATACCACCCCTTAAACAATAAACCACCTTGAGGTAAAACATTTACCTTGTTTTTCCAAGCTTTTCACATTTTTCTCCTTGGATTTTCTTGCTTGACTTTCGGCAATGAACTTTAATTCCCTTGCTAATGTTCTAATTCACATTCAATTAATCTAATGAGCACTAAGCAATATGCCTAAACTCATAGAACTCATTCATAGGTTAAAATGTGTGTTTTAAAGCTTAAAAGTGGATGATTACCTTTGATGTCTCATGATAGACTTGGGTATGAATCAAAGAGGACCTCCACTAGTCCTTGGTGATCAAAACAAGCTAGTTCAAGGAGTAAAACAAAACCCCCATGAGAAAGAAATTTTCGTACATGAAGAAAAATGAAGGAAAGTTGATTTTTCTTTCACTTTCATTACGTTGGATGAATGGAGAACCAAAAGAGCTCTTCAAACTTGATTTTCCTCCATCAATGGAGTTTTCTCATGGCACCAAACTAGAGCTTTTAAGGATTTGAAAAGATAGAAAAGAAGGCCTTGCTCCAACTAAGAATAATATAAGCTTAGTTTTTGATTTGGAGCAATATTGTACATTTGGTGAGCAAATGAAGGCGGAGGGGGTATGGAGGCTGCAACTCACGGTTTTGGAGCAGGGAAGAAGAAGAAAAATCGGTGGGGAATAAGTGAAATGAAGAAGAGAGGAGAGAAGAGGCATAAAGGAGATATTTGCTTAATAAAAGTAAATAGTCTTTTCCCACTTACTTTCCCTTCTTTTCTTATTTTGATGAAGCCTATGGTGACTCATCACCTTAAAAACCGTCCCCCCTCTCATCCACTTAGATATTTAGGTGCTGTTTGACCATTGACCACTTAAGAAAGTCATTTGACTTATTTTGGGAACTATTTGGGAACTATTCACAATTAGTGCACAAATTTGTGAAATTTTTGGTTTCCCATTGATTTAGACTTCCTAGTGTGATACTAATTAGTACACATGTTAATTAAGGTGTAATCATGGGCATTTAGCCACTCAAAACCCATTTCTAAGACAATTTTTCAAAAATGTGCTTTAAGAGTCCTTAAAGCACAATTTGTGTTTAAGATTGTTTTTGAGCTTGGTTTTCTTTGGTAATTGATTTAACATGTCCATTATCATGTTATTAAGGTCTTAGAATGATATTTGGGTGATAATCAAAGTTACTCCAAGCTTAGAGCACATTTTTGCTTAAATTGCCCTTATGGCGTTGTCTTGTATTTTCCTTGGTTTAAATTGTCTACCAATGTTTCTAAGGCATGTTTTAGCCTTATTACAGCATAACTTGATGTTTACTTAGCATACTTAGGTTTGGGGGTATTTCATATGTGTTTTATATAAGTCGATCTATAGTCAACGTAGTATTAGTCCCGTAGGACGTTCGCGCACAATTAAATGATGCGGGAAATTAAACAATTAAACATCACATAACATAATTACAAATACATACACTCACATACATACATACATCACCCATGTTATACAACACATATATCTGAGCTTGAGAAAGCCCTCAGGACATCTCAGATCAGACCCCGTTACATACCGTTCACCAAAGACCTAGGTTGCGTAGTAGACCACCAGCTCGTCGAGCGCCTCCGTCGGTGATACGATCTAAACACCAAACACACTATAAATTGAAGTACCCCAAACCTTGATATGGTGTTTAGATGTTAAACTAAGATATAAGAAGGCTAAATTATGCCTTAGAAACATTAAGAAACTATTTTAAACCAAAGAAAACATAATGAAACACTATAAGAGCAATTTGAGCAAAAATGTGCTCTAAGCTTGGAGTAACTTGGGTTATCACCCAAATATCATTCTTAGACCTTATTAATATCCTAATGGACATGTTAAATCAATTACCAAAGAAAACCAAGCTCAAAAACAAGTTAAAACATAAATTGTGCTTTAAGGACTCTTAAAGCACATTTTTGAAAAATTGTCTTAGAAAGGGGTTTTGAGTGGCTAAATGCCCATGATTACTCCTTAATAAACTTGTGTACTACTTATTATCACATTAGGAAGCCTAAATCAATGGGAATTAAAACATTTCACAATTATGTGCACTAATTTGTGAATAGTGCTCAAATAGTGCTAGTTTAGCATTAAGTCAACATAAGTCAATTAATTGGTCAAACAAGACCACAAATATCTCATTAGTAAGGGGGGCGTTTTTTGAGGTGGTGACTCACCACATGAGCTAGCAACTTAAGGAAAAGAAGAGGGAAACTCCAAATAGTACTATTTATTTTTTAGACAAAATATCCCTTTTAGCTTGTCTCTCTCCTCTTCTTTATTCATTCTCTTCTTTCCACCATTTTTCTTCACCTTCTTCATCCTCTCAACCATGAGAACCAGCCCCCATGTTTGCTCCACCTTGCTTTGCCTACCACTTGCTCATTTTAGCTCCAAAATCAAAACTAAACACATATTACTCTTAGTTAGACCAAGCCCTTGCTTCCTATCTTTTCAAAATTGGAAAAGCTCCATTTTGGTGCCAAGGGAAATCGCCATTAGAGGAGGAAAAATTAGCTTGAAGAGTTCATTAGCTTCTCCATTCATTCATGGTAAGGAAAATGCAAGAAAAATCAACTTTCCATCACTTTTCTTCCATTACTGAAAATCAACTTGTGAGTCTCGATTTTAAACCCTATCCTATGTTGATTAGATTGTTTGGGATCGAGTCGGGTTTTGGGTCCACGTATAACCTAAGATTAATAACTATGTCATATAACATTAATTATTAAAACCTAAGCTAGCTCACTAGAACCTATTATAAGTTGCCACCTAATTTTAACCTAGAGTAAATTAGGAAAGGTAGAATTCGGGTTCGGGGGCTTGATATTCGACTTAATTAGGGTTCAAATTACTTTCATTACCCTTCCTAGGTCGTTTTTCCTCTACTTGGTTTATTTACGGCTTACTACAAAGTCGTTTTTAACCTAAGTGTGTGCTTCTATTTTTTTTATTTTTTAGCGTTTTTGACAAAAAATTAAAGTGAAATTAAAAGCTACCTAAACTAGGGTTTCAGAGGCAAAATTAGGTCAAATTTCTATTACGTACGTAGCCACGGACCTAATGTCCGAGACCACGGACCCCAATTGAATTAAATGATTTTGAAAACAGAACTAAAATAAAAACGCAAACTTGAAAAGTCCGGGGCCACGGACAGGGTGTCCGTGGGCCCGGACATGCATTAACAGAAACCCTAAAATTTGAAAAATTGAAAAATATAAAATCCCGCCACCGTCTGTGGGTGTCCGTGGTCACGGACAACCCGTCCGTGGTCCCGGACAATGAGTCCGAGGTCACGGACAACCCACGGACAGTGGGTTTTTTATGGCTCCCGACGGTGTTTTAAGCTCAAATTTTATGGGTGTGTAGCCTGAAAGATTATAAACATGTTAGTAATTGAAAGAACTCAATTTGAAATCAGAATTAACATGAAACTTAGCAAACAAGTAACAAGGCAGTAGCTAAAACAATTAGTGATACAGAAGCGAAAAAGAGTTAGTTGGAAACCAAATTTTGAGGCAAGACTGATAATACCGTAGGGAGTTAGGAAAGTGGAATTTCTACCTATTTTACCTTCGGATTCACAATGATTCCTCACACCGGGATTCGTTGAGTGCTCCGTTGATGGCAGACCCGAAAGGGTTTTGAACCAAGCTTCTGGTTGTTGGTTGTTCTTGCTATTCTTCACGTTTTGGTGATGCTTTTGTGGGGTTTTGATGATTATTGGTGCTTTGGGGATTGGAAAATGAGTTTAGATGGTGATTTCGGGGGATTTTCGGTATGATTCAGGTGGTCGGGTGTTGGAAAACGTGTGAGAGAGAGAGAGAGGAGGTTGTGTTTTCTGACTTCCTAGGGTTCTTGAGCTTATTATATTCCGATTTTATCAAAAAACCTATACCCTTATATAGACTTTCTTAAAGATAAAGAAAATCTAGTAAAAGTAAGATTTTTTGACATTTTAATTAAATGACTTCCCAAAGGAATTTTGCTGTGAAATGTTAACAACATGTCAAGGATGGAAATTATGAATTTTCTGATGTGGAATCGGATTTTTGTAAATGTTGGAATATTTTTAAATTGAATTTCTCGTCAGATTCAGTCAGAAATTGCTAGAAAATTATTGGAAATTCAAAAAATCAAAATTCCAACGCCATTGTGCTTAAAATGTCATCCTCTATCATGGGTTAAAATATCAAATCATTTCAAGCTGGTTTGGGCATCGTTTGGAGGAGAGAGAAAGCCTATAGGAGGTCTCGGGAGCCTTAAAAATTATGAAAACGCCCCTGACAATGACGAAACTGCTCCTCATGCCCTGGAATGCGCCGATCAAGCCAGAATCTCTTGTTACTTGATTGAAGTGCCTCCCACAGCACCAAAGCTTTACAGACTGTGACCAGGGGGGTTAAAATTTGGGTATAACACAACTCCTCATGGGATCTTGTTTTATCCCTTGTTCTAGCCTGTTTCTATTCTCCAAGGACTAGAGGAGGTCCTTCTTGATTCATATCCAAGCTTAAGTTAAGACTTCAAAGGTAAACATCCATTTCAATACCTTAAATCACATTTTTTAACCTAGGAATGATTCCTAAAGGTTAGTGTATTATTTAGCACTCATTGGAGTTATTGTATATTGATTAGAACATTAGCAAGGGAAATTAAGTTGGTGGCCAAGATTGTCCAAGGAAAAAGCCTAAGGAGAAAGTTAAGTGGAACTTGAGAAAAACAAGGTAAATTGCTTACCTTAAGGTGTTTTATTGCTTTAAGGGATGAGAATTAGATAGATGTTAAGTGTAGCTTAGATTTTACATAAGGAAAGGGCTATAAAACCTAGGAGAAAGAACATGGTTATATTTGAGAACTTTGATTAAAGAGCAAATGGCAAATGAGTTAGTAAGACAATCACAAGGTGAAGTATAAGAACACTTATATTGCAATGGGAGCATTGTTGTGTGTATTTGCAGGTCAAAGGATATTATTATGTGGGAAATTCAGTGTTAAGATTTAAGCATTTAAGGGCCTAAGAGCCAAGTCATTTAAGGGCCTAAGTGCCAAGCAATTTAAGTTTATGCACTATATTGTGGTGTAGTGAAGTTTGGGTGTGGTTTTTGTGCTAAGATTGTGTATTAAGGATTTGAGGGTTCATGGTTGTTTAATGGTGAAAAACCTAAGTGTTTGGGTGTAGTAATATACTAGGAAGGCCGTGTTAAAATTTGGTGAAGAAACTTGGTGTTTAAGATGTTTTAAGGAGATTTTATGACTAAGGGAGTACTAGTAAACATTAGGAGTAGTTTTGGTGAAAAAGAATGAGCTTAAGGTGTTCTTTAGAATTAGTGTAACACCCCAACCGCTAATCCTTCCATTATCCTCTAATCAATCCCATACTTACCCTTCTCACAGCGGATTACTTACCTACTCCCGGCGGGTGATACAACGCCGTTAACCCTCCAAGGTTAACAAGGCTACTATTACTTACTGTTTCGGTCTGATGATTAGAATGAATACATACGTACTACTTACTTTACAATACCAATTACTTAATTACATTTGATTACCGAGTATACCGAATATATAAATTACATTCCAACGCTACTTCCCAAAAATGAAGAGTTCATACATCCTCTCCTTACTATTCAATCAAGAATTCAATATCCAAAAAGGTGTACCACATGGTACACCGGCTACTCAAAAGGGGCCTTAGCCGTGTACAACTCGGTACACCATCACAATCCTACTAACTACATCAAAAGAATTGCATCCAGTCCTTACTCTATCGTCACGCCTCGCGGGTACCTGTGGAGTAAAAACATTCCCCCTAGGGGGTCAGCTTACGCTGCATATGATAACCGCATACCCCGCGTACTAGCGAGGGTACGCAACTATTTGGTCGAGTACATGCGGTTCGTTTCATTCATACATACATACATGCTTTATACAATGCAATACAATACATTTACTTTACCAAGCATACATACATACAATACATACAAGGGATACAATACCAGTCATTTATTCATACTTACCATACTCACCGCATCACGGAGATACAATTCTCCAATACATACAAAGGTCTTGTTAGCATTATTACACACCCGGGTTAATCGGGTGTTCAATACTTTTACTCCGGGTCAATGACTTACAATAGTCAAGACCAATACAATACAATACTTCTTACATACTTTACTTCCAGTTAAGTCGGTATGACCTCCGGGCAGGGATTACTACATCCCACCACCGGGCTTTAGGGTGGCCCACTAATCCAGGATGCTACCCATTCAAGGGATTTGGTCCAAGGAAAAGATTATAGCCAGGATTCGGTTCCAACCTCTTGTGGTTCCTTATCCTCACGCGTGGCCGAAACTATATCGGGCTTCTACTCATTCCACTTTACTCATTACTCATGTTAGGAGTTAGGTTGTTAGGAATTAGTAGAAGTCCATACTTACTTCCATACATACATACATACACAAGTACTCATACTTACACATACACTTCATTTCCATTCATTCATTTCATGAATTATACAAACTAAATGTTCAAGAGCATAAAACAAGAACAATATAGTTCAAACACAATTAAGTGCAATATAAGTCTGATTCGTGCATTTATCTTGTTGGTGATCACATAAGCACACAAATCGGGGTAACCAAGTTAGGATACAGGGCATGAGGAAATCATACCGTTCACCGTCGAATACGTTCTACCGGTTCCCTTGGAGATCAACTATTTGATTCCTATACATACATGAAGTAGTATGATCAATGATCTATTATTGATCTAATTTACTCCCTCATTGATACTTTCAATGTATAGTTACTACTTCTTTACATTCATACTTGGTTATAAAACCATTCTTTTCTTTACTACCTCATAAACTTGTTTTCTTACAACTTACTTACTTCCTTACCATTATTACTTCATCAATGGTGTATTACTACATATATATGCGTATAGGTATATAGGCATATATATATGTATATATGATTACTATAGTCATATAATTAAAACATTTTTTTTGTAAGTGTTTAGGCCGTCCGACCCACCGTCCGACCCAACCCTGGGTCGGACCATTCCAGTAGGTTTTCGTCCTCTGAAATTACTCCCGTCCGACCCAGCACTATTCCGTCCGACCCATACCCTCTGGGTTGGACCATTCCAGAAAGTTTCGATTTGTCATCCAAGCCATGTCCGACCCACGTCCGACCCAACCTCTGGGTCGGACGAAGTCAGAAACTTTGATGAAGAAAATTTTTGCCTGTCTGACCCATGTCCGACTCACGGCCCTGGGTCGGACCATTCCAGAAAGATTTACCGGTGTTTTCTCAAGGCCCGTCCGACCCACGTCCGACTCACGGCTCTGGGTCGGACGGTTCCAGAAAGTTTATTTTCGTTTGTTCAGGCCCTGTCCGACCCAGCGTCCGATCCAGCTGTGGGTCGGACAGTAGCAGAACTTTGCTACAGGCCTTGTTTTCTTTTCCCAATTTCACCCATTGCCTCCCTATTCTTCCTACATGCATCCTAACATGTTTTAGTACTGTTTTAACACCCTAAATCACCTTAGTTCATCCATTAAACTTACTCCTCAATCCTTACACATCTTACACTCATCTCCTCATTCTTCCCTCAACACCAACACTAGCCCTTACTCTTCTAATGTTACAGATTTTTTATTTCCTCTTTATGCTACAGATTTTCACTCAATCTTCTCATTCCATTACTCTCCCAACTAATGTCATCCTTAGCACCCAAAATACATTACTCACATCCTAGTTCCATTCCCTTCACATACTTCTCTCAAAATCTGTTGCAAACTACAAAAACACTCCTTTTAACTCTCCAAATACTTCCTCTTCTTAAACATCTTAAGTCCTCTCCTTTCTACACAAATTTTGACATGGTCTCCCCTATAATTCTTACTTTCTCCACACATTATCTCAGCTCACATATTCTCATTTTCACAACCTGTTACACCACACATTATACTCACAATTCCAACACTACTACAACAACATAAAATTCCTGCACATACACACATCCACTACCCAATGTTTTCCCAAGTTTTAAACATCATTTAAAACTTCAAAAACTGTTACATTCTCTCCTCCAATACACTACTACATTACTACTACTCATTACTCAATTACATTACTAATTTTACTTACTCAAAAACTGTTACAATGCAATACACACTAACCCAAGGTAAGAGCATTACCTTGACTTGCTAGTTTCTTTCTTTCCTTTCCTCTTCTTCTTTTCCTCTTTCTTTCTCCTTGTTCTCGGTTTCAATGAGGTTCACACACCAAGTGCTACAACCCATACCAATACACAATACCATTAGCATTCATTTTATACTTAACCCTAGAATTTAGGTTTTAGGGTTTACAAAAGAGTGTTACCTCCCAATGAGTAGATGAAGCTCTTTACTAGTGGAAGAACAAGATTCCCAGCCCAAGGAAGAGCCAAAATCGGCTGAAGCAACAAGGAACCAAGAGTTCAAAAACTGAAAATCCTTAAAATGCCAATGAGGGCTAGAAAGGAAGGATTTTCGAAATTCTTTTTACCTCAAGATGAAGAGGAGGTGAAGGTGCTTCTAATGGTGGACTTGAATCTTCAAATGGTGAATACCCTTAAAATCGAAAATGGAGCTTTTGGATTTTTGAAAGGAGGGAAGTGTTCTCCTTTGCAAGGGGATTCTAATGGTGTAATTTTTGTTGAGTTTGGAGAAGATTTGAGTACTCAAAGAGAGGAGAGAAGGTGAGTGTTGTGGGGGTTCCTCCAAATCGCCATAGCCAACGTAAGGAAGAAGAGAATGGAGAAAATAGAGAAGGAGGGGGAAGAAAATCGTGAGTGAGGGTGAGGGGGAGTGAGGAGAGAGAATCTCATTTGCTTTTTACTTAATTCTTTTGTCCTTTAGTGAGTTAGGAACAATAAAGAGAGGGGGAGGGTTAATAAAATCGGCCCACACATGCCCATCCTACAGATTTTTACTTTTTATTTACAAAAGTGGACACACCAACTTTGTTTATTTGTACTCTTACCCCACAACTTACCGGTTGTTACAGTTTTCACTAACCGGTACCCGTTTTCCGGAATTTTCTCGTTTAATTGATTTTATTGGTTCTAAAGCCCCACTAATATTTATTAGTGACTATTTAGTTGACCAAAATTGTTACGAGTCTGTTTGACCCGCTTAAAGTCACATTTTCCCGGTTTCCTCGAAAAACGCGCTTTAAGGTTCGTTTATGCTTTTAACCATTTTAAAGGTCCGTTTTCTTCGGGATTTGTTCCCTAGTATTTATTTTAGTGTAATTAAGCCTTTAAAAGTATAATTAGCCTAATTAATCACTATTTTTAATTACGGGGTATTTCAATCTACCCCCCTTAAGAAACTTTGCCCTCAAAGTTGCTCAAGGTTACAGTTTACCATTTCTACTCATTCGGCAAGCCAATTGCCACAATACATTCTACTACCACCTTACAAGTTGTTCACAATTCTTACACTACCAGCATACGCAATTCAGATACCAAGCCACATACTTAGTTCAAATACCATACGCAATACTCAATCCATACACAATACTTCATTCAATTCATACAATCCACAATACATTCGCAATACTTCACAGTGTCATTCGTGTCATATACCGTACGACTAAAATGCATTGCTCATTACATACATACCATACACATCGTACTACATACCGAATACTACTAGCACTACTTTGTGCCAATACAATACGATTAGCACTACTTGTGCCAACCAAAATACAATTACAATACATACACACTATGCAATGCTAACCCGAAGCAATTCAAAAGCAAAAAGGCTCTACCCCCCTTAAAAGGGGTACGCCCCTTACCCTCCGTGCTATACGGATACTAGACATCTAGTCTACAAATAAATTCGGGTACTTCGCCTTCATGGCGTCCTCTAATTCCCAAGTCGCTTCCTCGACATCGTGGTTAGACCACAAGACCTTCACCATTCGTACAGATTTATGGCGAGTGTCTCTTGTCTTTGTATCAAGGATTCGCCATGGAGTCTCGACATATCTCATCGTCGGCTCTAGGGATAGATGTTCGGGTTCTAATACATGAGAGGGATCGGCTATGTATTTCTTGAGTTGTGATACATGAAAGACATCATGAACACGCCCCAATTCTTCAGGCAATGCTAGCCTATAAGCTACGGCTCCAATCCTCTCGGTGATGGCATACGGGCCTACAAATTTCGGGCTCAGTTTGCCCTTCTGGCCAAATCGAAAGACACCCTTCATAGGTGAGACACGCAAGAACACTTGGTCGCCCACGGCGAACTCAAGGTCGTGTCGTCGCACATCCGCATAGGATTTCTGTCTATCTTGGGCTGCCTTCATATTGGCTCGGATTTGTTGTACCTCAGCTTGTACTTGTTCCAAATACTCCGGTCCTATGATGACCGCTTCGCTTGACTCATCCCAACACAACGGGGTACGGCAAGGTCTACCATACAAAGCTTGGAATGGCGACATCTTAATCGAAGCATGGTAGCTATTGTTATACGAAAACTCGATAAGATGAAGCTTCTCAATCCAGCTCCCCTGGAAGTCTAAGGCACATGCCCTTAGCATATCCTCTAGTGTTTGGATGGTCCTTTCTGTCTGACCGTCGGTCTGTGGATGGAAGGCGGTGCTAAGCTTCAACTCAGTACCAAGCGCTTCCCGTGTCGCTCTCCAGTATCTCGAAAGAAATCTGGTGTCGCGGTCAGATACAATGGTTTTTGGGACTCCGTGGTGTCGGATGATCTCCTTGTCGAATAGCTCTGCGAGCTTCGCCACCTTCCAGGTGTCCTTCATCGGTATGAATCGGGCAACCTTGGTGAGGCGATCGACTACTACCCAGATCATGTTGAGTCCTCCCCTAGCAGGTGGGAGTCCAACAACAAAATCCATGGAGATGTCGTGGAATTTCCACTCCAGAATGGGCATGGATTGCACCATTCCTCCCGGTCTTCGGTGCTCGAACTTCACCTTCTGGCATGTGAGACACCTCAGAACATACTCAGTCACGTCTGATTTCATTCCTGACCACCAGAAGTACCTCTTCATGTCTTTGTACATTTTAGAGGCTCCCGGATGGACATGCAATGTCGAACAATGTGACTCTTGCAGAATGCGATCCCTTAGCTCAGCATTGCTTCGGGGGACGCATAATCTGCCATTCAAACGGATCAGACCATCTTCATGCAGTTTGAAGTCGTACTTTCGGCGCTCGAAGGTACCATCTGTGATTTTCTGTCTGATCTCTGTAAAGTAAGGGTCGCTCAACTGAGCGTCTCACACCTCGTCAACCAAGCTAGAAGAAGCGAGTAGCGAATGGAGCGAGTGTGCTCGACGACTCAGGGCGTCGGCTACTACGTTTGCCTTCCCTTCTTTATACTGGAGGTTGATGTCGTAATCCGAGAGGAACTCCATCCACCTCCTCTGCCTTAGGTTCAATTCTTTCTGGGTGAATACGTACTGTAAACTTTTGTGGTCGGAGTAGATGGTGATGCTTACCCCATAGAGATAGTGTCGCCATATCTTCAAGGCGAAGACAATGGCTCCTAACTCTAGATCATGTGTCGGGTAATTCTCCTCATGCTTTTTCAGCTGGCAAGAAGCATAGGCTACTACCTTGCCATGCTGCATGAGTACGCATCCCATGCCCTTGCCCGATGCATCACAATACACCTCAAATCCCTCTGTGCCCTCTGGAAGTGTGAGAATTGGCGCTGAGGTCAATGAGTCTTTTAATTTCTGGAAGGATACTTCGCACTCCTTTGTCCATACAAAGGGTGCATCTTTCTTCATCAGTGACGTCATGGGCTTAGCGACTTTTGAGAAGTCCTTTACAAACCTCCGGTAATATCCGGCTAAACCAAGAAAGCTCCGGATGTCGGTAACAGTCTTAGGTCTAGGCCATGATCGCACTGCTTCGATTTTGGATGGATCTACTGAAATGCCCGCGCTCGAGATGACATGACCGAGGAATGATACCTGATCTAGCCAAAACTCGCATTTGGAGAACTTCGCATACAGCTGGTTCTCGCGCAGTGTCTCAAGTACTCTTCTCAAATGGTTTTCATGCTCTTCTGGTGACTTCGAATACACAAGAATGTCGTCAATAAATACTACTACCGAAGTGTCCAGCTGATCACTGAATAACCGATTCATTAGGTCCATGAATTTGGCTGGTGCATTAGACAAACCGAATGGCATCACCGTGAATTCGTAGTGGCCATATCTTGTTCGGAATGCTGTTTTCTGAATGTCTTGCTCTTTGATAGCAATTTGGTGGTAACCGGATCGGAGATCAATCTTAGAAAAGACGGATGCTCCTTTCAACTGATCGAACAGGTCGTCGATGCGTGGCAATGGGTACTTATTCTTTACTGTGACCGCATTCAATTCGCGGTAGTCGATGCAGAGGCGGAGACTACCGTCCTTCTTCTTCACGAAGAGGACCGGTGCTCCCCAGGGTGATACGCTCGGGCGTATAAACCCTTTGTCGAGAAGATCATGTAGCTGTTCTTTGAGTTCTGCCATTTCTGCCGGTGCCATACGGTATGGTGCCCTAGCAATGGGACCAGTACCCGGTACAAGGTCGATTTCAAATTCTACCGCTCTCTGTGGTGGCATACCAGGTAGCTCTTTCGGAAATACGTCAGGGAATTCTGAGACTACTGCTACCGTCACTGAACTCTGGATCTCTCTCCAGGTCTTGCACGTGACATAAATACACTTCATGCCCTTTTCTGAGCTCCCGATACATTGCCATGGCGGAGATGACTGTAGTTGAAGGCTCTCTCGGTCTCTGGCGGTATGAAACAGTGACCCCAGATGGACTCTTGAGCAGCAATCGGTGCTCGGCGCATAGGATTCTCCCCTTGTGCCGCTCCAACCAGTTCATTCCAATTATTAAGTCGAATCCCAATCCGTTGAATTCAATGAAGGAAATGGGAAACGCTTCACCTTTGATTTGAATGGTGGCTGATTTGTAATACTTGGTACATTGTACCCGCTCCTTCGATGGGAGAGTAACCAAGAAGTTCGGTAGCTCATCCGCATCTAGCCCCAACTTCTTCGCAAGGATGGCGATATGAAGGTGTGAGAGGCGCCGGAGTCGAATAATACTGAGGCTTCGATGCCGTTTACTGGGAAGGTTCCCGTTAGGATGGTGCCGCTCTTGCCGGCTTGTTCTTCGGTGAGGATGCTCAGGTTACCTTCGGTACCGAGTCCACAACCTATTGATTCATGAGATTATAAGTAAAGATGGTGGAACGCAAGTGGAATTTAATCCAACACTGCTTTTATTGAATAACCAACCATCATACATACTGTGTCTCTAATACACGTTACTACTGGATTGCTCCCAAAAATAACTAGAAATACAGCGGAAATATATACATAACAACGGGTGGTGCTACAACGCCGCTAGTCACCCATGTGACTAACAAGGCTACTCCAACTTAATTTACAAATGATGCGGTCTGAGTACTGAATACAAACCTCTTAAAACAACAGAAGATAATAATAAAAGTACAATACTGAATGATGACACCGGTGGTAATAACCCATGTCTTAATTCTACCCCACCTACACTCGGTCGGGCAAACTCTTCATTCTTCAGGTACCTGGAATTATTTAGCCATGAAACGGCTCAGCAAAATAATTTGCCGGTATGAAATCATGCAGCCCACAAGCTACTGGGCCACACCAACTAATTGTCGAATGCATGCAGTTCATTTATAAAGCTGTAAACAAGCATAGTCTGATAAAAACAAGTATCCATACAAGGACAATAATGTCACATAGAACAAGACTGCAGAAGGTCAAGTTAGCTGAACTGAATTCTCTTAATGATAGTCGGCTCCACACAATGGGACTGACAGGTATAACTGAATATCTTAAATAGTGGAGGTATAGTGACCTCGTTAAGATTGAAAGGTTGGGTATAAAAACCCCAGGAGATAACGTAGTTAAACCCTGAACTGAGAGGCGTGGGAAATAGAATCCCACTAGAGGAATGAAGTCTTCCTCAAACTGAAGGGCATTAGAAACCCGGAAGGAATAGAGTCTTCCTCCCAACTGAAAGTTCCGTCGCGACGTAGATAGGAGACGACCTGAGACAGGTACAACTCCTGTAGCATGCATGGCCAGATCCAACTGGGCTCCTCATTCTCGTAGTATAGAATTGTTAAGTGTCATATAAAGACGTTAAACAAGAACACAATGTGTATTGTCAATTATCACGTTTAGGATAATGACGTTATCATAAACTGAAGTTAGTGAGAGACTTGAGTACAAGTCCTCGGTATACTGAAGCGCAGGTATTTAATCCACTGGTATAGTAGTGTTTGTATGCGTGGGACATACACGTAGTAGTCAGCATCATTCACGCACATAAAATAATACAACAGCGCACAAGAGTAAACAACATTTTACATTAATTATCTTGGTCGTTAACTCAAACAACAGATAGCACACAAGCCGGTGTAATCCGGTAGAAAGAAGACTGCAATAATTCCATACCGTTCACCGTAGACTGTACTTGTTTAGTTCCCGGTCAACGTCTGGTCAAACAATGTCCTAGAAATAGGATTAATCTGAGAGTGTTAATTTATGTAACCCTCGTATAATAATTTTATTGTTTCATGAAACGATTTCATATTCGTTATTTCATGTGAGGTTTATTCCTTTATACTTAGGCAGTTCTTTCAACCTCTTTCCCTTATAATTAATTAAGGTACTTATACATTTCCAAAACATGTAGTCCTAACTTATAAGACTTATATTGTTTGGTAACTTCTTTTAATTACCTTATAATGGAATGTACAACTTATTTGTTATCCTTTGCGATTTATTTATAAACCCTTTAATGTATGTATATATATACATATATATCCATGTACTATTTATGTTACATGTTTATAATTGTCTAGTCGACATAACAACTTTACAATTTCTCCATTATATTTATATGTCACGCATGGACATATTATTTTTATAATCTCTTTGTTATTCTCCACTTATTCATAATTAATATTATTTGATTATAATTAAATTCCTTGCAACTATGTAGACCATAGTTTTAATTCCATAATCCTTTATATTCTTTCCTTTTTATTTATTTGGAAATCTAATATATATATTTCATGCACATGTATTATTTATGATAATTATATATAATTGTCTAAATGACATAACCACTTAATAAATCTCAATTTATGTTTACATGGTGTTATCCCCATATCTTTTATTAATAACAAACTAATCCCAAGTAATATTATTTCTTTTACAAGTAAATTAATTGTACTTGTATATCATATAGTTTTAATTTCATAAATCCTTAAATCATAATTTTCTTTTCTAAATATCTTAAATATCCATATAGGACCTACAAATATTTTTAATCTCATAATTACAACATACTTTTCGGTTAATATATTATAACCTCATTTATTTCTTAAACTTTACATTAAACTCCAAAATACATTATAATGCATAGTTTAATTTCCTTAAATAATTAATTCACCAAACCACCACTATAATTTAGTAATTATTATTTGAACACTTTAACTTTTATAAATTACCCACTAGCCTCATTAATTTTCGGCTTTGCTTTTAGAGTTTCTTATAATTGCATTTTAACCCCAAAAACTTTACATAATATATATATAATCACTTATAAACTATAGTTTTAATATTTAATTCCCTTAATAACCAAGTGGACACTTATATTTCCATAAATTATGAATTCGCCCATTTAAAATCTTGTTTTATATTTAAACTCTTATAAATTACATAATCACCCCATAACTTTTATAAACTTGATATTTTATGTCATAAATCATTTTAACTCAAAGTTTTTGGTCAACATTTTGACCATAGTCTAATTTCATACTTAATATATTAATATACCCATAAACTTTTATGTTTCTCGGTTTAACAACAAACCTTTTTAAAATTTACATTTTAACCACATAACTTATTAAACTAGCCATATAAATACTTGTAGCTATTTTTAATATTCCCAAAATTTATAATATAAGCTATTACACTTATATATATCTCGAAAATCATCAAATGAAATACCTTGCTCTCGGTTTTAATATTCCTTTACCATATAGTTTTAAAACTTGATTTAAACCTTATAATAAATACATATAATTGTATATAAGCCATATAACATTTCCAAAAATTATGCTAATGACTTAGAATGATTATAAACTCAAGATAGAGAAATTAATACTTAAATATTTCGGTTTGAATATATGTATATCCTAATTAATTTTTGTGACACATATTTATACCTTAAGGTAATAATCTTACCTTATATGTTATAAATTATTTTATTGACATTATAACCCATATATTTTCGGCCTTATTTATTCTAGAGGTTAGGTATAATTTTTATACCAAAATTTGAAGCTTAATTCAAGCTTAAACTTAATAAACCTTAATTAAACAAACTTACCCTTAAATCAAGACAATCTTTGTACTTGATTTCTCCTTGAATTCCAAGCTCTCCAAATGCTATTTTGATGAAGGTATTTTTGGCCTCCTTATACACATGTTGGAGATCTATTTGTTAGACTTCTAACAAGAATTTATAAATAATATTTGGAGTAGTTTTATAAGAGTTTACCTTAGGAATTTTTCAAGGAATTTTTGGTAGACCTTGAGAGGGTTGTAGATCTAGATTTCCTTCATGAAATGATGAAGAGAATATAGGTTTAGAAGCTCAAGAATTCGTCACTAATTATAGACACCATATGGAGGAAGATGAGGATCACCTCATCTTACCGAATTTTCCAGATTGCGCACTCTCTGTTGTTTTTGTCACCCAGAACTGAAATGACCACGAAAATTAATGATCCTTATATGTCTGGAAAGCTAATTCAAAGAGGAACAACTTTGGTGTTGAGAAGTTTTTGAGATAACTTACTGAAAATTCATAATATCTCCCGAGCTGAGACCTATTGAACAGATTTCTGCTGTGAACCACTTCGACTTCTTTTGTTCACCCAGAACTGAATACACCATGAAAATTTATGTTCTTTATATGTATGGAAAGCTAATTCGAAGAGGAACAAGTTTGATGTTGGGAAGATTTCGAGATAACTTACTGAAAATTACAGAATCTCTCCCGAAGTCAGACCTCTTGAACAGATCTGCTACTTGACTCTTGCTTTGTAGAATTAGCTAGGAATTTACCTTAGAAATGAAGATAGAAGTTAAATCTCCATTGATGGACTTAAGAGTTCAAAGGAAGAAGATGAAGATGAGAAGGGAGAAGCTTACCCAACCGGTGGTGAAAGGCAAATGAGAAATGAAACTCACGTAGAGCCTAAGAAGGTTGGAAAGAGTGGGATTTCTTTTGACAAAAATAATGTCATTTCATGTATTATTTCCCTTAGTTTATTTACTTGTTTATTGGCTCAATAAAAGGCCATGTAACATGTACACCATCGGCCATGTGACAAGGAATCAAGACAAAGTTTGTTTGATTATTGGAAGAAGAAGACAAGGCATGATTTAGGTAGTGTTTTCTTTTGAATTTTCTAAGTAGTATAGCATGTCATTTGTTGTCTTCATCCTCCTTGTATTCTCACGTAATGCATATGTAGATAGCATCTGATTTTCTTTTGATGATTTAAAACACTAGAACATGGCTAGGTTGGTAGGCTTTTTAATTGAATTAATATAAGGCAAATAAGCCTTCTTTTACTTGTCAAAATCGGACACATGTGAGTAGTATAGGACAATGAATTTTTGTTGTATTAGGCAATGACATGTATATAATTAGGTAGTTGTCTATATTGACTACTTTTGTAGGAATAATTATCCCTCTTTTCTGTATGAAAATCGACAGCCATTAGCTTGCACATGTGATGGTAGCAACTTGATTTTTGTTTGCTTGCAAACTCACTTTATAAAGTAGTCTAGTTTTGTTATTTAATTGCTTTGCTTTTCTTTTCTAACTTTGCTTGCTGTCTTCTTGTTGTTTTGTTGCAGGTCATACGTAGGAGAAGGCTCCCATTTGACTACAATTAATTGTTACTTCCTCATTTAATATATGCTAGGTGGGTCACATTAGCATTAGGCATTATTTTTGTTAAAATCTAGCCAAACAAGACAAAAAAAAAACGCATGGTATAGGGTCCAAACGTGACTGATTTTTAATTTGGTTTTTGTTACACTATATTGTACTAAGACCATACTAATATGTGTAGTAGGTTCCAGCATTTAATTGGTACATTTTTATTATGGTAAAAGATGAAACTTTTAAGGTAAAAATGGTGATTTCTAGTATCTTTTTGATGATAAAATCGCCCCTATTTGTACTATGAATTTAGTACTGCCATCAATTGATTTAGATGGTCATTTTATCCACTTTTAATACTGTCAACTCGTGGATCCTCAAAAATTTTAAGGTAATTGCGTAAAACGCATTTTCGTGACACCCGAAGGTGCGTTTTTGTGCTTTAAGGATTTTTCTGGAAATTAATTAGTCGCTATGACTTCCAAGTGTTTATAAACACTTATTATAGTAAATAAACATATACTAAGATGTTACATTGAGTTATATGGGGTTATATCAACCCGTGACATAATTTACGGGCCATCGGGACACTCCCGGGCCAAAAAGGAGCGTTAAGAAATCCTCCTGTTGTTTTTGCTGAATTTTGAGAAACCACTTCGTGGGTTCTCTTTAGAATAATTTAATGATGTTAGGAGCTCTAGGAATTAATTTTATAGGAGTTCGTGCCACCTCGGCACTCCTCCGGACTTTTCGTGCTTTAAGGAGCGGCGTAAGCACTCCCGAGCGTTTTGCGTATTTGACTGAATATAGCCTAAGGAATATATTTATATATTCATATAATGAGTGTATGACCATTTGGTTTGAGTTTTAGAAGGTCATACAAGGTCATGCTTGATCACATGTTTCTAAGGCGTTTTAGCGTTTATGGAGAAACGACTATTTTTACGTAACATTCTCATGCATGGGTTTGCATGCGTACGTGAAATGATTTATTTTGAATTATTTTCCATTAAATAATGGTTTAATCATTATTGAATAACCAACCATCATACATACTGTGTCTCTAATACACGTTACTACTGGATTACATGCTACTACAAGATTAATACTTTCTAAAGGTAAGGTTCAGGCGTCCTGGTATCATGTGTGTGGCATTGATTATTGCCGGTGGTGCCGTATTCAACTTGATCTTCTGGATCCCGTGATACAGCAACCTTGATTTTCCACCCATGATTAGAACATCTCCTGATCTCAATACCAATTTTCTGCGAGGTCCACACGCTTCCGCTCGCTATACAAGAATACGGCGTCGTCACCAATGGACCAAGACACTACGGGCACTCCTAGTTCGAGAGATTCCGCTGTCTCGTCCTTGTCTTGGTGTAAGCCAAGTCGTCCTTCTTTCTCATAGAAGTTGACGATACATAGATCTGCTTCAAGTGCAGGGATTGGTTCATCTTCATACTGTTGTGCAATTTCTACAGCTTGTGTGACAAGCGTTTGGAATTCTGGGGGTATTGCTGGAGGTGTTGCTCCGTCTCCTGCTCGCGTTGTTTGGTATGTCTTGGTATAAGGGTTCCAGTCCTTTCCCAAGCACATCATTTTCAGCTTCATTGTAGCTCCACCGGGGAATTCGGGTGTATAAAATCCTCCTGGACCCGTTCCTAACTCGTTGCATCATCGTCGGATGATTGAAATTTGTGCTTCGGGTGTCAGGTATCCTTTTAATAAGATCATACCTGGGCGGATGACCTGACACTGTTCGTTGTTGAAGTGGTGATTGGCGAGGTCGATCTCTTCATGAGGTGAGTTTGAAGGTATTGGGTAACAGATATGGAATTTCCCTAAGGTGGTAAATTCATCTAGAATGAGTTCTAGGCTTACTAATTCATTTCATGCTCAATACATACTTCCATGTTACTTATTCATGCTCAATTTCATACTTCAAATACTTACGCATTCATGCTTTCATTCATACAATTACTTTAATACTTAGTCATGCTCTTCAAGGATTAAAGGTTACAGTGGTTACCTGGGCCGGACTTAGTCCCGGTCCCATCACGGTCTATGATGTGTAAGGCCGGCTGCCTCTGCGGTGCGCCCTTCTGCGGACCTCGGGACCCCTGTCCCTGTGAGGTGTGCTGGGCATGAGCATCGCCAGATGCAACCTCCTTGCCCTCACGCTGCTTGTAGCCCTGGTAGTTGCCCTTGGGCTTAGAATTCTCCGGGCATGCATTGGCACGGTGGCCCGGTTTCTGACAAGTGAAGCAGCGGATCTCCCTTCCTTGGCAATCTGTGCCGGGATGATCCTTGTTACAGTTACGGCAGATGTAGCTGCGGCCATCAGATTGGTTCTTTCCTTGGCCGAATCCAGAACCTATAGCTTTCAAGTTAGCAAGGTTTGGTATACTTACAATACTCTATATACTTACAAATTCACAAGTGTACTAATTCGGTTTCGGTTTCTTACCCCTGTAGGGCTGAGACCTCAGTGGCTTCGCTGCCACTGGTGCGGTGTAGGCAATCTGTAAAGGCTCAGTTGCCTTGCCCTTCTCAGCATGGGCACCGCCGTCCCCGGATGTATTCTTCTAATGGGAATGCTTCCCCTTCCTTTTCTTCCAGGGTTTGGTTTGGTTTTGATCATCGGAGGGGTTACCCTTGCCGCTCACCTTGCGCTTCAGCGCTTGTTCCTCATCTCTCAGCTGGCAGGTGATCTCAACTCGAGATGCAGCGTGGTAACACTCCTGAATTACTTAGGCATTAGGTTACATTTACATACGGGAATACTAATTCACATTACTCATGGCTTTTAAGGGTTCAACTTGTTTACCTGAAGGGAGGTAAACCGTGTGAAGCCCATGCCATACCGGAGTCGATGGCTCAATCCGCCGTAGAAGCGGTCGACCAAGACCTGTCCGGTATACCCAAGGTCGGGTAGAAGTCGGAGAAGAGAGGTGAAGGTGCGGTAATATTCATCAACCGTCATCTTCTCGGTCATCTTTAGTGCATCGAGCTCAAGCCTTTTCTTGGTCTTGACATGCTCGGGGTAGTACTTAGATCGGAGGAGAGAGGTGAATGCTTCCCATCCGAATGCAGGGTCAGCTATGTGCTCGGCCTTAACGAGCTTCCACCAGTCCATATCTGCGTCTTTGAGGTAATACGCAGCTATCCTCACTCGAACTCCAGCGGCAGTCTCAAGTGTCTCGAAGGCCGTCTCCATCTCGGAGAGGTAGGCCTCGAGCTTGGCGGGGTCGCTCTCGCCTCTAAAGCATGCCGGTCGAAGGTCAGCGACAGCTTTTACCCAATTCGTTTCTCGGGGATGAGGTGGGTCGGGCTGCTGCTGCTGTTGGTTTTGCTGTGTTTGTTGTACAGCCGTTATTACTTGCGGTAGCATCTGCGCTACCGTGGCGGCGACGATCTCAGCTATCGTCTGCGCGCCCGGTCCTCGTTGCCACCTCCTCTAGGTCGGCCTGGACCACGTCCTGACATCTGAACAAGGGTGGATTACATTAGATGTCGTGATACTATGACCTCATGGTCTTCATTCAAACAATGGTATCGTCTTTGCAGACGTTAGTGGTATCCGCTATTGCTAACGGTAGTTCCTAGTTAGGTTTCTAAATATCCGTCTTAAGACGGTTGAAATCCTAACTCGGTAATCACTACTCTTAAGATTCTAATCATCAGAGCGATACTTCGCTCTGATACCACTTTTTGTAACACCCCAACCGCTAATCCTTCCATTATCCTCTAATCAATCCCATACTTACCCTTCTCGCAGCGGATTACTTACCTACTCCCGGCGGGTGATACAACGTCGTTAACCCTCCAAGGTTAACAAGGCTACTATTACTTACTGTTTCGGTCTGATGATTAGAATGAATACATACGTACTACTTACTTTACAATACCAATTACTTAATTACATTTGATTACCGAGTATACCGAATATATAAATTACATTCCAACGCTACTTCCCAAAAAGGAAGAGTTCATACATCCTCCCCTTACTATTCAATCAAGAATTCAATATCCAAAAAGGTGTACCACATGGTACACCGGCTACTCAAAAGGGGCCTTAGCCGTGTACAACTCGGTACACCATCACAATCCTACTAACTACATCAAAAGAATTGCATCCAGTCCTTACTCTACCGTCACGCCTCGCGGGTACCTGTGGAGTAAAAACATTCCCCCTAGGGGGTCAGCTTACGCTGCATATGATAACCGCATACCCCGCGTACTAGCGAGGGTACGCCAACTATTTGGTCGAGTACATGCGGTTCGTTTCATTCATACATACATACATGCTTTATACAATGCAATACAATACATTTACTTTACCAAGCATACATACATACAATACATACAGGGGATACAATACCAGTCATTTATTCATACTTACCATACTCACCGCATCACGGAGATACAATTCTCCAATACATACAAAGGTCTTGTTAGCATTATTACACACCCGGGTTAATCGGGTGTTCAATACTTTTACTCCGGGTCAATGACTTACAATAGTCAAGACCAATACAATACAATACTTCTTACATACTTTACTTCCAGTTAAGTCGGTATGACCTCCGGGCAGGGATTACTACATCCCACCACCGGGCTTTAGGGTGGCCCACTAATCCAGGATGCTACCCATTCAGGGATTTGGTCCAAGGAAAAGATTATAGCCAGGATTCGGTTCCAACCTCTTGTGGTTCCTTATCCTCACGCGTGGCCGAAACTATATCGGGCTTCTACTCATTCCACTTTACTCATTACTCATGTTAGGAGTTAGGTTGTTAGGAATTAGTAGAAGTCCATACTTACTTCCATACATACATACATACACAAGTACTCATACTTACACATACACTTCATTTCCATTCATTCATTTCATGAATTATACAAACTAAATGTTCAAGAGCATAAAACAAGAACAATATAGTTCAAACACAATTAAGTGCAATATAAGTCCGATTCGTGCATTTATCTTGTTGGTGATCACATAAGCACACAAATCGGGGTAACCAAGTTAGGATACAGGGCATGAGGAAATCATACCGTTCACCGTCGAATACGTTCTACCGGTTCCTTGGAGATCAACTATTTGATTCCTATACATACATGAAGTATATCAATGATCTATTATTGATCTAATTTACTCCCTCATTGAAACTTTCAATGTATACTTACTACTTCTTTACATTCATACTTGGTTATAAAACCATTCTTTTCTTTACTACCTCATAAACTTGTTTTCTTACAACTTACTTACTTCCTTACCATTATTACTTCATCAATGGTGTATTACTACATATATATGCGTATAGGTATATAGGCATATATATATGTATATATGATTACTATAGTCATATAATTAAAACATTTTTTTTTGTAAGTGTTTGGGCCGTCCGACCCACCGTCCGACCCAACCCTGGGTCGGACCATTCCAGTAGGTTTTCGTCCTCTGAAATTACTCCCGTCCGACCCAGCACTATTCCGTCCGACCCATACCCTCTGGGTCGGACCATTCCAGAAAGTTTCGATTTGTCATCCAAGCCATGTCCGACCCACGTCCGACCCAACCTCTGGGTCGGACGAAGTCAGAAACTTCGATGAAGAAAATTTTTGCCTGTCCGACCCATGTCCGACTCACGGCCCTGGGTCGGACCATTCCAGAAAGATTTACCGGTGTTTTCTCAAGGCCCGTCCGACCCACGTCCGACTCACGGCTCTGGGTCGGACGGTTCCATAAAGTTTATTTTCGTTTGTTCAGGCCCTGTCCGACCCAGTGTCCGATCCAGCTGTGGGTCGGACAGTAGCAGAACTTTGCTACAGGCCTTGTTTTCTTTTCCCAATTTCACCCATTGCCTCCCTATTCTTCCTACATGCATCCTAACATGTTTTAGTACTGTTTTAACACCCTAAATCACCTTAGTTCATCCATTAAACTTACTCCTCAATCCTTACACATCTTACACTCATCTCCTCATTCTTCCCTCAACACCAACACTAGCCCTTACTCTTCTAATGTTACAGATTTTTTATTTCCTCTTTATGCTACAGATTTTCACTCAATCTTCTCATTCCATTACTCTCCCAACTAATGTCATCCTTAGCACCCAAAATACATTACTCACATCCTAGTTCCATTCCCTTCACATACTTCTCTCAAAATCTGTTGCAAACTACAAAAACACTCCTTTTAACTCTCCAAATACTTCCTCTTCTTAAACATCTTAAGTCCTCTCCTTTCTACACAAATTTTGACATGGTCTCCCCTATAATTCTTACTTTCTCCACACATTATCTCAGCTCACATATTCTCATTTTCACAACCTGTTACACCACACATTATACTCACAATTCCAACACTACTACAACAACATAAAATTCCTGCACATACACACATCCACTACCCAATGTTTTCCCAAGTTTTAAACATCATTTAAAACTTCAAAAACTGTTACATTCTCTCCTCCAATACACTACTACATTACTACTACTCATTACTCAATTACATTACTAATTTTACTTACTCAAAAACTGTTACAATGCAATACACACTAACCCAAGGTAAGAGCATTACCTTGACTTGCTAGTTTCTTTCTTTCCTTTCCTCTTCTTCTTTTCCTCTTTCTTTCTCCTTGTTCTCGGTTTCAATGAGGTTCACACACCAAGTGCTACAACCCATACCAATACACAATACCATTAGCATTCATTTTATACTTAACCCTTGAATTTAGGTTTTAGGGTTTACAAAAGAGTGTTACCTCCCAATGAGTAGATGAAGCTCTTTACTAGTGGAAGAACAAGATTCCCAGCCCAAGGAAGAGCCAAAATCGGCTGAAGCAACAAGGAACCAAGAGTTCAAAAACTGAAAATCCTTAAAATGCCAATGAGGGCTAGAAAGGAAGGATTTTCAAAATTCTTTTTACCTCAAGATGAAGAGGAGGTGAAGGTGCTTCTAATGGTGGACTTGAATCTTCAAATGGTGAATACCCTTAAAATCGAAAATGGAGCTTTTGGATTTTTGAAAGGAGGGAAGTGTTCTCCTTTGCAAGGGGATTCTAATGGTGTAATTTTTGTTGAGTTTGGAGAAGATTTGAGTACTCAAAGAGAGGAGAGAAGGTGAGTGTTGTGGGGGTTCCTCCAAATCGCCATAGCCAACGTAAGGAAGAAGAGAATGGAGAAAATAGAGAAGGAGGGGGAAGAAAATCGTGAGTGAGGGTGAGGGGGAGTGAGGAGAGAGAATCTCATTTGCTTTTTACTTAATTCTTTTGTCCTTTAGTGAGTTAGGAACAATAAAGAGAGGGGGAGGGTTAATAAAATCGGCCCACACATGCCCATCCTACAGATTTTTACTTTTTATTTACAAAAGTGGACACACCAACTTTGTTTATTTGTACTCTTACCCCACAACTTACCGGTTGTTACAGTTTTCACTAACCGGTACCCGTTTTCCGGAATTTTCTCGTTTAATTGATTTTATTGGTTCTAAAGCCCCACTAATATTTATTAGTGACTATTTAGTTGACCAAAATTGTTACGAGTCTGTTTGACCCGCTTAAAGTCACGTTTTCCCAGTTTCCTCGAAAAACGCGCTTTAAGGTTCGTTTATGCTTTTAACCATTTTAAAGGTCCGTTTTCTTCGGGATTTGTTCCCTAGTATTTATTTTAGTGTAATTAAGCCTTTAAAAGTATAATTAGCCTAATTAATCACTATTTTTAATTACGGGGTATTTCAATTAGGATGACCTAGGTATGGCTAGGAGGAACTAGGGGTTATAAGGGTGAATTATAGGCACCAAAACCATGAGAAGAGAAGTTAGGAAACTTGTTCAAAGTTTGAAGGAAATAAGGAATAAAGTCTTGAAATGACTTAGGTGTGAGCTAAAGTGTATGATCTTGAGGGAGTTTTGGTAAATGAAATGAGGATGAATAATGATGTCTATGGAGTGGTAAAATTATTAAGGAGGGAACACCTTGGTTAGTTGAAGTTCTAGGTAAGTTATATGTTAGGAATATAAGGAATTAAATGTTAAGTGTTAGGAGTTTTTGTAAGGATTGAGTGAAAGGTTAACAAGATCTTTGATGGGTGAATTAATGAGTTTGGTGGATGGTTTAAGGCGAGTTTAAGTGCCTAAATGATGTTAGAACATGATGGAGAACTTGTGGAAGAGTTTAGGGAGCAACTAGACAACTTTTGGGAAGGTGCTGCACTGGACCGACCCTGTCTAGGTCGGTCGGACCTTGTTAAACCTGCCGAAATGTTTCTGGAACAGACCGACCCAGAGGGCCTTGGGTCGGTCGGGTAAGTTTTAGAGAACGGAAAAGTTACTAGAATGGACCGACCTAGGGGTTGGGTCGGTCAGTGGGTCGGTCGACCCTTAAGTATAAATTTTTTTTTAAGAATGCTAAGATGTGTTAGTAGTAATCTACTAAGAGAGTAATGATGATAAGAAAAATGAGAATATAAAGACTTAAGGGATTAAGTTTAGTAAAGGATTTTAAAATGTGTAAGGTTAAGTTTGTAAGACTTAGGTGGTTTTAGATGGGGGGTCTTTTATGACTAAGTAATTAAGCGAGTTGAGTTGAGATAAGCCAATTAATAGTCTAAGTGGGATGAATATTTAGAATTTGAGAGTTTGGAACTAGAAGAGAATTAAACAACCGGGACAACCGACGGTGAACGGTATGATTTTCTTGTGACCTGCTTGCTAACGAGGTGTCCCACGACTTGTGTGCTATTTATTTATTAGCTATGACTAAAATGAGATAAAGCATGCAACAGGTTTTATTGCACTTATTGTGTGTGTGTGTTTTCTTTACACTAACACACGTGACTTGAGATTAGTTACTAACTAAGATTAGTACACAACGGAATGAGATGAGGAGTTACACTTCTATAATAATTGGTTAATACCCGTGAAGGGTTAACTAACGCTTGGTTTATAATATTTTCACTAACTGGAACTGGGGAGGAGTGAGGAATCCATGACTAACTCCGGTCATGCATGTTAAGGAAAGGGGGTCCGTATCTGAATCAGATCCGACTTCCGCTTGAGGACTTGTCTTCGGACTTGTTGCCTAGGGTCGAATGTCGACTCAGCTACATTGGATTTTCAGTCCAAGGTAGGGGGTAGATTAAGATGGTGTGGTAGGATCACCTAAATCCTAAATTTTAAGATAAGTTGTTTATTCAACCAATGAAGTTAATAGCTCATTGGCTATGGTTGCTTTTGACCCAACAAAAATAAACATTGAGATAAGATACAACCACTTCTATTTAAAGAACGGTTTGTATTCTAAGACTAAGATAAGGATAATACTGAGGTAACATAAGGTTGGATTGAGACTAAGAGGAGTCAGAACTTGAGGAGTTAACAGATTAACTCACCTGTTAAGGGAACGCTTTTAAGTCATTCGTTTTGTGTGAACTATGCTTGTTCATTTGTGGATTGTTGTTTTATTGCACTTCTTATTAAGATTGTGTATCTAATCAACTGCATGCTATCGACAATTAGTCGTCGTAGCCCTGTTAGCTTGAGGGCCATAAGAGGATCGTACCAGCAAAGGTGCTGACCCCCTCGGGGGCTGTTGTTTACATTTTACAGGTTAGCGTCCCATGAAGACTCATCTTGAGAGTAGGGGCGGTTAGACTTAGGATGGGGTTTAAATTTTGAGTACGGGTTGCGCCTGTGCACCTGTCTGTTAATATTTAGACTTGTGGAGGATTATGTGGTTTGTTGAGATACTGTAAACTCAGTTGGTGAATATTTTGGTTGGTATTTATATTTTGGATTAGCGGTTGTAAATGTCTAAAGTTCGGTATATTCTATTGTTCAGACCGTGGCAAGGTCCTGGTGTTGGTTTAGTTCCGCTGCGACGTTTATGTTTACGTTGTCAAGTTGCGATAACCACAATTGGATTAAGACGGGGTGTTACAGTCAATCCACATGACTTACTTAAGTTCGGTAAATCCGAACAACACAAGTAATCCCGACCTTTCATCCACAGATTTCAACAATTAATTGTTAAGGTATCGTTACACAAACTCATTATTCGTAGTATGCGTTATTATGTGACTTTAACAAAAGGGTCGGTTCTCGTAAAACGTTTTTGTTAACGTTTTCGAACGTTGGGGTTATATTATTCCATTATATTTCATAGTATTCACGGGGATACTAATATACATTCATGTTTATACTTAGGTATTAATTTTAACCGTTCCGGTTAGGTATACAAATATACAATTATAATATATAGTTGCATGTATTCATGCAACGTTAATTTGCATCGCAATTTATGCTCATGCGCTAATGTTATATGGCATTATTATTTAACCATTTGTTATTGTACCACATACTATACATCTCATTATTCCTCTTAATAAGCTATGTTTTAATTTGTAACTGTTAGACTTATAGTATATAGTTATACTAATGTCATAACACTTGTCATTTATTATTACATGACATTAAAACCATATTAAATATATACTTATATATATACTCTAGGTTTATATATATATATATACATGCACTATATTATATAGTTCCAACTATACCATATACTTAATATGTATAGGTTTTTATATATGCTTGCGCAACACTCCCATATACACTTATACATTTGTATTTCATGAGTTATACTCTTATATTATGCGTCACATTATTATTCTTTTCATTTATTGCATTATTTTATGCACCTTGTATTAAGAACTCATCTTAATATTATGTAACATTCCATGTTATGCATTATAATTTCCTAAGGTTTATTTTAATACTAACCTTAGTTTATAAATTCCATTTTCCCATTAATTGTCACATTATTTCATGTGAATATTGTTAATAATAATTGTTTCATTTAATCACATTAATACTATATTATGTCTATAGTATTTATATCATGGTAAACCATAGTTTATAAATTCATTCTTGAATGTTGTATATGCGGTTTTAGTATATAGTTTAATAAACTACGTTTTGACCACATAAAATCATACAATGTTACTCTTATATCTTATACCATATAATATGATATTTTTATATCTCATTCAACATTATAATATATAGTTTTGAAAATTACATTTAATTGCCGAAATAATATATATATATATATACACTTGTTTTTTCTTTATTTCCATAGTTTTCACTAATTACAATATAATCACATAACTTATACCATGTTATGAATATCTTATTTTATAACATTAAAACTTTGTAACAAGATATAACCTATAGTTTTTATAAAGCTCCTTTATTATTGCCGAGAAGGCACATAGGTTATATTTCATTTTCTTTTCAACTCCCATACTTTCTAATTATTACAATTACACCACTTATTTTATAACATACCCTATTCATCATATACTATAACATTTTAACCTTATAGTAAGTATAATATATAGTTTCAAAATTTCCGAAGTCAATGAACAGACCTTAGGGTGAAATACCCCAAACTTAGATATGGTGTTTAAGTGTTAAACTAAGATGTAAGAAGGCTAAATAATGCCTTAGAAACGTTAGGGAACAATTAAAATCAAAGAAAACATAAGGAAACACCAAAAGAGCAGTTAAGCAAAAACGTGCTCTAAGCTTGGAGAGACTTGGGTGAGCACCCAAATATCATGCTAAGACCTTAGTAATATCCTAATGATCATTTTAAACCAATTACCAAAGAAAACCAAGCTTGAAAACAAGTTAAAACACAAAATATGCTTTAAGGAGTCTTAAAGCACATTTTTGAAAAATTGTCTTGTAAATGGGTTTTAAGTGGCTAAATGCTCATGATTACTCCTTAATTAACATGTGTACTACTTAGTATCACATTAGGAAGTCTAAATCAAAGGGAAATCAAAATTTCACAATTATGTGCACTAGTTTGTGAATAGTAACCAAATAGTGCCTAGTTTAGTCTTTAATCAATTAAGTTTAGTTAGTTGGTCAAACAAGACCATGACTAGCTTAATTAAAGGTGGTGGCCGGTTTTTAAGGTGATGATTCACCACATGATCAAATAACAAAAGAAAAGAAGAGAAAAAGTAAGTAAGGTTACTATTTGCTTTTAAAAGAAAACTTACCTTTTAAGCCATCTCTCTCCTCCTTTCTTCATTCTTTCTTCTTCTTCACCGATTTCTCTTGCTCTCTCCCTTCTTCATTCACGTGGAAGATAACTCCATGCTAGCTCCATCTTCTTTTGCCCACATCTTGCTCATTTAAGCTCCAAAATCAAAACCAAGCACATATATCTCTTAGTTAGCTCAAGCTCTTTCTTTCTATCCTTTCAAATCTCTAAGAGCTTCATTTCGGTGCCAAGTGAAACCTCCATTGAAGGGGGAAAAATAAGCTTGAGGAGTTCATTAGCTTCTCCACTCTCTTAAGGTAAGGAATATGTAAGAAAATCTAGGTTTCCACCATTTTTCTTCATTACCGAAAATCTATACTCATGGTGCTTCATTGTTATGCCTTGTTCTAGCTTGTTTTCTATTCTCCAAGGGCTAGAGGAGGTCCTTCTTGCTTCATATCCAAGCCTATTCTAAGACTCCATGGTAAAACAATCAATTTAATACCTTAAAGCACATTTTTAACCTAGGGTTTGTTCCTTAAGGTTAATGTATTATCTAGCACTCATTAGAGTCATTGGATATTGGTTAGAACATTGGCAAGGAGAGTTTAAGTGGTGACCGAGATTGTTCAAGGAAAAAGGCTAAGGAGGAAAGTTTGTGAGCTTGTAAAAGAACAAGGTAAATTACTTACCTTAAGGTGTTTTATTGTTTAAGGGGATGGGATTTAGATATGTGATGAGTTTAGTGTAGAGTTTACACTAGGAAAGGGCTATAAAAACCTAGGAGAAACAATTATTACATTTGAGAACTTGTGATTAAAGAGCAAATGGAAATGAGATAGTTAGATAATTCAAGGTGAATTATAAGAACACTTATATAGCAATGGGAGCCATGTTGTGTTTATTTGCAGGTCAAAGGCAAATATTGTGGGAAATTTAGTGCTTACTATTTATGCGTTTAAGGGCCTAAGTGCCAAGCAATTTAAATTATGCACTATATTGTGATGTGGTGTAATTGGGTGATGTTTTGTGTGTGAGAATGCTCTTGATGGATTTTAGTGTTGTTGGATGTTTAATGGTGAAAACAATGTGTTTTGGTGTAACAAGATGTTAGTAGAACCCATGTCAAAAATTAGGTAATGTATAAGAAGTTTTAGGTGTTTAAATAAGCTTTGGTGAACTAGGAAGTGTTAGAAATGAATAAGTATTTTACTAAAGGAAGAACCAAGTATTAAGGTGTTCAAAATGCAAAAAAAATAAGACTTAGGCATTATCTTAGAGGATTTAGAATCAAATGGGTGTTTTGGAATACACCAAAGTCATTTTGGAGTGTGTTGAGACTTATGCAAACTTTGGTAAACAAGGAGAAAGTATAAACTTGTAAAAGGATTTCACGAATGACATTAGGAAATTTGGTTTGTAAGAAGAGATGCTTGGGAGATGATGTTGTAATGGAGAGGAAACATTTTGGTATAATGGTTATCATAGGTATGAAACACCACTTAGAAACTTAAGGAGAAAACAATATAAGTGTTGGGGATTATGGTAAGAAATGAGTAAGTGTCAAAGGATATAGAAGGTGAGTTTTCTGGCACGTCCGAACTTCTGTCGGAATTTGGAAGCTCGGACATGCCCTGTTGCGTTTAAATTTTCTGAGTTTCGGACACACCCATCTCTTTTCTCTGGTTTTGTTTCGACTTGAGTCCGAACTTTGGGAAGCTCGGACACATGTTCGGACACTTGAAATTTTTCCTTCGGTTTTTTTCCTCGACCTATGTCCGAACTTTGGAAACTCGGACACATGTTGGGACATACGTCTGGTTTCACCCCTTTGAGTCTCGACCAATGTCCGAACTTTGGAAACTCGGACACAAGTTCAGACAAGGTACTGTTTTGACCAAACAACTTTGTTTAAGGTTAGAAACCGATGTCTAATGATGGTGATTAATTAGTAATGATGTTATTGGGTTGTCTATGACATGTTTAATGGGTAAAATGGCTACTAAGTGGGTGAATGAATGTAAGAGACAATAAGAAACAATGCACTTAAACGTTTAAGATAAAAACCACAAGGACTTAGTAAATGACAATGGGTAAATGTTAGTGTTTAGAAAGGTTAAGTAGTGAATAACGTTAAGTTGAGCTAAATAATGACTTAAAACTGAATGAATGTTTTAAGATTTGTGAATTGGGACTTGGAAGGAGATAAACCGAACAATCGCCGACGGTGAACGGTACAGTCTTTCATGTGACCTGCTTGCTAACGAGGTGTCCCTCGGCTTGTGTGCTATCTGTTTAATTGCTATGACTAAGACAAGATAAAGCATGCAACTGTTTATACTTCTTCTCGTTGTGAACGTGTTTTCTTTACACTAACCCGCGAGACTTGAGATCGTTACTAACTAAGTTTAGTACTTATTGAGTTAAGAAAAGGAGTTAAGTATTGGTGTATGTTGGTTAATACCCGTTAAGGTTTAACTAACACATGGTTTGTAAGATTTTCACTAACTGGAACTTAAGGGGGGAGTGAGGAACCCGGGACTGACTCCGGTCATGCATGCTAAGGAAAGGGGGTCGGTATCTGAATCAGATCCGTCCTCCGCTTAAGGACTTGTCTTCGCACTTGTTGCCTAGGGTCGGGTGCCGGCTCAGCTACACTGGACTCCCGTCCAAGGTAGGTGGCATTAAGATGGTGCGGTAGGATCACCTAAATCCTTAGTTTAAGATAAGATACAACCATTTCCATTCTAGATAAGTTTTGTATACTGAGATTAAGATAAGGATAAGACTGAGGTAAGTTAAGGTGAACTGAGGTTAAGTGGAATCAGGTCTAAGGAGGTGGTTACCAACCCGCTTGGTAAGGGAACGCTAGAGTCGTTCATTTGTGTTTGAACTATGTATGTTCATCTGTGGATGGTTTTTTATTGCACTTTGTATTATGATTGTGTATCTATCAATTTCCATGCTATCGACAATTAGTCGTCGTAGCCCCGTTAGCTTGGGGGCCACGAGAGGGTCGTACCAGCATCCGTGCTGACCCCTTTGGGGGCTGTTTTTACACTTGCAGGTAAGAGGCCGATGAAGTCACACCACGAGAGTAGGAGCGGTTAGACTTTGGATGGGTTACTTATTTTTGAGCATGGGTTGCGCATGTGCGCCTGTCTGTTTATACTTAAACTGATGTAAGTTTGTGTCTATGACTTATGTAAGACCCCCAAACACTGGCCTAGGAGTTAGGGGTATTACATGCCGCGTATTATTACATAATAACGCAAGGCTCTAATAAATGAGCTTAAACAGATAATCAAACAAGGCCCAAAATGAATACTTGAATAAAGGTATATCAAAGAGATGTTGAAACATCCCAAAAGTCATTACAGAACCCACCAAACGAATATCAAAAGCGGAAGCTAACTGAAAGGCCCAAAGGCTCAAAGTCAAATACAAATTTCTCAAAAGAATTCAAATAACAAAACAAACTAAGCTCCAGAGTTGAGCAAGTGACCTTCGCCGATCAATCTGCAATGTTAGATAGAGTAGGAGAATGAGCAAACAACTATGCCCAGTAGATGACCAACTTCATCAACCAGCATAGTCAAAATATTTTAAGAATACTAACAAAACAGAAGGAGTCGCAAGGAGTCCATAATCATGTCAGAAAATAGAAGCAGAAGTCCACTCAATGAAGGACCAAACAGAGTCAGAAGCAGACGGAATCAGAAAACAGAGCGGGACACTAGTTGATCACGGCATACAGACAGAACGAGCAACCAGCTCGTGAACAGAACGAGGAAACCTCACTCGTAAACAGAACAGATGAAACACCTGTGAACAGAACGGGGAACATCACCCGTGAACAGAAGGATCCTACATAGCGCGCTACGAGACAGCGAGACCAGCCATCCAAAGGTTCAGACACAGAGATAACTAGGTCCCAAAACAGAAGCTTAAAACAATTAAGCATATGTGCACCAAGGCACCAGAAAGCACATAAGTAGCTTGGAAATCAGAAGGGGAATCCCATCCCGTAAACGGAAGTCAAAACAGAGCTCAAACGAGCAAGTTATGGTCAAAACAGATGCCCGTCCGAACTTGTGTCCGGACATCAATGTTCGGACACAAGTCGAACCATAAAACAGAAACAGAACAGAGGTGTCCGAACATCAAAGCTCGGACTAATGTTCGGACGCTTTTCGGAAATCAAATATGTGTAGAGTCCGAGCTTGTGTCCGGACATCAATGTTCGGACACAAGTCGAAGCAAAATCAGAAGAATGAGAATAGTGTGTCCGAACTTCTGTCCGGACTTACAAGTTCGGACACCATTCAAGACTTGTAATTCGGACTCGTCCTCGCACCCCGTCCGAACATCGAAGCTCGGACGGAAGTTCGGACACGTCAAAAAGTTCAGAACTTCAAAGCGCAGAAGGGCATGTCCGGACTTCCAAGGTCGGACGGAAGTTCGGACGCGCCGAAAAACTCAGAAAACAGAGGCGATTTTTCAGACAAACAGAGGCACCAAAACAATGTCAAAACGTTATGAGTATGCAGAAAACAACCTTGGGGGTTTGTGCAATATTAAACAACACTCAAACAGACGAATTCGCAAACCCAGAGCAGAGACGGAACACAATCAATACCAGAATTGAAACTCCCCAAGGCTGAACACACTAATCGAATCCATCAGCCACCTACCTCAATTACAGCAGAGACGAAACCCAAACTGACTAGCAGAGTCCAGACCAACGCAGTTCCAGCAACGCAGACCAACAATGCAGACCCGAACACTGAACAACCACAAACGCAGAAAAACCAATTCAGAAACGCAACCCTAACCCTGAACTGAAACTGCAATCCGAAACTGAAATACAACCCTCACCTGATTCTGCCAACGGAATCGCAGAGAGACCAACCGCAGAAGAAATAGAACGGCACATGAGCCAACGCTGAATCACAATCAGATTGTAGAAACCTAAATCAGAATGAGAGCAGACTTCCCAATTGCAGAATTGCACAAGAACAAACTGACGCCCTTACCTTAATCTGAACCGGAGTGCAACAGAGAGAAGGATCCACAGCAGAACTCGAATTGCAAGAACACCACAGCAGGACTTGGGCACTTGATTGAGCGTACTTTTGGAAGAGAGAGAACAGAGAAGAGAGGAGCGTATTGACGGTATTTCAAAACTGACAAAGTGAGGGGAAAGAATGAACGTCGTGGGAACGTGATTAGAAGAGAGGATAATTAACGAGGAAATAAATAAATTAAGGGTATTATCCTCACCAGGGATTATACTGATGGAAAAACAAATGACCTCCTCATCCCCAACTTATTTAAGAAGGTCTTCCTTGTCCTAAGTAAAGTAAGTTAACTTAGGATATTGAAGAACGAAATAAAAAGAATGTAACGAACTTTGGGTTATAACATCTCCTCCCCCTTAAAAGAATTTCGTCCTCGAAATTAAAACATACCTACTGCTCGAAAAGGGCGGGGAACTTGGAGCGCACTCGCTTTCGACCTCCCCGGTCGCCTCCTCCTCTGACTGACCCGACCACTACACCTTCACCAAGGGCATGGTCTTACTCCTGAGCTTGCGGACATCCCGCGCTAAAATCCTCGAAGGAACTGCCTCGAACGTGAAGTCCTCCCTCAACTGAAGCGGACTGAAGTCGATCACATGCGATGGGTCCGGGATATACTTCCTCAGCATAGACACATGGAAGACACTGTGAACTCCAGCCAACGACGGTGGCAAAGCAAGACGGTAGGCAACCGGTCCGATCCTCTCCAGGATCTCAAAAGGACCCACAAAGCGAGGGCTAAGCTTGCCTCTCTTCCCAAACCGAACAACTACTCGAACTGGAGAAACCTTCAGATACACATGGTCGCCCACCTCAAACTCTAGAGGTCGTCTCCTCTGATCGGCGTAACTCTTCTGACGACTCTGAGCTACAAGCAGACGCTCTCTGATAGACTGAATTTTAGCAACAGCATCCTCGACCAAGTCCGGCCCAACAACTGCTCTCTCCTTCAGATCATTCCAACAGATGGGTGATCTGCACCTCCTACCATACAAAGCCTCAAACGGGGCCATTCCGATACTAGTCTGGAAGCTGTTATTGTACGCAAACTCTATCAGCGCCACGTGCTGATCCCAGCTGCCCCCAAAGTCAAGCACGCATGCTCTGAGCATGTCCTCCATTACTTGATTCGTCCTCTCGGTCTGACCATCTGATTGAGGATGATACGCTGAACTGAAAGACAACTTCGTCCCCATAGCCTGATGTAAACTCTGCCAGAATCTGGATACGAAGCGCGGGTCTCTGTCAGACACGATAGAAGCAGGAACTCCATGCAGACGCACTATCTCATCCATATATAACTGCGCCAAGCGATGTAAACTGAAAGTCTTCCTGACAGGCAAGAAATGAGCACTCTTCGTGAGTCTGTCCACTATCACGCAAACTGCATCAAAACCCCTCGGAGTCTTAGGCGGTCCCATAACAAAGTCCATACCGACGCTCTCCCACTTCCACTCCGGAACGGGAAGAGGCTGAAGCAAGCCAGCTGGTCTCTGATGCTCGGCTTTGACCTGCTGACAGGTCCGACATCTGGATACAAAGTCAGAAATATCCCTCTTCATGTTACTCCACCAGAACGTCTCCGAAGGTCCCGGTACATCTTCACACCACCTGGGTGTACCGAGTACGGGGCTCCATGAGCCTCCTGCATGATCTCACGTCTCAAAGCGTCGTCTGCACACAAACACGGTCTCTGAACCTCAAGCAGCCATCCTCTGAAACTCTGAACTCAGACTCCTGACCGGAAGAGATACTCTCTCTGATCTTACACAAACCGACATCGAGCTCCTGACTGGCCTTGATCCGGTCGATCAAGGTAGGCTGAATCTGCAACGCTGCTAACATCCCAGACTCTCTGGACGGACGACCCAGATACCCATACGCTGCAACTCGAGAGCAGACCTCTGCACCCCAGACAAAGCACAAACGGCCCCAGACGGACCCCTCCTACTGAGCGCATCAGCAACCACATTCGCCCTACCCGATGGTAGAGGATCTCCAAATCATAATCGTGTAGCAACTCTAGCCACCTCCTCTGCCTCAAGTTCAACTCCTTCTGAGTGAACAAGTACTTGAGGCTCTTGTGGTCTGTATACACCTTGCACGCCACTCCATATAGATAGTGCCTCCAAATCTTTAACGCAAAGACCACGACAGCCAGCTCTAGGTCGTGTGTCGGATAGTTCTTCTCATATGGCTTCAACTGACGAGAGCCATATGCTACTACCTTCCCATGCTGCATCAGAACACACCCAAGTCCTTATGGGATGCATCGCAGAAAACCTCTAGTCCGTCATTACCCTCTGGAAGGGTCAGAATCGGCGCAGACGTCAACCTCCTCTGCAGCTCCTGAAAACACAGCTCACATGCCTCACTCCACTCGAACTTCACATCCTTCTGCAGTAGACGAGTCAAAGGGATCACTAGCTTGGAGAAGCCCTCCACAAACTTACGATAGTAGCCCGCTAATCCAAGGAAGCTACGAATCTCTCCAACATTAGTAGGCCTGGCCCACTCAGTAATAGCTCTAATCTTCTCCGGATCCACGGAGATACCATCCTTGGAGACAACATGTCCCAAGAACACCACCTGATCCAACCAGAACTCACACTTCTTCAGCTTCGCGTACAGCTCCTTCTCCCTCAGAGTCTGGAGAACAGTCCTCAAATGCCCCTCGTGCTCCTCAGCACTCTTGGAATACACCAAGATATCATCTATAAACACCACGACGAACTGGTCTAGAAAGGGCTTGAACACCCGGTTCATCATGTCCATAAACACAGAAGGCGCATTCGTCAAACCGAATGGCATCACTAGGAACTCGTAATGTCCATAACGAGTCCTGAAGGCGGACTTAGGCACGTCGTCTGCCTTAATCCTCAGCTGATGATAACCAGACCTCAGATCGATCTTCGAAAACACCTTAGCTCCTGCTAACTGGTCGAACAAATCATCTATGCGCGGGAGAGGGTACCTATTCTTAATGGTAACCTTGTTGAGCTCCCTGTAGTCAATGCACAAACGCATGCTACCGTCCTTCTTCTTAACAAATAACACTGGCGCTCCCCAAGGCGACACACTAGGGCAAATGAAACCCTTGTCCAACAACTCCTGCAACTGAACCTTAAATTCCTTGAGCTCAGCAGGTGCCATGCGGTATGGGGCCTTAGAAATGGGCTAGTCTCAGGTGCGAGCTCGATCGAGAACTCCACCTCTCTGACAGGGGGAAGCCCAGGTACGTCATCCTGGAACACATCTGGGAAGTCTCTGACCACTGGAATCTCCTCCAACTTCGCATCCTTGCGAACCTCAGGGATGTAACACATATCCCTGGCATCCCTTCCTAGAAAGAAACGCCTGCATAGCTGATATGACTGGCGGCGAGCACGGGAGTCCATTCCCTGCTACAACTAGGCGGGGCTGACCCGGCTCCTCAAAAGTGACTCTCGAAGCAGCACAATCAATGTGGGCATGGTGCGCAGCAAGCCAATCCATGCCCAGAATCACATCAAAATTGTCATCTCCATCGGATGAGGTCAGCACACAGAATCCATCCTGACTAACACAGGACTAGCTTTACAACAGAATTCAAAAGCATAGAAGAGTCCCTAACCAATGGACTATGCACACATAACTCAACACCCAGAGGCACAACAGGCAAACCGAGCTCACCCACTAACTCAGCAGAAATAAAAGAGTGGGTGGCTCCAGAGTCAAACAAACAGAAGACAGAACGAGAAGACGGTGGAGAATACCTGTACAACTCTGTCAGTCGATCGGTCTCCTCTCCAGCCATCGCGTACACTCTGGCCTGGCCCTGGGGCTTCTTCTGCTCAGCCCGGTCTCGATCTCTAGACCCAGATGCAGATCCTCCAGCTCCACCTCCAGAGCTACCCCTGCTCCTCTCAGCCCGAGGGCAGTCAGCTATCCTATGCTCCAAGGACCACACTTGAAGCAGGCTCCGGACTTCCTGTAGCAGTCCTGGCCTCGGTGAAACTTGCCACAGACCTGGCACTTCGGGCAGCTGACGAAGACGAACCACCTCTATCTCTCGAACGGTCCCCAGAGCGGTCTCCAGCTCGGTCTCCAGTCGACTGCTTCTTCTGAGAAGCAGGCTGATCCCTCCTATCACTCTCGTCAGACCTCTGCTTCCTCTTCTGGTCCTTCCCGCCAGACTGGCGGCCCCTCAATCAGCCTCTACCAACAGGGCGACATCAGCAACGTCCCTGAAGGTCTTGTGACGCAGCGGCGTCACATCAGAGTGAATGTCTGGCCTCAGACCGCTCTCAAACTTCCTGGCCTTTCTATGCTCGTCCGGCTCAGGTGCAAACTTCGACAGACTGATAAACTTCCTGACATACTCCTCCACACTCATATCGCGCCCCTAGCGAAGCCTATTATACTCCAAGATGCGCTGGTCCTTATAGACGTCGGGGTAGAACTGCTTGTTGAACTCCCCGGTAAACTGGTCCCACGTCCAAGGCTGTGGGAACTTCCCCATCACAGACCTCCACCACTCCTTGGCTTCGGCCTTAAAAAGAAAGGTGGCGAAATCCACCTTCTGCTCCTCCTTAGAGCCCATGACTCGTAGCAAGTCCTCGACCTCAGTCAACCAATGACTGGCCTCCTGGGGGTCTCCTGCCCCGTCGAACGATGGCGGCTTCAGCTTCATGAACTCCTGAAGCGCCTTCACATTCCAGCATCCGCCCCAGCTGGGCCTGCTGCGTCAGCTGGTCCTCCTCCTGCTGGTCCACCCCCTGCAGCCATGGTCTGCATGAGCTGCGTCATAAACTGCTGAACAGCATCAGCAACATTTCCTGGAGCCCTTCTAGGCGGCATTCTGAAAGTCCAACAGCAAGCAGTTAGACTTAGACACTAGCACTGACGTTTCTGACTGACTGGCTAACTAAAATCCCAGCAGATTAGAGCCCAGAGCTCTGATACCACTAAATGTAACACCCCCAAACACTGGCCAAGGAGTGAGGGGTATTACATGCCGCGTATTATTACATAATAACGCAAGGCTCTAATAAATGAACATAAACAGATAATCAAACAAGGCCCAAAACGAATACTTGAATAAAGGTATATCAAAGAGATGTTGAAACATCCCAAAAGTCATTACAGAACCCACCAAACGAATATCAAAAGCGGAAGCTAACTGAAGAGGCCCAAAGGCTCAAAGTCAAATACAAATGTCTCAAAAGAATTCAAATAACAAAACAAACTAAGCTCCAGAGCTGAGCAAGTGACCTTTGCCGATCAATCTGCAATATTAGATAGAGTAGGGGAATGAGCAAACAACTATGCCCAGTAGATGACCAACTTCATCAACCAGCATGCTCAAAACATTTTAAGAATACTAATAAAACAGAAGGAGTCGCAAGGAGTCCATAATCATGTCAGAAAATAGAAGCAGAAGTGCACTCAATGAAGGACCAAACAGAGTCAGAAGCAGACGGAATCAGAAAATAGAGCGGGATACTAGTTGATCATGACATACAGACAGAACGAGCAACCAGCTCATGAACAGAACGAGGAAACCTCACTCGTAAACAGAACAGATGAAACACCTGTGAACAGAACGGGGAACATCACCCGTGAACAGAAGGATCCTTCATAGCGCACTACGAGACAGCTAGACCAGCCATCCAAAGGTTCAGACACAAAGATAACTAGGTCCCAAAACAGAAGCTTAAAACAATTAAACATATGTGCACCAAGGCACAAGAAAGCACATAAGTAGCTTGGAAATCAGAAGGGGAATCCCATCCCACAAACGGAAGTTAAAACGGAGCTCAAACGAGCAAGTTATGGTCAAAACAGATGCCCGTCCGAACTTGTGTTCGGACACAAGTCGAACCTTAAAACAGAAACAGAGCAGAGGTGTCCGAACATCAAAGCTCGGATTGATGTTCGCACGCTTTTCGGAAATCAAATACGTGTAGAGTCCGAGCTTGTGTCCGGACATCAATGTTCGGACACAAGTCGAAGCAAAATCAGAATAATGAGAACAGTGTGTCCGAACTTCTGTCCGGACTTACAAGTTCGGACACCATTCGAGACTTGTAAGTCGGACTCGTCCTCGCACCCCGTCTGAACATCGAAGCTCGGACGGAAGTTCGGACACGTCAAAAAGTTCAGAACTTCAAAGCGCAGAAGTGCATGTCCGAACATCCAAGGTCGGACGGAAGTTCGGACGCGCCGAAAAACTCAGAAAACAGAGGCGATTTTTCACACAAACAGAGGCACCAAAACAATGTCAAAACGTTATGAGTTTACAGAAAACAACCTTAGGGGTTTGTGCAATATTAAACAACACTCAAACAGACGAATTCGCAAACCCAGAGCAGAGACGGAACACAATCAATACCAGAATTGAAACTCCCCAAGGCTGAACACACTAATCGAATCCATCAGCCACCTACCTCAATTACAGTAGAGACGAAACCCAAACTGACTAGCAGAGTCCAGACCAACGCAGTTCCAGCAACGCAGACCAACAATGCAGACCCGAACACTGAACAACCACAAACGCAGAAAAACCAAATTCAGAATCGCAACCCTAACCCTGAACTGAAACTGCAATCCGAAACTGAAATACAACCCTCACCTGATTCTGCCAACGGAATCGCAGAGAGACCAACCGCAGAAGAAATAGAACGGCACAGGAGCCAACGCTGAATCACAATCAGATTGTAGAAACCTAAATCAGAATGAGAGCAGACTTCCCAATTGCAGAATTGCACAAGAACAAACTGACGCCCTTACCTTAATCTGAACCGGAGTGCAACAGAGAGAAGGATCCACAGCAGAACTCGAATTGCAAGAACACCACAGCAGGACTTGGGCACTTGATTGAGCGTACTTTTGGAAGAGAGATAACAGAGAAGAGAGGAGCGTATTGACGGTATTTCAAAACTAACAAAGTGAGGGGAAAGAATGAACGTCGTGGGAACGTGATTAGAAGAGAGGATAATTAACGAGGAAATAAATAAATTAAGGGTATTATCCTCACCAGGGATTATACTGATGGAGAAACAAATGACCTCCTTGTCCCCAACTTATTTAAGAAGGTCTTCCTTGTCCTAAGTAAAGTAAGTTAACTTAGGATAACGAAGAACGAAATAAAAAGAATGTAACGAACTTTGGGTTATAACAACTTAGATACTTAAACTCGGTTAGTTGGTGGTATCTTGGTTGGTGGTATTTTGGTCGGTTGTATATTTTGGATAAGTACTGTAAGTTTGTAAGGTCGGTATATTCTAATGATCAGACGGTGGCAAGGTCCCGGTGTTTGTTATATCCGCTGCGACGTTTGTGATTAAGTTGTTAAGTTTTGCGATATCCATGAATGGCTTTGGACGGGGTGTTACAAAAGTGGTATCAGAGCGTACGCTCTGATCAAGAAATACCGGACATAAATAACCACCGAGTTAGGTTATGAGTTAAGATATAAGTAATGGGTTAAGGGTGTGAGAAGTTAGTGTGAGTAGAGTCAGATGACCACTGTTAAGTGTGGATCGTCTTTACCGTCTACGGACGTTATAAATTCGTTAACCGAAACAGTGGTGGATACGAATCTAATGTGAGTTGTGACTGTTCAGATGTTAGGAAGGAGAGGCCGAGGCCGTGGTAGAGGCGACGATGCTTCAGAGATACCGGGAGGGCAGACGATCGCAGAGATCATAGCTGCCGCTTTAGGGCACATGGGCTATCAGCCTGGCGTGGGTGCACCACCTCCACCGCCACAGCCCCGGGAACCGAATTGGGTGAAGAGTCTGGCTGACCTTCGACCCGCACACTTTAAGGGGGAGACAGATCCCGCTAAGCTCGAGGCGTACATCTCCGAGACCCTTGATGTCCCTGCTGGGATCAAGGTGCGCCTAGCTGCATTTTATCTGAAGGGAGCGGCAGGCGATTGGTGGAAGCTGGTGAGGGCCGAGCATGTGGCCAATCCAAAGTTCGGCTGGGAGCAGTACACCGCACTACTACGAGCAAAGTACTACCCCGCCCATGTTCAGACGAAGAAGCGCTTACAGTTGGATGCGCTTAAGCAGACGGACAAGATGACTGTAGACGAGTATTACTCGGAGTTTACCGTCTTGCTTCATCTTCTACCGGGTCTTGGATATTCAGACCAGATCCTGGTGGACCGCTTCTATGGCGGGCTTAGCCATCGACTCCGCTACGGCATGGGGCCGACGAGTTATACTACCTTGCAGGTAATAAGAGTAATTGAAATATGAGTAAGTAACAATGGTTTAGACTTTGAAATATAAGAGAAACTAATACTTTGGAAAGCAAGAGTGCTATCATGCCACTGCTAAGGTTGATATAACCGTCCAGCTGAGGGACGAGGACAATGCTAAGAGAAAGAACGCCGGGAAGAGCACCGAGCATCAAGGGCAAGGAGGGTACAAGAAACAGAAGTACCAGCCTCAAGCCCAGAAAGGTCAGAACCAAAAAGGGAAGGAGGAAAAGGAGAAGGCTCCGGAAGAGCCACTGAAGTTGACATATGCATATGCAGCTAAGCCCCTGCGCTCAAGGGCGCCAAAGGGTAAAGACGTTAATATAGAGTGAGTTAAGAGACAATTAGCAACCGTTTAAGATATGAGTTCTAATGTTGTAAATGATCAGGATCTGAGACTGATAAGGGAGCCGGTGGTGGCTACCAGCGACGCTACATCTGTCAGTGGTGCCACAAGGACCACCCCAGGCTTGATTGTAAGGGGAACAAGGTGGAGTGCAACTATTGTGGGGTATACGGGCACCGAGCATACGAGTGCTTCAAGAACCCCGCTAGCAGGGCCTTTAGGCCCGAGATGAGGGGCAAGGGCAAGACTGATCAGGGAGCTGGATCTGACAGTCAGAAGAGAGTGCAGCAAGCTGCAGACAAGAACCCACGGGTGGCCCAGAAGTCGGGACCCACACTACACATGGTGGACCAGGACGATGAGCCTGAACCCTCATCGAGACCAGGTACTGCTAAAACCGTTAAGTGATATAATTACCTGCTTACCGCATTATCATGCATGTTTGGTGAATAATTGAGTTAAGTGAGAATAAGATAAGATTAGAACTTAAGTGAGATATGACCTATTACCACCCTAGGAAACTTCAACATTTGCTATCCAATGCCTTCAACACCTAACCCGGAATACACCGACATCGAAACCCGAGACTTTCCAACCGGACAATGTCAGGTCATCCGCCCAGGTATGATATTATTAAGGGGATTCCTGACACCCGAAGCACAGATAGCCATCATCATGAGATGCAGTCAACTAGGAGTGGGACCAGGAGGTTTTTATACACCGGAGTACCCAGGAGGAGCAAGGATGAAATTAAAGATGATGAGCTTAGGAAAGGATTGGAATCCGTACCAAGACCTATAGACCACGAGAATGCAAGATGGAGTCTCACCACCGGGGATACCCGAAGAGTTCCATCCGGTTATTACACAAGTCGTGGACATCGCTCAGTAGTTGGAGGCTAACCCGATTCCAGACATACAAGCGGACATCGGCATTGTAAACTTCTTTGGGAAAGACGGGCGACTCGGACTACATCAGGACAAGGACAAGACAACGGAGTCTCTCGAAAGAGGGATACCCGTAGTGTCTTGGTCCATTGGGGATGACGCTGAATTTTTGTACGGCGAGCAGAAGCGTGCGGACCGTGCTAATAAGTTAATACTTAAGTCAGGGGATGTATTAGTTATGCGAGGAGAATCAAGGATTTTCTACCATGGGATTAAGAGAATCAAGCTGAATACAGCATCGTCAGTAGTAATCAATGCGACACATATGAGACCAGGATGGTTAAACCTAACCTTTAGATAATATTAGCCATGTAATGTTTTAGTATGGGATAAGGAATGAGATGTAAGATTAAAGCACATGTTGTAAATAGGATGGTTATGAATAAAATAACAGTGTTGTTCATATAAATTGTTACGACTCTTGTTATACCATCATTACTCATGAAACTTGTGAATACAATTAGGTCATGGACTCGGTACAGAAGGTGCGTTAAGCATACTTACAGAGGCACAGGCCGACGCCAGCGGTACTATCCTCACTGGCACCTTTCCTATTAATGGAATTGAGGCATCAGTTCTCTTCGACTCAGGGGCCTCGCATACCTTTGTCTCGGCATCTTTCGCGAGAAGGTTGGGGCTAGACACTGATGAGCTACCCGACTTCACGGTTACGCTCCCGTCTAAGGAGAAGGTTCGTTGCACTCGCTACTACCGAGGAGCCATTGTCAGTATTAAGGGGGAAGACTTTCCAGTCAGTTTTATTGAGTTCAGGGAGTTGGGATTTGATGTCTTCGGATGAACTGGTTGGAGTGGCACAAAGGTCGTATCCTCTGCGCCGAGCATAGATTGCTGCTCAGGAGCCCGTGTGGGGTAACGATATCATACCGCCAGAGGCCCAGAGAGCCTTCAACTAAGATCATCACCGCTATGGCAATGTATAAGGAGTTGAGGAGAAAGGAAGAAGTGTACCTCTGCTATGTACAGGACATAGAGAGAGACCCGAGTTCGACCCCGACTTACCGGTAGTGTCGGAGTTCCCCGACCTCTTTCCACGGGAACTGCCTGGCATGCCACCCACTCGGGTGGTAGAGTTCACCATCGAGCTGCTACCTGGTACCGGACCTATAGCCAAGGCACCATACCACATGGCTCTGGCAGAGATGAATGAGTTAAAAGAGTAGTTAAAGGATTTGTTAGACAAGGGATTTATCAGACCGAGTGTATCACCTTGGGGAGCGCCAGTTCTCTTCGTGAAGAAGAAGAATGGTAGTCTCCGCCTCTGCATCGACTACAGAGAGTTGAATTCAGTGACTATGAAGAATAAGTACCCACTACCCCGCATTGATGATCTGTTCGATCAGTTAAAGGGGGCATCCGTGTTTTCCAAGATTGATCTCAGATCGGGGTATCATCAGATAGCCATTAAGGAGGGAGATATTGAGAAGACGGCATTCTGGACACGATACGGCCATATGAGTTTACAGTGATGCCGTTCCGCTTGTCGAACGCACCGGTGAAATTTATGGATCTGATGAACCGCTTGTTCCGGGAGCAGCTGGACAAGTCGGTTGTGGTATTCATTGATGACATTTTAATATATTCGGAATCAAGAGCTGAGCATGAGGAACATCTGAGGAGGGTATTGGAGATACTAAGGGAGAACCAGCTATATGCTAAGTTCTCCAAGTGTGAGTTTTGGCTTGACCAGGTCTCTTTCCTGGGTCATGTCATCTCAGATGCTGGGATCTCGGTGGATCCAGCAAAGATTGATGCCGTGCGTACTTGGCCGAGACCGAAGACAGTTACCGACATTCGGAGCTTCCTTGGCTTGGCAGTTTACTACCGGCGGTTTGTTAAAGATTTCAGCAAGGTCGCAAAGCCGATGACCAGTCTGATGAAGAAAGATGCACCGTTCTTATGGACGGCTGACTGTGAGAGATCATTCCAGAGTTTAAAAGACTCACTGACCAATGCACTGGTTCTGACCATTCCAGACGGTACGGAGGGCTTTGAGGTCTACTATGATGCATCTGGCAGAGGGCTGGGTTGCGTGCTCATGCAACATGGCAAGGTGGTGGCATATGCCTCACGCCAGTTGAAGAAACATGAGGAGAACTACCTCACACATGATTTAGAGCTGGGAGCTGTGGTCTTCGCTTTGAAGATATGGCACCATTACTTATACGGGGTTAGTGTGATGATCTATACGATCACAAGAGCATGAAATATATATTCACTCAGAAGGAGTTGAATCTCAGACAAAGGAGAAGGTTAGAATTTCTGAAAGACTATGACATTGACCTCCAATACAAAGAAGGGAAGGCCAATGTTGTAGCGGATGCCCTGAGCCGTCGAGCACACTCACTGCATTCACTAATCTCTTCCTCCAGTTTGGTTGATGAGGTGCGAGAAGCTCAGAGGGCAGATGAGTATATGAGAGAGGTCAGACAGAAGCTGACAGATGGTACCTTTGAGAGTCAGAAATATGACTTCAGACTTCACGACGATGATCTGATCAGACTTAAGGGCCGGTTATGCATACCACGGGGCAACACGGATCTAAAAGACTGTATACTTAGAGAGTCACACTGTTCGTCAGTTTCCATCCATCCGGGAGCCTCTAAGATGTATAAAGACATGAAGAGATACTTCTGGTGGTTGGGGATGAAGACAGATGTTACCGATTTCGTCTTGAGGTGTCTCACATGCCAGAAGGTGAAATTCGAGCACCGATGACCGGGCGGAATGGTACAGTCGATGCCAGTTCCGGAATGGAAGTTCCATGACATCTCCATGGACTTCGTGGTTGGACTCCCACCTGCTAGGGGAGGTCTCAACATGATATGGGTGGTGGTGGATCGCCTTACCAAAGTTGCCCGATTCATACCGATGAAGGATACTTGGAAGGTGACCAAATTAGCTGAGCTATTTGAGAATGAAATCATGAGACATCACGGGATACCATAGACCATAGTGTCAGATAGAGATACCCGATTCCTTTCAAGGTACTAGAGAGCTACTAGAGAAGCGTTGGGTACAGAACTGAAGTTGAGTACCGTGTTCCATCCTCAGACAGATGGTCAGACTTAGCGTACGATTCAGACACTTGAGGACATGCTGAGAGCATGTGCCTTAGACTTCCAGGGTAGTTAGATCGACAAATTACATCTGATCGAGTTTTCATATAACAACAGCTATCACGCTACGATCAAGATGGCACCTTTTCAAGCGTTGTATGGTAGACCATGTCGTACACCGCTCTGTTGGGATGAGTCGAGTGAGACGGTCATTATAGGACCAGAATACTTAAAACAAGTTAAGGCTGAAGTTCAGCAAATCAGGGAGAATATGAAAGCTGCTCAAGATAGGCAGAAGTCGTATGCTGATGTTCAACGACAAGACCTGGAGTTCGTAGTGGGCGACCGGGTATTTATGCGGGTATCACCGATGAAGGGTGTGTTTAGATTCGGGTAGAAGGGCAAGCTGAGCCCTAAATTTTTTGGTCCTTATGAGATTACGGAGCGGGTGGGCCCGGTTGCTTACAGGTTGAATTTACCTACTGAGCTGGGTAAAGTGCATGATGTTTTTCATGTTTCACAGCTAAAGAAATACATGCACCACCCCTCCCATGTGTTAGAACCTGAGAGGCTGACATTAGAACCGAATATGAGATCAGTGGAGATTCCTCAGAGGATCTTGGATAGACTAGGTACACTCGCCATAAGTCAGTGCGACTGGTGAAGGTTCTTTGGTCTAACCAAGATGTCGAAGAGGCCACGTGGGAATTAGAGGATAAGATGAGGTCGAAGTACCCTTTTTTGTTTACCGACTAAGTCATCTGTATAGGGTACGGGGCGTACCCCTTTTTAAGGGGGGTAGAGCTTCCTCGCTTTTGAGTTAGTAAATGAACATGTTTGTCGTTTTGTTTGGTTGATGTAAGATGTGGTTTGTGTAAGTTTTGTGTAAGTTATTACACCTTGGTGGTAAGTTTGAGATATGTATAATACTTACGTATTGTATTTGTGGTAGACCCTTGAGTCTTGAGATGTGTGAATGAGAATATAAGATGTGCTGTTAAGATTAAGGAATTGAGTATCGTGAATGATTTAGTACACGCGTGAACTTTGGGGACAAAGTTCTTTTAAGGGGGGTAGATTGAAATACCCCAAACTTAGATATGGTGTTTAAGTGATAAACTAAGATATGAAGCTAAATAATGCCTTAGAAACATTAGGGGAACAATTTAAATCACAGAAACATAAGGAATGCCAAAGAGTAGTTTAGAAAAAATGTGCTCTAATCTTGGAGAGACTTGGGTGAGCACCCAAATATCATGCTAAGACCTTAGTAATATCCCTAATGATCATTTTAAACCAATTACCAAAGAAAACCAAGCTTGAAAACAAGTTAAAACACAAAAATGTGCTTTAAGGAGTCTTAAAGCACATTTTTGAAAAATTGTCTTGTAAATGGGTTTTAAGTGGCTAAATGCTCATGATTACTCCTTAATTAACATGTGTACTACTTAGTATCACATTAGGAACTCTAAATCAATGGGAAATCAAAAATTTCACAATTATGTGCACTAGTTTGTGAATAGTAACCAAATAGTGCCTAGTTTAGTCTTTAGTCAATTAAGTTTAGTTAGTTGGTCAAACAAGACCATGACTAGCTTAATTAAAGGGGGTGGCCAGTTTTTAAGGTGATGATTCACCACATGATCAAATAACAAAAGAAAAGAAGAGAAAAAGTAAGTAAGGTTACTATTTACTTTTAAAAGAAAACTTACCATTTAAGCCATCTCTCTCCTCCTTTCTTCATTCTTTCTTCTTCTTCACCGATTTCTCTTGTTCTCTCCCTTCTTCATTCACGTGGAAGATAACTCCATGCTAGCTCCATCTTCTTTTGCCCACATCTTGCTCATTTAATCTCTAAAATCAAAACCAAGCACATATATCTCTTAGTTAGCTCAAGCTCTTTCTTTCTATCCTTTCAAATCTCTAAGAGCTTCATTTCGGTGCCAAGTGAAACCTCCATTGAAGGGGGAAAAATAAGCTTGAGGAGTTCATTAGCTTCTCCACTCTCTTAAGGTAAGGAATATGTAAGAAAATCTAGGTTTCCACCATTTTTCTTCATTACCGAAAATCTATACTCATGGGGCTTCATTGTTATGCCTTGTTCTAGCTTGTTTTATATTTTCCAAGGGCTAGAGGAGGTCCTTCTTGCTTCATATCCAAGCCTATTCTAAGACTCCAAGGTAAAACAATCAATTTAATACCTTAAAGCACATTTTTAACCTAGGGTTTGTTCCTTAAGGTTAATGTATTATCTAGCACTCATTAGAGTCATTGGATATTGGTTAGAACATTGTCAAGGAGAGTTTAAGTGGTGACCGAGATTGTTCAAGGAAAAAGGCTAAGGAGGAAAGTTTGTGAGCATGTAAAAGAACAAGGTAAATTAGTTACCTTAAGGTGTTTTATTGTTTAAGGGGATGGGATTTAGATATGTGATGAGTTTAGTGTAGAGTTTACACTAGGAAAGGGCTATAAAAACCTAGGAGAAACAATGATTACATTTGAGAACTTGTGATTAAAGAGCAAATGGGAAATGAGATAGTTAGATAATTCAAGGTGAATTATAAGAACACTTATATAGCAATGGGTGCCATGTTGTGTGTATTTGCAGGTCAAAGGCAAATATATTGTGGGAAATTCAGTGCTTACTATTTATGCGTTTAAGGGCCTAAGTGCCAAGTAATTTAAATTATGCACTATATTGTGATGTGGTGTAATTGGGTGAAGTTTTGTGTGTGAGAATGCTCTTGTTGGATTTTAGTGTTCTTGGATGTTTAATGGTGAAAACAATGTGTTTTGGTGTAACAAGATGTTAGTAGAACCCATGTCAAAAATTAGGTAATGTATAAGAAGTTTTAGGTGTTTAAATAAGCTTTGGTGAACTAGGAAGTGTTATACTAAAGGAAGAACCAAGTATTAAGGTGTTCAAAATGCAAAAAAAAGACTTAGGCATTATCTTAGAGGATTTAGAATCAAATGGGTGTTTTGGAATACACCAAAGTCATTTTGGAGTGAGTTGAGACTTATGCAAACTTTGGTAAACAGGAGAAAGTATAAACTTGTAAAAGGATTTCAAGAATGACATAAGGAAATTTGGTTTGTAAGAAGAGATGCTTGGGAGATGATGTTGTAATGGAGAGGAAACATTTTGGTATAATGGTTATCATAGGTATGAAACACCACTTCGAAACTTAAGGAGAAAAACAATATAAGTGTTGGGGATTATGGTAAGAAATGAGTAAGTGTCAAAGGATATAGAAGGTGAGTTTTCTGGCACGTCCGAACTTTTGTCCGAATTTGGAAGCTCGGACATGCCCTGTTGCGTTTAAATTTTATGAGTTTTGACCAATGTCCGAACTTCTGTCCGGCCTTTGATGTTCGGACACACCCATCTCTTTTCTCTGGTTTTGTTTCGACTTGAGTCCGAACTTTGAGAAGCTCGGACACATGTTCGGACACTTGAAATTTTTCCTTCGATTTTTTTCCTCGACCTATGTCCGAACTTTGGAAACTCGGACACATGTTCGGACATACGTCTGGTTTCACCCCTTTGAGTCTCGACCAATGTCCGAACTTTGGAAACTCGGACACAAGTTCGGACATGGTACTGTTTTGACCAAACAACTTTGTTTAAGGTTAGAAAACGATGTCTAATGATGGTGATTAATTAGTAATGATGTTATTGGGTTGTCTATGACATGTTTAATGGGTAAAATGGCTACTAAGTGGGTGAACGAATGTAAGAGACAATAAGAAACAATGAACTTAAACGTTTAAGATAAAAACCACAAGGACTTAGTAAATGACAATGGGTAAATGTTAGTGTTTAGAAAGGTTAAGTAGTGAATAACGTTAAGTTGAGCTAAATAATGACTTACAACTGAATGAATGTTTTAGGACTTGTGAATTGGGACTTGGAAGGAGATAAACCGAACAATCGCCGACGGTGAATGGTACAGTCTTTCTTGTGACATGCTTGCTAACGAGGTGTCCCTCGGCTTGTGTGCTATCTGTTTATTTGCTATGACTAAGACAAGATAAAGCATGCAACCGGTTATACTTGTTCTCGTTGTGAACGTGTTTTCTTTACACTAACCCGCGAGACTTGAGATCGTTACTAACTAAGTTTAGTACTTATTGAGTTAAGAAAAGGAGTTAAGTATTGGTGTCTATTGGTTAATACCTGTTAAGGTTTAACTAACACATGGTTTGTAAGATTTTCACTAACTGGAACTTAAGGGGGGAGTGAGGAACCCGGGACTGACTCCGGTCATGCATGCTAAGGAAAGGGGGTCGGTATCTGAATCAGATCCGTCCTCCGCTTAAGGACTTGTCTTCAGACTTGTTGCCTAGGGTCGGTTGCCGGCTCAGCTACACTGGACTCCCGTCCAAGGTAGGTGGCATTAAGAAGGTGCGGTAGGATCACCTAAATCCTAAGTTTAAGATAAGATACAACCATTTCCATTCTAGATACGGTTTGTATACTGAGATTAAGATAAGGATAAGACTGAGGTAAGTTAAGGTGAACTGAGGTTAAGTGGAATCAGGTCTAAGGAGGTGGTTACCAACCCGCTTGGTAAGGGAACGCTTGAGTCGTTCATTTGTGTGTAAACTATGTATGTTCATCTGTGGATGGTTGTTTATTGCACTTCGTATTATGATTGTGTATCTAATCAATTTCCATGCTATCGACAATTAGTCGTCGTGGCCCCGTTAGCTTGGGGGGCATGAGAGGGTCGTACCAGCATCCGTGATGGCCCCCTTTGGGGGCTGTTTTTACACTTGCAGGTAAGAGGCCCATGAAGTCACACCACGAGAGTAGGAGCGGTTAGACTTAGGATGGGTTACTTATTTTTGAGCACGGGTTGCGCATGTGCGCCTGTCTGTTTATATTTAAATTGATGTAAGTTTGTGTCTATGACTTAGATACTTAAACTCGGTTGGTTGGTGGTATCTTGGTTGGTGATATTTTGGTCGGTTGTATATTTTGGATAAGTACTGTAAGTTGGAAAGGTCGGTATATTCTAATGATAGACCGTGGCAAGGTCCCGGTGTTTGTTATATCCGCTGCAACGTTTGTGATTAAGTTGTTAAGTTTTGCGATATCCACGAATGGCTTTGGACAGGGTGTTACATAGGGTCTATTCTGTTTTTATTTTTTACTTTACATATTTATACTTTTACCACAAATCTTATAACATTTTTACATAACATATATTATATCATCCAAACATTATAATAATTATAAAATATGCTTTTATATGTTATTCCCTTAATATTACCGAACAAACCCATGGTCTGTTTGGTTTATTTTTTTCCAGCAACATTAGTTTATTTTTGAGTAAATTACTCGGAACCCCCCTGAGATTTGGGCATAATACAGTTAACCCCCTTGTGTTTATCATAATTATTGGTAACCACCTTGAGGTTACAGTATCTTTGACTATGAGCCCCCGAACTATAACTTCATTATCAAAACGTTAACCAGGTGTTGACCCATCAACTTAATCACATTATTAATGACAAGTTGGACAAAAAAAATGCTTAATCAGCATTCTTATTGTCCAAAAAAAGTCAACCCTACCTCGAAATTGCATCTGAATTGGGATGAGAGAGAGTTAAACGATGTTGATTAAGCAGTTTTGTTGTTCAAACTGGCATTAATAATGTGATTAAGCTGATGGATCAGCATGTAGTTAGCGTTTTGATAACAAAGTTATAGTTTGGGGGCTCATAGTCAGAGATACCGTAACCTCAAGGTGGTTACCAATAATTATGATAAACACAAGGGGGTTACCTGTATTATGCTCATACCTGAAGGGGGTTCCGAGTAATTTACTCTTTATTTTTTTACATAATTACCACATATATTATCATAAGTTACATATAGGTTATATTATATTGTTTTAACATGTATTATTTATATAACCTATAGTTTTGTGTTATTTTATTTCCGAACAAACTCATCCGGTTTTTAAATTCTTTTTCCGCCCCAAACATTTTTCCTTACTTACATATTGACCCCACTTTATATCATATACTTTATATATGTCACAAAACTATATATTATACACTTTTATTAATATAGCCATTTATATAATTCAAAAAATTCCTAAACTTTATACTTATGATATAAACTATTATATTAACCAATCTAAACCCTAACTTTCGGTATTTACCATTTATACCCTAATAGTTTTATAAATGCAACATTTAGCCTATAATGTTACTATAAGTTCATAAATTAATTATTTATGACATTAAATTTGGTCAAACCACCTAACATGGTCTATATTGACCCATTGACTTTCAGTTTGACCAGGAATTTTGTTTATTTATGTTTGACCCATATTTTCTAAAAAATTACGTTTTTGCCCCAAAACTTCATTAACTTATAAAACTATAAGCTTTTTATACCTAGTTTTCGGCTATAAGCTATAGTTAGCCCCTAAAATTTATTTTAATTATTAATTTACCCCAAAAAGTTTTGGTAATATTTATTTTATGTTTTAAATTCATTTTAAACCTAATATAACATAGAATTAAATGGCCTAAAATGCATGTCCTTATTACAACATTTAGCATAGAATGGAATTACACATAAATGTCCCTAATGACATAATTAAGTTACGGCATTTCTTATACTTGCCCATATGTTTTTATAAATTATGTTTTAACCCCTTAAATTATTTCCTTGACCTTATTCATTTAAACACTAAACTAACTAACCAAAAATGTTATTAAGTATTTTAATACATAGTTAGGTCTTTTAAAACCCAATTGACCCACGGCTTATGCTTATATGTAACAAAATTTCATAAAAACTATATTATTACATAAGGTAAGATTTCCTCACCTAGCTTTTGAATCACATGCCAACAAACAGCTCCTAATCCCCTCGGCCTATTTTAAACACAAGATTATGTTAGGTTTGAAGTATTAATCACTTAAGCCTAGTATATACACATCATTAAGGGGTAAAAATGCTCACTTTGCTAAGCTTTATTCTTGGACTTGGTTCATCATTTTTGTGCAGAATTTTTCCAAGATTCCAAGGTGTTTTCCACCAGCATTTCATGCAAGGAAACACAAGAGTATTATAGGCTGGCTATATGACCGATTATTCAAGGGCAAAACCAACCTATTTTGGCTTGGGTTTTACCTTGATATGGGGCTGCTCTTAGAGGTACTCACGCCTGTTTTTAGGAGACAAAACAAGGTATTAAAACACCATTATAAGCAAGGTATAAAACTGGTATATACATGGTAGAACAAGAATGAATTTTGTTACCAAAAATAACCAAGGTGGAGTCCTTTGGTTTAGATCCAGCTAGGTCTTCATGGTATGGTGTTTCAGCTGATTTTTCTATGACAAGAGCAAGAGAAATGAGCTAAGGAAGCTGCCTAACACAACCGGAATGGAGAAGGAAAGGGAGAAGCTAGGTAAAGCATGGTTTTTTTACCTTAACTTTGCTAGTTTAGAACTTCCCCTTCTCTTCTGATTTTGTAACCGTAAACCCCTCTTCTTCTAGCCCCTAACTTGGTCACAATAGCTGGATGGAAATGAAGATGAACCACGCCATTAGAAAGAGAAGAATAAGATGAATAATGTGATCATATGTATGATCTAGGTGCTTACCTAAAGCTCAAGGAGATGGTCTTTGAAGTTAGGGTGCTGCTCTCGGTTTGGAAGAACAAAAGGGAGGGTATGAAGGAGGGTTACGGCTGAGAGCAAGGGTAATGAAGGAGAAAAGTAAAATTTGCCTTATAAAGGGATGATGGCTTATTTTAGTCAATAGTCAAGCATGACTCACACTTAGATATTTAGGAGGGTTTCCTTCAGATGAAGAAAGCTCCATGAACTGGCAACAATGCAGGACATACGTGGGAAATGTTTGTTTTGGCCTTAATATATGTTAAGTGTAGACATGTTATAAAACTCATATTTTATGTGTAGTGATTGATGACTCTTTAGTAGGTATTTTTATCCTGCAAATGGATAAGGATGAAACACCAAGTAGGCGGAAGTAAGTAGACATGGTGGAAAGGTAAGTTTGATTAGTTTATTGTTGTAAAGTAGTACTTATCTTCCTTTAATAAAGTTACTTTTGGAGTCATGTATATGTATAAGTATGGCCGGCTACTTGATAAGGGGAAAGATTTTAATTGGACGGCATTATATGGTCAAGGTCAAAGATAGAAGTTGACCATTTACTAGATTAAGGAATTACATGTTATTAAGGTACTATTCACAATCAAGGCACATATTTCTGAATTTTTTTTTTTGAAAAACTTAGAATTAGACCTTTCAATGTGGTACATTATGTCACATTAGTATATTTAAGGTTATTCAAGGCCCTAAATTCAAACAAAACTCATTTTTGAAGACAATCTCAGAAAAATGTGTTTTAAGGAAGCTTAGTGCACATTTTGTGTTAAAGCTTGTTTTTGAGCTTGGGTTTCTTTGGTAATTGATTACTTACGTCCATTACATGATTACTAAGTTTAGGAATCCAATTTCGAATCAAACAGAGGTCAAAGACCTTTAAAGGTTGTTTAGAGCATATTTTGCCCTAAGTGACTTTTAAGCATGTTAACGCTTGTTCATGATGTTGGAGTGTTCTAAAATACTTTTATTACGTTCATTTATGCGTTGATATGCTTAGGAATTAATTTTAGCTCCTAAGGAGTTCATTTGGGCATATATTTGCCCTAAATGGTCAAAGGGTGCAATATTTGCTTTATGTTGACCATTGTTGCTTTTAAGTTGGTTTTAAGGCATGTTTAGGCCTTAATTTAATTTATTAAATGTTAAATCAATGTTTAATTAGTTAGGGGTATTTCAGTCTACCCCCGTTAAATAGACTACGTCCCGAAGTCGTCTTTCTTAAATAGGTATATAATGTATATCTACCCATATTCCCATAATGAACACCTATGTTGAAATACCCCAAACTAATAAAACATGTATTAAACATCTAATCACATTAATTAAGGCCTAAACATGTCTTAAAAGTCAATTGAGAACAACAATGGTCAATACAAAGCAAGATATGCACCCTTTGACTGTTTAGGGTAAATACATACCCAAATGAACTTCTTAGGACCTAAAATTTTGTCCTAAGCATATTAACACATAACTAAACATACTAAAATCATTGGACAACACTCCAACACAAAGAACAAGCATTTACATGCTTCAAGGTCAGGTAGGGCAAAAATGTGCTCTAAGAAACCTTAAAGGTCTTATGACATCTATTTGATATAAAATTGGGTTCCTAAGATCAATTATCATGTAAGGAACACAACAAACTGTTCTCAAAGAAAACTAAGCTCAGAAACACCTTGTAACACAAAATGTGCGCTAAAACACCTTAAAGCACGTTTTTGTGTATGAGCTCTAAGATAATGACTTTTTGTCACTTTAAAGACTAGATTACATTCTTTATATCATTTATGTGACATGATAGACTATATTATAAAGTCTAAATCAAAGTTTAAAAATAAAATCAAAATGGGTGATTTTGGGTGAATAGTACCCAAAATAACATTTAATTACTTAGTTTTAACCATGGTCAAATGTCATCCATTGACTTGACCATCCATTGCCGACCTCCTAGGGCTGTCATACCCACCCATTAAGCAACCTAAAATATCTAACAATGAGTCATCTAATTACTATTCAATAAAGTAGTAAACATTACCTTATAAGCTTAATTCTTTCTCTTTCCTCTCATTATCTTCTTCCCAGCCGACACCAAGCCTCTTCATCCTCTCTTTTGCTTCTCCAAAACCGTAGGAACTCATCAAAGTCAGAAGAGTACACCAATTGACATAGGTAAGCTTATTAAGCCATTTTATGTTCATTCTCTTCACATTTCTTTCCTCTTTCCATGGAGCTAAGCATCAACCATTTCCATCCACGTTTCTAGCTTATTTTGTAGGTTAAAAGGAGGGCAATTCTCGGCTGTAACAAGGGAAGGAGGTGGAGAATTCTAATCTTGTTCTTAAGGTATAAAAATGTGCTTTAAGCACTTATCTCTTGATTCTCTTCAATTCCGGTTTGAAAGCTTGTTTTCCTTGGCTTATTATCTTCTTCTTAACATGCTTATTCAGTTGGTATATCAAGAGCTTCAAGGATTAGCCAAATCCATGCCAAAAACACCATTTTTGGCATTTTAATCAAGGTGAAAATTAGCCATCTTCTAATCTAATTTGTACCGGTTTTAAAGCTTGATTTAGGAGACCTTTTGATGCTCTTGTTCTTCTGTAAAAACAGGCCGAAGAACACCTTAGCTTGCCTTGTTATTCTAAGGTAAAATTTACCTTGAAAATGTACATTAAACACTTATTATGGTTAGCTCTTGTTTGGAGACTAATCATGCCTTAATTGCTGTTTGAAAGCATGTAAGTAAAGCTGTGGAAAACTTATCTCCAAACAGCCGTGGCCAAACAAGGACTAATCTTGGCAAAAATATGGTATAAATCACTTAAACCTTCACTTGGTATATTAATATGTGTTTATTCATATGTGTAATATATGCCGTGAGTGAACAAGGTATAAAGGTCTTATTTTGACCTTAGGTGATTAAGGAATGGTTTAGTAAATTTATATAAGTAATTAAGTAACATAATTGTCAAATTTAAGACATTATGTGGAAAATTGGTAAATATGGAAAAGATATGGGAGAGGCCGAGAGTTTAAAGTATTTTTGGGCATTTATGTGTAATTTATTTTATAAGCTAATGTTTGTAATAAGGCCATGTACTTTAGGCCATTTTATTTATGTATTTATAAGGTTTTAATTAAGTTTAGGTGATAAAAATGTATTACCGCAAGGTATAGGGGTTTAAAGTGTAATTAAAATAAATTTGGGGGCTATATATTAATAAAGCCGAAAATTAGAGGTTTAAATGAGTTTAAATAAAAATTATAAGATTTTATAAAGTTTTGGGGTTAAATGGTAATTTCTGAAAAATAAGGGTACAAACCGTAATATATGGAAATTAATGGTCAAGGCAATATTAAGGAGGTCAACCTTGACCATATGGTAGGTTTTGACCAAATTAGATAAGTTAAATAACTTATTTAAGGTTTTATAATAAGATAAGTATTTAATTGTAACAATTTTATAACATATGTGGTAAATATGTTATTACCAAAACTTAAGGGTGTAAAATGGTATTATAAACACCCATGGGCTATTAGGAATTTTTAGGAATTTATTTGGTTGGTTTTGGAATTAAAATAAACTATATATGTATAATATATAGTTATTATGTCATCATGACACTTTGGAATAGTAGATGGGGTGGAATAGTAATAAGCGAGTATATATGGGTTAGTAATGTTAATTATAACCCTAGGGTAAAATTTGGTGATTTTTAGAATAATATAAGAGTATTTAATGAGATATACGTATAATATATAGTTTAAATGGTATTATAAAACTATATGTTATAAATTGGGCCAAATGACAATTATAGAAACTTGGTGGGTTAGAAAAATAATATAGAATAGCTAGGGTCTGTTCGCAATTTTAAATATATATATATATAACCATAGGTTATATTTATATTAAGGTTTAAAATGTTATAATATATGATATATATTACATAACATTATATATGTGGTCAAATTATAAATTTGGAAAGTTAAAGGGGTTAGAAATTAATTTATAAGCAGACATGGTCTGTTCGGTAATTTTACAAATATAAAAACAAAGGTTATACCATTTTATAAGTTAAAAATGTTATATTATATGATATATATATATAACATGGTATAAATAATGGGGTGATTTTGTAAATAAAGGAAACAATGGGATATGAAAAAGAATAAGGTTTTGATATGGTGCCCATGCGGCAATATTATATAGTTTTGTATAAAAACTATAGGTTATAAATTAAAGGAAATAAAAATATCATATTATATGATATTAATATATGGTATAACATTACAAAATGTTATGTGGTCAAAATAGAATTTAAATAAAATAAAGGGTTGTACCGAGAATAAAAGATTGGAATATGAATTTTAGACTAAGGTCTACAATGTTATAAATGTTATAACAATTATATGGTTTAGATGAAATTAATTTAAGTAAGGATATTCACATTCAATAATGTGACAACCTATAAATAAATAAGATTTATAAACTAAGGTATATAATGAATAAACCTTAGGAGTTGTAATTATACAACATAAATTGTTACATAATATTAGGATAATAATCTTAATATAAGTTGAATAATATAATACAACTAATGGGAATAATCATCTAATATAAGATGATAAAATGTAACATATAATATAAGAGTTTTTAACTCATGAAACTTACCTTTATGGTAAATGTATACATATACAAGAATAATGTATATAAGGATGGATATATATTATGGTTGGAAACCATATAATATAATGGTGGAGATTATTACATAAAAATAGTTTATAAATTATATGTTATAAGTTTTTGAATGGAAATAAACTTTACTAAAGATAATGGAATATACAATACAATGTATTATAATGGATGGTGGAAAAATAATACAATGTAATAAGTGATGCATGCATACATGCAACTATAGGTTATACACCTAAATTAAATGATGGATAAGATTAAAGAAATATAACGAATTAAACTTAACAGTCGAAACATTTCAACATACGAGTTTTAGTAACAAAGCCGACTGGTTTAGAGAAACCCGTAACAATTAACTGTAGAAATCCGGGGATGAACTGTCGGGGTTACTTGTTATTCGGAAATACCGGATTTAGTTAATCATGGAGACTGACTTATAGTTTATTACCGTTTAGATCATACTTCAGACGAAGGCGCTTGACGAGCTAGTGGTCTACACTGCGCATCCTTGGTCTAAGGTGTACGGTATGTAAAGGGGTTTGATCCGAGTTGTCCTAAGGAATTCCTAGGGCTCGGATTTGGTTGATATATAACTTGTGTGTTATGTGTGTGGATACGTGTATGTGATTATGTGTTACTGCATTAATTATTTATGCACGAGCGTCCTACGGGACTAAAACTACGTCGACTATAGATCGACTTATATAAACATACATATGCGTTAATGTGAGAACATGACGGTTACTTGATATAATACCACTAGTATTAATATTAAGTATATGGTAACCTAAGTAAAACACTTAGGAACGAGTCACGACATTGTCGGTCTCTAGACAATGGATCTCGAACATGAATATAAATTACATTCTCCATAAGACTAAGGGCATATCTTAAACATTATGAGAGAGAGATGGTGTGAGTTGAGGTGAGGAATCCAGTGTAGTTTACGAAGTACCTGGTTGCGCATTTGTGATCACTGAGGGGTTCCCAATCGGGTTCCGCTCCAGGTTTATACCCAACGAGCCCTATTTGGATCGTGGGTCAGGTGGCTACGACCTTTATATGGATGCCTTATGAGGCAAAGTGAATAGTCAGAGGCCTCCGGACCTCTGGTAAAATGAGCACCTTTGTGTGTACGGGAGGACTACTGTTCATGGTGAGGTTATCGGGTTGCCCTAACATGACACCCAACTGGTATTTAATTAACATGGTTTGGATGAATGGGGCCTTAAAGGCCAAATTAAATTAGCAAAGGATGGTGTTCGCTTCGGCGTTTATTCAGTACCATTATTCGATATGTTCGATATACAATTGTTGTTCGTGATATTAAATGAATGTTTGGATTGGATGGATGGTTAAGTGTTTATGAATGTTTGGATGGATGATTATGTATATTATGCATGTCTATTACAGTATTAATTATAACTGTAAAATGGAAAAGCATGAAACCAATCTAATAATAAGATGGTTAAAATGTCTGAGTGACCATTAGGGTCCATGCCCGGCATACTCAGTGTTTATCGCTGAGACTACACTCACGTGCAGGTTGTTGATTATCGTCGAAGCCGAAGTGCGGGAACAAGGTAACTAGAGTTTATTTTAATTACCGCACAAGGAGTTTATTTGTATAACGATGTCAGACTGGGAATTGTATCATTGTACGGTTATGTATATTCGGGATTGGGTAGACGCTCACTTGTCGACGTTTATGGTGTATGGACTTAGTATGATGTATAGGAATTATCTCGTTATCACAGCGGTTAGCCGTTTGTTTATGTTGGTTGTTGGATATAGTTTGGCTTCGTTACTCGCATGGGGGAGTAATGGCCGGTGACACCCTAGTGAGTATTGTTGTTGTTATTTATCTTCCGCTGTAAGACGTTTTATTTATTGCTACGAGAGAGATTATTACGTGTTTAAGGAGAGAGGTGTTACAAAAGTGCTATCAGAGCGGAGTACCGCTCTGATGTCGAGAAAATAGGTTAAAACAATGAGCTCAGGACTTGGGAAATTCTGGGAAACGTTTGTGAGGTGCGAGACGACTCGTCTTAAAAGGTGTTGTGTTTAGTAACGCAAATTGCGTGATATATTAGCCTTAAAGGCAATTCAATATCTACTGGTTGTGTACGGTAAATTACCGAGTATTTATGTGACATACTGTACTACAGATGTCTAGGGGAACTAGAGGGCGTGGTACTGGTAGAGGTGGAGGCGGTGACCCCGTGATTCCAGGAGTTGTAGAGACGATTACTGCCGTTCTCGCACAGCTTGGTACTCAAATTGGAGGAACACCAGCCCACCCGCCACAGCCCAGGGAAACGAACTGGCTGAAATCAGTTACCGAGACCCGACCACCTACAATTCTGGGGAGCCAGACCCCGTAGCCTTAGAGCGTTTCATAGTTGAACATGAGAAGGCCTACGAAGCTTTGCAAGTACCTGCCGACAAGAAGGTCGTCATTGCTGCTTTCCACCTGAAGGATGCAGCCAGCACTTGGTGGAGGTTGGTCAAGGACCATCACCTGGCTACGCCCGACTTTTCGTGGGCTGCCTTTGTCGAGTTGCTGCAAACGATTTATTTGATATATTAAAAGCCTAGAAATAATCCTAGAATTCAATAATTCAATAGATCGTCGGGTTGCAAAAATCCCGGTCGAAATAGTATAGCAAATTTATGAAGCGACCTGGGTGTCAATCCACGGGACTTGATGTGGTAAGTCTAGCCTTAGGTAATTGAAATACCCCAAACCTTGGTATGTTGGTTAAACATTAAAACATGATTTATTAAGACTAAAAAGAGTCTTAGAAACATTGGTAAACAGATTTAAACTAAAGAAAACACATGTGCTTTAAAGTCAATAAGAGCTAAAATGTGCTCTAAGCTTGGGATAAGCTTGGTTAAGACCTAATGAGCTTACCAAGACCTCATTTATACACTAATGAACTTATTAAACCAATTAAAAAAACCAAGCTTGAAAACAAGTTAAAACATAAATGTGCTTTAAGAAGTTTAAAGCACATTTTTGAAAAATTGTCGTGTAAATGAGTTTTGAGTGGCTAAATGTCCATCATTACTCTTAAATATATATGTGTACTATATAGTATCACATTTGGGTGGCTATATTAATGGGAAATCAAAAAATTCACTTCTAAGTGCCTTGTTTTGGTGAATAGTGCTTTTATAAGCTAGTTTATAACATATGTTGTATTAAGTAATTAAATTGACAAACAAAGAAAAATACCCTCATTATAATATAGGGGGCCGGTTTTCTAAGTGTGGTGACTCACCACTCTCTAGTTGATATAATAAGTAGTAAAGAAAACTAATTAAACTTACTTTTTACTTTATTACTACAAATATCTCTTAAAAGCAAATTCTATCTAATTCTTCTTTCTTTCATTTATGGTAAATTTCTTCTTACTTCCTTCTGTGCTTCCTCTGCTTCTTGGAATACTACTACCACCATAGAAACTCCACCTTTGACCTCTTGCTAAATCAAGCTCACTGTCCAAATCAAATTATAAGACCACCAATCTCTTCCTCTCATCAAGCTCTTCATTCCTATCTTCTTAAAACTCCAAGAGCCCCATTTCGGTGCCAAGGTGTTCCACCATTGAAGGAGCTTGAGCTTGTATTTTGACATTGTTGATCTCCTTTGCTTCTAGGTAAGGAATCTAAAGAAAAATCATGTTTCCTCCATGTTTTTACTTGACCGAAAATACACATTGATATAGCTCTTTGTGTGACTTTGTTCTAGCTTCATTTCAACTATTCATGGACTAGGTGGAGTCCTCTCTTGTTATATATTCAAACTCTCCTCAAAGATCAAGGTAAAACAACTACATTAATGTTTTTGAAACAATGTAAAATTAGGGTTTACAATGAGATGAAGCTCAAAGCTGGAATACTCATTATGGTGTTTGTATATTGTTTAGAGTTGACAAGGAATCAAAATACCATACGGTTTTATAAGGAAACAAGAAGGAAGTGTTTGGAAAAGAGGAAAAGAGGTAAATCTACTAACCTAATGTTGTTTTAACCTTAGGAGAAATGAGCTTATAAAGGCTTATTAAAACTACCTAAAGAGCAAATGGTGAAGACTTAGTAAAGTGTTCTCAAGGAGACTAGTAAAATAACATATGCCCTTGTTGTAGTAATCGCAGGTTAAAGGAAATATTGTGGAAATTCAGTGTTTAAGGGTTATGCATTTTAAGGGCCATGAGCCATGCATTTTAAGGGCCTAAGTGCCATGCAATTTAAATTATGCACTATATTGTAATGTAGTGTGAATTTGGTGAAGTTGTGTATGAGGTGTTCTTGGTGATTCTAGTGTTCTGTGTGTTTAATGGAGAAAACAAAGTGTTTAGGCTTAGTAATGTTCTAGGGGAATCCATGTCAAAAATTTAGGTAAGAAGCAAGAAAGAAATTATAAGTGTTTATATAAGGTTTGGTGAGTTAGAGGTGTTAGGAAATGACTAGGTGTGTTACTAGAGAAGATATAATGTCTAAGTGTTCTAGGGTTCTGGGTGTTGTGACAAGGACTTAGGCATGAACTTGAGGTTAGTAAGTACCAAAGTCACTTTGGGACTTAGATTGAGACTTAGGCAAACTTTGGTAAAATAAGGAGAAAGTTTCAAGCTTAGGAAAAGAGATTTCAATGATGACATAAAGAGTTTAGTTGTAAGAAATGATGTTTAAGTAATAATGTTGTGTAGAAGATATGTCTTGGTATAATGACTAGGATAGACAAGGAATAGCACTTAGAAACTTAAGGAGAGGATACTATAAGGGTTGGAGGCCTTGGGGAATTTGGTTAAGTGTTTAAAGGATTAGAAATTGGAGTATAATGCCTTGTCCGAACTTCCGTCCGGAGTGGAAGTTCGGACAGGCCCTGTTGGGTAAAGAAATTCTCCACTCGCGAACAGTGTTCCGAACTTGGGAAGTCCGGACACATGTTCGGAGTACCCACCCATCCTTAGGATTATCCTCGAACTGTGTCCGAACTTGGGAAGTCCGGACACAGTTCGGACGCACGGATTTATGTCTAATTTTTCTCGGCTCACGTCCGAACTTCGAAGTCCGGACATAAGTTCGGACGTGTGTCTGTTTCTGTCTAAAATCACGGCTTGCGTCCAAACTTGGAAGCTCGGACACAAGTTCGGACAGGCCACTGTATGGACCAAAAATTATTGTTTTAAGATGGGAATTGTTACCTAAAAATAGTAGTGGTTAGTAATGATATAATAAGGTTATATAAGACATGTTAGGTGGTGGGTTTTAAAGGCAAAAATGAAAAGGATGAAAGTTGTAACAAGTGTAAAAAAAAAATAAACTAGTAATGTTGAGTAGAAATGTAATAATGGCTAGTGCGTTAATAACCGACGTTACTAATGTGTTTAGGATCTATCAAGGTGGAAACGAAACGAGGCAAGGACCAAGGTATGGTTTTCTTGCAGGCTGTTGTCCGGTTTTACACCGGCTTGGATGTTGTTGTTTTTCGGTGTGTTACGACCTTATAAGATTAAAGCATGAAAAGAGTTTACAGATGTTATGCATTATGATGATGTAGTGTTGTGACTCCTTTCCCTTGGTTGTTAACAAGACCTATATTTGCTTGTATGTGACTTAACAAAATTGTGTGATCACAAAAGCTAATCGGGGGAGTGAGGAGTCCGGTTGTTCCGGCCACGCGTGTGATGGACGGGAGTCGATATCATATCCGGTTCGGCTCTCTTGGTGTATGTATAGGTGGTATTCCAATTTGGTTTCTACCTTCCCTTAGCTTATCCAAAGCTAGTTACTGACTCACGTCGGGCCATAGGGGCATACGTATGTTATTTCGGTGTGCTTGGGATTACTATATCCGACACACCTTGGGTATAAGTTAACCGTTCTATATAACTGGACGGTAACGAGGTTGGTAACGAGCTTAACATGGGATTGGTAAAAATCTCTAGGCTCACATGGTATACTAACTATGGTGGAAGGTTCCTTGTGAGGACCGATTTTATGGTGTTATGTATTGTTATGATGCTATGCAATTTCCCTTGCTATGCTATGGTATATATATATATGTTGGATGTTCTAAAATGAATGCCATGTTATTATGACAATTGGTTGCGCGTATCCCGGTAGCCGATGGGCTGCGCGTTAGCCATACCAGCAAAGGTTGCTGACCCCCTCGGGGGCTCCATATTTTATTGCAGGATGAGGATCGAAGAAGCAGAGTGGCTCTAGGTCCTAGGTCGTTGATGTACTTTTGGCTATGTTGGTTGTTGAGCCCGGGATGCGCCTGTGCTCCCGAGGCATTACATTTTGGTACCGTTGTTAAACAGTGGTGGATGATTATGGTTTGTAGGTGTGTTGTAAATTAAATACTCGGTATGGTTGGTTATGTTTATATATGGATGTTAGATTCTATGCTCGGGAGTCTGATCATCAGACCGATACACTTGTATTTATTCTGCCTAGTTAACCACGTGGGTGGTTAACGGCGTTGTAACACCAAAGCGTTTAGTTATTGTGTGGTTGGTTATTTCCGCTGCGATTTCGGTAGTTGTTAGAAGCGTTATAGGGGTGTTACAAAAAGTGGTATCAGAGCGAAGTATCGCTCTGATGACTAGAATACCGAGCTTAGGGATATACCGAGTTAGGAAACCTAGCTACAGATACCTAAGTGAACAGATTTGGAAAGGTTAACCACTAACTAAGTGTGGAATTACCTGGTTGTCGGGAAGATGCTATAACCATTGGACCGATAAGTGTGCAAGCATAATGCTAATGAGATGTTCATATGAATACAGATGGCAGGTAGACCACGAGGTAGAGGCCGCGGGCGCGGTACTGGAGATTTGGGTGACCTGGGCGATGATACTACGGCACAGACTATGGCTGAGGCAGTTGCAGCCGCCGTAGCCCAGTTGGTACCCGATCTGGTTGCTGCTATACAGCAAGGGCAACAGCCCGGAGTTCAGCCACCACCACCACCGCCACGAGAGACCAATTGGGTCAAGGCGTTGGCTGATCTTAGACCGCCATCATTCAATGGGGAGACTGATCCTCGAAAGCTGGAGGCGTACATCTCCGAACTGGAGACCGCCTACGAGACCTTGGCAGTGCCTGCTGAAGCTAAGGTCCGTCTTGCCGCTTACTACTTGAAGGGTACGGCACAGAGTTGGTGGAAGTTGGTGAAGGAGGACAGGATGGCTGATCCTGAATTTGGTTGGAGGGAGTACACGGCTCTACTGCGAGCCAAGTACTACCCGGTACACGTGCAGGAGGCCAAGCGCCTCGAGCTGGATAGTCTGAGGCAGGGGGATAAGATGTCGGTTGATGACTACTACACCGCATTCACCGGCCTTATCCACCTGTTACCAGACCTTGGGTATTCGAACCGAGTGTTGGTGAACCGGTTCTACAATGGACTAAGCCACCGTCTCCGCTATGGGATGGGGCCAGCTGAGTATACTACCTTGCAGGTAATTGGAGTACTTTGTTGTGAATCAATCTATACCTTGAGTGAATGTTAATGTGAGTTGGTAAGTTGTTTTTGCGGGGCATGACTGACATCCTAAAATTCAGGAGTGCTATCATGCCGCTGCTAAGGTTGAAATTACCGTCCGTCTGAGGGACGAGGAGAATGCGCACAAGCGCAAGGCCACCAACGAGGGCCAGAGTCAGCAAGGGTATGGGGGAGGAAAGAAAAAGAAACCCTACCCTCAGCCCCAGAAGGGTCAGTACCAGGGTGACAAGGGCCAAGCCCAGACCACCACAGCTGATGAGCCACTGAAGCTCACGTACGCGTATGCGGCGAAGCCTCTACGCTCCTACCCGCCTAAGGGTAATTACTTAACCATGTGTATCTAGTTGAGGTGTATGTTTAAGATGGGAAGTGAGTATTGATTGTGTGTTGTTATAGCAGCTAGCGCGGGTTCTGGACCGGAGCGCCACTTTTACTGTAAGTGGTGCAATGGAGACCACCCCGGCAAAGACTGCAAGGGGAATGATGTGAGGTGTCGTCACTGCCAGAAGATGGGGCACCGTGGTTTGAGTGTTGGACGAACCCCAACAGCAGGAACTATAAGCCAAAGGGGCAGTGGAAGGGTAATACTACCACGACCACTGAAGGCCCGAAGGCGATTACTCAGCAGACTTCTGACAAGAAGTACACTGAATCCCAGAAGGGGAAGGCTACGGGGTCCGGCAAGGCCGCCCTGAATGTGGTGGACCGGTCAGAGGCACCAGGATCCTCTTCGAGACCAGGTACCGCCTAAACTGTTAAATGAAAAAGTGATTGCTTACCGCATTTCATGCATGAGTGTTAGCAAGTCTAAGGGTATAAACATATAAGTAAAGAGTTAGAATATAATGTGGAAAACACCTAAAGTTAGGCAATTTGAAACTAGGAACCTTCAATATCTGTTATCCAATCCCGCCCACACCAAACCCTGAAGAGACCACCATCAGCATCACCGAATTCCCACTGGAGCAATGTCAGGTTATCCAACCAGGTATGATACTCTTAAATGGATACCTGACACCGGAAGCACAAATCCACATCATCAGACGTTGCAACGAACTTGGAGCAGCACCAGGAGGTTTCTACACACCGAATACCCGAGCGGTTCGAAGATGAAGCTGAAGATGATGTGCATGGGTAAGGACTGGAATCCCTACACCAAGTCATATCAGGATGTACGAGCTGAAGACGGAGCAACTGTACCAGGCATACCTGAGGAGTTCCTTGCGGTTGTTAACCACACCGTGGGAATTGCTCAGCAACTTGAATCGGAACCGATTCCGAACGTGGAAGCAGACTTATGCATTGTGAACTTCTACCAGAAAGGTGGACGGTTAGGGTTACACCAAGATAAGGACGAGTCACCCGAGTCTCTAAGTAAGGGAGTACCCGTGGTGTCTTGGTCCATTGGTGATACCGCTGTGTTTATGTACGGCGAGCAGAAGCGTGGTGATCTCGCAAGGAAGCTAGTGTTGAAATCAGGTGATGTATTAATCATGGGAGGACAATCAAGGATGTTATACCACGGTATCAAGAAGATCAAATTGAATACCGCACCATCGACAGTGGTAAATGCCACACATCTGAAACCCGGACGTTTGAATTTGACTTTCAGGCAGTTTTGAGCCTTGTGTAATCATGTAATGTATTAAGCCAGTGGTTTGACAAAGGAGCTATATCTAGCCATGTCTACAATGTAACCAACTTATGGTGTAAAGACTGTGTTAATGAATAAAGGAATGTTGTTTTGGAGTGTATCAACGTGTTTACTACCGTATACTTATGAGTTTGCCAATGAATTAGGCTGTGCACTCGGAACGGGAGGTATACTGAGTGTCTGCAATAAGGCAGAAGCCGGCAAGAGCGGCACAATCCTCACCGGTACCTTTCCAGTGAATGGCGTGGATGCATCGATCTGTTCGACTCTGGAGCCTCACACACTTTATTTCGCTAGCATTTGCGAAGAGGCTGGGGTTAGACGGTGAAGAGATGCCAGACTTCGTGGTCACTCTCCCGTCGAAAGAGCGGATCAGGTGTACCCGCTACTACCGAGATGCTGTTGTTCGAATCATGGATGAGGAGTTTCCGATCGACTTGATAGAGTTCGACGGACTAGGTTTTGATGTGATTGTCGGGATGAACTGGTTGGAGCGGTACAAGGGTAGAATCCTATGTGCCGAGCATCGACTGCTTCTTAGGAGTCCATCTGGGGTTACTATATCATACCGCCAGAGGCCCAGGGAGCCTTCGACACAGATCATCACCGCCATGGCCATGTATCGTGAGTTGCGACGAGGAAATGATGTATACCTCTGCTATGTCCAGGACATAGAGAGAGACCCTGAGTTTAGCCCAGATGTGCCGGTAGTGTCGGAGTTTCCTGACGTATTTCCTAAGGAACTGCCGGGCATGCCGCCAGCACGAGAGGTTGAGTTTGAGATTGATCTAGTTCCGGGCACCGGACCCATTGCGAAAGCACCTTACCGTATGGCTCCAGCAGAGATGACAGAGCTCAAGGAGCAGCTGAGAGACCTACTCGACAAGGGCTTTATCCGCCCTAGTGTTTCACCATGGGGAGCGCCGGTCCTCTTCGTGAAGAAGAAGGACGGTAGCCTCCGCCTATGTATTGATTATCGGGAGCTGAATGCTGTTACGGTGAAGAACCGTTACCCTTACCACGCATCGACGATCTATTTGATCAGCTGAGGGGAGCATCAGTATTCTCCAAGATAGACCTACGTTCCGGATACCACCAGATTGCCATCCGTGACAGTGATATCGAAAAGACAGCATTCAGAACTAGGTATGGGCATTATGAGTTCACAGTTATGCCGTTTGGCTTGTCAAATGCACCAGCAAAGTTCATGGACTTAATGAACCGTTTGTTCCAAGATCAGTTGGACAAATCAGTGGTAGTCTTCATCGATGACATACTTGTGTATTCGAAATCGAGAGGTGAGCATGAAAGCCACCTGAGAGATGTATTGCAGACATTGAGAAAGAATCAGCTGTATGCTAAATTTTCTAAGTGTGAATTTTGGTTGAACCAAGTATCATTCCTTGGACATGTGATTTCTGAGGCCGGGATCGCTGTTGATCCGGCAAAGATAGATGCAGTGCGCACCTGGCCTAGGCCGAAGACAGTTACCGACATCAGGAGCTTCCTCGGTCTGGCAGGTTATTATAGGAGGTTTGTGAAGGACTTCTCCAGTGTCTCGAAGCCGATGACTTCCTTGATGAAAAAGGATGCACCATTCGAGTGGACAGTCGACTGTGAGAGGCTTTCACGAGTCTCAAGGATGCTCTGACATCTGCACCGGTTCTGACATTACCAGACGGTCCAGATGGTTTTGAGGTCTATTGCGACGCATCAGGCAGGGGTATGGGTTGTGTGTTGATGCAACACGGGAAGGTCGTGGCTTACGCCTCCCGACAGCTGAAGAAGCATGAGGAGAACTACCCTACCCACGATTTAGAATTGGGGGCCATTGTCTTCGCACTGAAGATATGGCGACATCATTTGTATGGGGTAAGCGTGACAATCTATTCCGACCACAAGAGTTTGAAATACTTGTTCACTCAGAAAGAGTTGAACATGAGGCAGAGAAGGTGGGTTGAATTCTTAAATGATTATGACATCAATTTACAGTACAAGGAGGGTAAGGCAAACGTGGTAGCTGACGCATTGAGTCGCCGAGCACACTCTCTCCATTCGCTAGTCTCTCATACTGGCTTGGTTGAAGAGGTGCGGAGTGCTCAGATGACGGATCAGTATATGGTGGAGATTAGACAGAAGCTTATTGATGGCACATTCGAGGGTCAGAAGTACGACTTCAGACTCCACGATGATGACCTGATTAGGCTTAATGGCCGGTTGTGTATACCGAGGAGTAGCGCTGAGCTGAAGGAGCGCATACTGAGTGAATCCCATTGTTCTACGACATCGATTCACCCCGGAGCTTCAAAGATGTATAAAGGTATGAAAAGATATTTTTGGTGGACTGGAATGAAAAAGGATGTGAATGACTATGTGTTGAGGTGTCTCACTTGTCAGAAGGTCAAGTTTGAGCACCGACGGCCTGGTGGTATGGTGCAGCCAATGCCAGTGCCGGAGTGGAAGTTCCATGACATATCTATGGACTTCGTGGTAGGGCTTCCGCCTACAAGGGGAGGTCTGAATATGATTTGGGTTGTGGTAGACCGACTGACCAAGGTGGCTCGATTCATACCGATGAAGGACACCTGGAAAGTGGCTAAGCTTGCAGAGCTCTTCGACAAAGAGATTGTAAGACATCATGGGGTTCCGAAAACGATTGTATCTGACAGAGATACCAGATTTATCCAGATATTGGAAGTCCACACGAGAGGCACTGGTACTGAACTGAAATTGAGCACAGCGTTTCACCCACAGACAGATGGTCAGAGTGAGCGCACCATCCAGACACTTGAGGATATGCTACGTGCATGTGCACTTGACTTTCAGACCAGCTGGATTGATAAGTTACATCTGATCGAGTTTAGTTACAACAACAGTTACCATGCTTCGATCAAGATGTCTCCCTTCCAGGCATTGTACGGTAGACCATGCCGCACGCCTTTATGCTGGGATGAGTCGAGTGAGACGGTCATTATAGGACCAGAGTATCTGGAACAGGTTCAGGCAGAAGTTCGCCAGATCCGGGCTAACATGAAAGCAGCTCAGGATAGACAGAAGTCGTACGCTGATGTGCGCAGACTGACCTGGAGTTCGCCGTAGGCGATCAGGTATTTCTTAGGGTATCCCCCATGAAGGGAGTATTTCGTTTTGGCCAGAAGGGCAAGTTGAGCCCGAAGTATGTGGGTCCTTATGTTGTGACGGAGCGGATCGGCCCGGTAGCTTATAGACTTGATTACCCGCCGAGCTGGGCAAGGTACATGATGTATTTCATGTGTCCCAGTTGAAGAAGTATATGTCTCATCCGTCTCATGTGCTTCAGCCGGAAAGGCTAACCTTAGAGCCAACCATGCGATCAGTGGAGACTCCGGTACGGATTCTGGATACTAAGACTCGAGACACTCGCCATAAGTCCGTGAGACTGGTGAAGGTCCTCTGGTCTAACCAGGACGTTGAGGAGGCCACTTGGGAGCTGGAAGAAAATGAAGGCGAAGCACCCGTCATTGTTTGCTTCTTAGTGTTTATATGTATAGGGTACGGGGCGTACCCCTTTTAAGGGGGGTAGAGCCGTTTCGGTTATGGTTGTGTACGACATGTATATGTATACATTGTCTATGTTATGTTACAGACCGTTGTGTCTGAATGGTATTATGTGGTTTGGACCTTGAGTCCGTTGTGGTGTAAGAATGATGGTAGTGTTGGAATGATGTTTTGGAAGTATTGTTTTATAAGTGTTCCCCGTGTTCTAATATAAGATATGTGGGAAGTATGAACTTTGGGGACAAAGTTCTTTTAAGGGGGGTAGATTGAAATACCCCAAACCTTGGTATGTTGGTTAAACATTAAAACATGATTTATTAAGACTAAAAAGAGTCTTAGAAACATTGTAAACAATTTAAACAAAAGAAAACACAAAATGTGCTTTAAAGTCAATAAGAGCTAAAATGTGCTCTAAGCTTGGAATAAGCTTGGGTAAGACCTAATGAACTTACCAAGACCTTATTATATATAATGAACATATTAAACAATTACCAAAGAAAACCAAGCTTGAAAACAAGTTAAAACACAAAATGTGCTTTAAGAAGTCTTAAAGCACATTTTTGAAAAATTGTCTTGTAAATGTTTTGAGTGGCTAAATGTCCATCATTACTCTTAAATATATATGTGTACTATATAGTATCACATTTGGGTGGCTATATTAATGGGAAATCAAAAATTTCACTTCTAAGTGCCTTGTTTAGGTGAATAGTGATTTTTATAAGCTAGTTTATAACATATGTTGTATTAAGTAATTAAATTGACAAACAAAGACTAAAATACCCTCATTATAATATAGGGGGCCGGTTTTCTAAGTGTGGTGACTCACCACTCTCTAGTTGATATAATAAGTAAGTAAAGAAAACTAATTAAACTTACTTTTTACTTTATACTAAATATCTCTTAAAAGCAAATTCTATCTCATTCTCTCTTTTCCTTCCTTCATTTCCCACGGTCACAATCTTCTTCTTCTTCCTTCTTCTTGCTGCTCTCTCTCGGTAATACCACTACCACCATAGAAACTCCACTTTGACCTCTTGCTAAATCAAGCTCACTTGTCCAAATCAAATTCTAAGACCACCAATCTCTTCCTCTCATCAAGCTCTTCATTCCTATCTTCTCAAAACTCCAAGAGCCCCATTTCGGTGCCAAGGTGTTCCACCATTGAAGGAGCTTGAGCTTGTATTTTGACATATTGTTGATCTCCTTTGCTTCTAGGTAAGGAATCTCAAAGAAAAATCATGTTTCCTCCATGTTTTACCTTGACCGAAAATACACATTGATATAGCTCTTTGTGTGACTTTGTTCTAGCTTCATTTCAACTCTTCATGGACTAGGTGGAGTCCTCTCTTGTTATATATTCAAACTCTCCCAAAGATCAAGGTAAAACAACTACATTAATGTTTTTGAAACAATGTAAAATTAGGGTTTACAATGAGATGAAGCTCAAAGCTTGAATACTCATTATGGTGTTTGTATATTGTTTAGAGCTTGACAAGGAATCAAAATACCATACGGTTTTGTAAGGAAACAAGAAGGAAGTGTTTTGGAAAAGAGGTAAATCTACTAACCTAATGTTGTTTAATGCCTTAGGAGAAATGAGCTTATAAATGCTTATTAAAACTACCTAAAGAGCAAATGGTGAATGACTTAGTAAAGTGTTCTCAAGAGACTAGTAAAACATATGTTGTTGTATGTATCGCAGGTCAAAGGCAAATATATTGTGGAAATTCAGTGTTTAATTAAGCACTTTAAGGGCCTAAGAGCCATGCATTTTAAGGGCCTAAGTGCCATGCAATTTAAATTATGCACTATATTGTAATGTAGTGTGAATTTGGTGAAGTTGTGTATGAGAGTGTTCTTGGTGATTCTAGATGTTCTTGTGTGTTTAATGGAGAAAACAAAGTGTTTAGGCTTAGTAATGTTCTAGGGAATCCATGTCAAAATTTAGGTAAGAAGCAAGAAGTTCTAAGTGTTTACATAAGGTTTGGTGAGTTAGAGGTGTTAGGAAATGACTAGGTGTTTTACAGAGAAGATATAATGTCTTAAGTGTTCTAGGTGTGACAAGGACTTAGGCATGAGCTTGAGGTTTAGTAAGTACCAAAGTCACTTTGGGACTTAGATTGAGACTTAGGCAAACTTTGGTAAAATAAGGAGAAAGTGCAAGCTTAGAAAAGAGATTTCAATGATGACATAAAGAGTTTTAGTTTGTAAGAAATGATGTTTAAGTAATAATGTTGTGTAGAAGATATGTCTTGGTATAATGATTAGAATAGACAAGGAATACCACTTAGAAACTTAAGGAGAGGATACTATAAGTGTTGGAGGCCTTGGGGAAATTTGGTTAAGTGTTTAAAGGCTTAGAAATTGGAGTATAATGCCTTGTCCGAACTTCCGTCCGGATGTGGAAGTTCGGACAGGCCCTGTTGGGTAAAAAATTCTCACTCGCGAACAGTGTCCGAACTTGGGAAGTCCGGACACATGTTCGGACGTACCCACCCATCCTTAGGATTATCCTCGAACTGTGTCCGAACTTGGGAAGTCCGGACACATGTTCGGACGCACGGATTTCTGTCTAAATTTTTCTCGGCTCACGTCCGAACTTCCGAAGTCCGGACATAAGTTCGGACGTGTGTCTGTTTTCTGTCTAAAATCACGGCTTGCGTCCGAACTTGGAAGCTCGGACACAAGTTCGGACAGGCCACTGTATGGACCAAAAATTATTGTTTTAAGATGGGAATTGTTATCTAAAAATAGTAGTTGGTTAGTAATGATATAATAAGGTTATATAAGACATGTTAGGTGGGTTTTAAAGGCAATTAAAAGGATGAAAAGTTGTAACAAGTGTAAAATAAAAATAAACTAGTAATGTTGAGTAGATAATGTTAATAATGGACTAGTGCGTTAATTAACCGACGTTACTAATGTGTTTAGGATTCTCTCAAGGTGGAAACGAAACGAGGCAAGGACCAAGGTATGGTTTTCTTGCAGTCTGTTGTCTACCGGTTTACACCGGCTTGGATGTTGTTTGTTTTTCTGTGTGTTACGACCTTATAAGATTAAGGCATGAAAAGAGTTTACAGATGTTATGCATTATGATGTAGTGTTGTGACTCCTTTCCCTTGGTTGTCTAACAAGACCTAAATATTTGCTTGTATGTGACTTAACAAAACATTGTGTGATCACTAACAAGTGCTAATCGGGGGAGTGAGGAGTCCGGTTGTTCCGGCCACGCGTGTGATGGACGGGAGTCGATATCATATCCGGTTCGGCTCTCTTGGTGTATGTATAGGTGGTATTCCAATTTGGTTTCTACCTTCCCTTAGCTTATCCAAAGCTAGTTACTGACTCACGTCGGGCCATAGGGGCATACGTATGTTATTTCGGTGTGCTTGGGATTACTATATCCGACACACCTTGGGTATAAGTTAACCGTTCTATATAACTGGACGGTAACGAGGTTGGTAACGAGCTTAACATGGGATTGGTAAAAATCTCTAGGCTCACATGGTATACTAACTATGGTGGAAGGTTCCTTGTGAGGACCGATTTTATGGTGTTATGTATTGTTATGATGCTATGCAATTTCCCTTGCTATGCTATGGTATATATATATATATGTTGGATGTTCTAAAATGAATGCCATGTTATTATGACAATTGGTTGCGCGTATCCCGGTAGCCGATGGGCTGCGCGTTAGCCATACCAGCAAAGGTTGCTGACCCCCTCGGGGGCTCCATATTTTATTGCAGGATGAGGATCGAAGAAGCAGTGGCTCTAGATCCTAGGTCGTTGATGTACTTTTGGCTATGTTGGTTGTTGAGCCCGGGATGCGCCTGTGCTCCCGAGGCATTACATTTTGGGTACCGTTGTTAAACAGTGATGGATGATTATGGTTGTAGGTGTGTTGTAAATTAAATACTCGGTATGGTTGGTTATGTTTATATATGGATGTTAGATTCTATGCTCGGGAGTCTGATCATCAGACCGATACACTTGTATTTATTCTGCCTAGTTAACCACGTGGGTGGTTAACGGCGTTGTAACACCAAAGCGTTTAGTTATTGTTTGGTTGGTTTTTCCGCTGCGATTTCGGTAGTTGTTAAACGTTGTGGGGTGTTTACAGTAATGGTTAACTCAAAGGGGGTTTTTGTTTTGGTTTTGGGTTTCAAAAATAACAAGAAAGTAAATAGTAGATAAATTAAAGTGATAGTCTTGGGATGTAACGGTACTCTAGGTTCAGGGAGTTGTTCCACTAGCTAGGTTCTGCATATTCTACTACTTAAGTGAGACTTGGATCGGCTTGTAATTCTCATTATCTATTCTGTATTAAGTCTTATTCCAGATAGCTCATCTAGACAGGCATGTAGTTCTAGTCTAGACCTAGCAAGTGTATCTAGATGGTTTTTATTGTACAGAATTACTAGTCTGTTTTTTGGTTCGGACTAAAGCTCCTAGTGACTACGTAATCTATCCGATTGCAATTATCACAGGTAACAGTTTTAATAGGCCGTCAATGCTAATCACCTTATCTGATCATAAATGATTCGAGGGCTTATAATAAATTCATGACGTTTATTAAAGCACTTAAAAAAGCATTAACCTGAACAATCCAAGTAGTCTCAATAAAGCAGTAAAATAATGCAGGAGTTTAACTAATTACAAACATCCCTTCTCCTAGAGTAAATCCTCTTAGCTAGACATAGCGATTATAATTATAATGAGAGAGAGTTGAGAGAATCATCTGTTACGAAGATTTTCTTGCTCGCTCCGTCCTTTGTCCTTGCGCTGTGCTGGCTTGGGGTTGGTCGTGTGATAATGGAGTGGAACTGGATGAAATGGGCGGAAATGGAATTTGTGACGAGTTTGTGAGTTGTCCGGATCAGTTTGGCCGGACAAAGATCCGGACTGGAGATGTCCGGCTTTGATGGGGGAGCGATCCGGATGGTGGCTTAGGTGGGCGGTCCAGATCCGGACGGAGATCCGGACACGGCTTAAATGTGTGAATGAATGTGAGTTGTGTGTATGGATATGGAGCGGAGGTTTACGGAGGAAATTTAGTGAAGATGAGCAGAGATAAATGGAGTGAGTCGTGAATGAATGGATTAGTAGAGAGGATAGGAGACTGTGAAGAAGGTACGATTGGGAATGAAGGTGAGCACTCCTTAAATAGGCTTAGAAATTAGACATGGGTAGTGGAAGTTGGTGTCACTACATTAATTGAGCATGGCTGCTGCTTAAATATCGGGAAGTATGGGCTTAACTTGCTTTCGGCTGAATAATTGCGCCAAAAGCATATCAGCACAATTGGCATTTTTATTTTTCAGCCTGTGTGACGTCCGGATCTGTGTCCGGATCAGGATGTGTGAGACAACGGTTTGGATCTAAACTCGGAATATGTCGGATCGCTGTCCGGATCCGGACAAGCTACAAAATTCTCGGTTGGGTCACTCCGGCTAAGTTGACTCAGACACAGATCCGGATGTGAGACGTCCGGTTCTGCGTCCGGCCAAGTTGACCCGGACACGACCAATTTTTTGTGACTCTTTTCCCTGATTTGTTCCTCGTTTGTCGTTGTAATCCTTATGGTGTAAAATCGTCATTTACCTGGGTTTTTCCTATATTTAACATATAAAGTGCATCAGTTCATGATCAAAACACTCAATCTTAGGAAAAACACAGAATAAGTGGGAAACATTGCATGATTGTTACAGATTATTGGGTTAATTAAACCCTAAAAAGCCTATATGTTTCACACTTATCAACTCCTCACACTTAAGCTTTTGCTTGTCCTCACGCAAAATAGGATAAGAATATTTCTAAACCTTAAAAATCTCAGAATTAAACAAGTGCAGGCCGAAATCAAACAAAGTGTTAAATGAAAGAATAATTGCTCTCTAGAGGTAGGTTTTCATAAACAGTGAAACAAGAAGAATTTTGTAAAAGCATAGAGAAACTAGATTGTAAAAACAGAACTTAGCTTGGGACTTCCACAATTTTCATTCCTCTAACCTTTGGATGACAAGGGTTGAAGTAAGCCTTATTCCGAAAATATCTTTCAAACCATGTACTCGTGATTCAAAAACAAAAATTAGACTGCACATAAATTTTTTCACATGCAAAAACATTTGTTCCAAGAACTATATACAAAAAAAGAATAATTATGAATTGCAGAGTTATCCGTAACCCAGACTTTTCTCCCTATCCTTGTAACGGTGTTGGGCCAACTATCCCAGATCTCGAGACCTTAGGTAGATAGGTGTTAAGGCACCCTTAAGACTTAATAACCGGATAGAACGTGGTCTGCTATTGTTAGGAAAAAAAATTTTGACCAGTGGAGTACCTTGCCTTATCCTTTTCATTCCAAACATTCACTCATTTCAAGATCCCAAGCTAAAATATGGTTCCACAACTAGCCAATCTACATATTTTAGTGAAAAGAGGTATTTTAATTAAAATTATTTATTTTAAACAAACTCATCAGCAAAAATATTCCTACTGTTTTCACTTGGTTTAATTCACTCGGTGAGCACAGGCATTAGAGCAGCAAAAGGCAAGTGTGGATTAAAGAACATCTAGCATGTTTTCAGGGAAAGAATCTCTCTTCCTCACACTTAAGAGGAGCAAGGTCCTCATTGGTCATAGAAGAAAAGCAGTGAAAAGGCTTTTCACAACATATGCTATACTCATAAGAGAAACATATGCAATAATTACCTCAACGCAAGAAAGGTGGAACAACAATAAGTTAAATTAGGAACGGAGACTCCCCTGGTGTTAGATTGAGGAAGATGTCTTCCTCACACTTGAAATTTTTCAGGGGTCGAGATATTCCTCATGAGTTCAAGACGGTATGCGTGTGTCCAGAGCAAAAGTTGCGAGTTTCCAAGCCATTCGTTTCGCAGTAGATATGATATGTAAACTAAATCATTGACGAAGGCTTTACTGCTCAGAGAAACAAGTAACTTAGCAATATAGAATTTAAGCACAACCAAATATAAACACCATCACTTCACCTGTTAGTCTCGTGATTTACCGTTAGTTTTAACAGATCAAAAGGAAAGCAATGCAGAAAAATAGAAACGTACTAAACAAATAAAATAAAAGAAAGCAGTAAAGATATGATGACTGTCACTGAGGCGGGGGTGGTGGCGGAGGTCTCGCTCCCAACTGGGCAACAAGCATCTACATGTGTTCTGGGCCTGCTGAGCGGCTGCCTCTCTCTGGTGAGCAGATGCCTCTGCCATGAACCTAGCAGCCTCTCGGTGTAAAGCGTCACTGCGCTCCAAGCGCTCAGTGATGGAGGTCTGCTCTGCCTGGAGGTGGTCCTGTGTCTGACGGATGTCATCTATGTGTCCCTCCATGCGCACCTGGCGCTGCTGGACATCCCCGAACTGCTGCTCCATACCCTCGAATCGCTGCTCCATCTGCTGCTGCTGCTGGAGAATGGAGTCCATCAGCGTCTGCATCTCAGGTGGGATGCTCATCACTGGGGCCGTGGGGGGCACCATGGTAGCAGTGGCCGGAGTGGAGCTGGAACTCGCAGATGTACTAGTGGATCCTAGGCCCGAGCTGCCCTTCACCCAGCTGCCGTCGTCGAGGTGTAAGAAGCCCCATCTCCTGAAGGTCCCAAGGGAGATGGGTGTCTCACCCTCCCTCACCGCCATATCAGTGAAGATCTCCTCGGGGAGGGTAGAGGCAAGAAGATGATGGATGAAAATAGGAAAGATAGGGGTGATCTTCTTCTTCTTCGTCCATAGATAGGTCACCACCTTATGCAGCTGCCTAAACATCACGAAAGGTAGCGAGATCTGCTGGGCTGGTGGATGTGGTGAGGCCAGGAGGTAGTCTAGGAGTACACAATCCTCGTCAGAAGCATCATTCCCAGCCTGAGGCCGGATCTGATGACTGAGGATCTCTGCTAGGGCCCTCTGGGGAAGGGAAGGAAGGATAGCATATGGGAGTACCGTCTTATTCTCCTCACCCCGCCGACGAGTAGTACTCCCTACCGCTTGTAACCACCTGCTCTTACTCTCCCTAAGCGAGTCCTCTGTAAACTCTCGATGTGTGTCCGAATTATCCGGGAGGAGTAAAAGATCAGCAAAAGTGTCAGAGTTACCTCCACCTGGAACTGGCGTACGTAGGAGGTAATGTTGTGTGTCGTGTCTGACGCCAAAGCATTGGCGTAGAACTCTCGTACCAGCTCCGGAGAGAACACACCCACGCCCATGCGCAGGATGCTACTGGCGCCAAGCCCCTCAAATATGTCAGTAAGCCCAGAAGCAGCTGATGCCTCGTCGCTAATGCGCCTCTCAATGACGAAGGCTCCACCCCGATCATACCAAGCCCGAGTGGCAGCTGATCGGAATCCATCATCGCGTAGTGGGGCCTGGGCCGGATCTGACTGGTCGTCAGGTCGTGGGTTCCTCAAAGAGGACCCTGTGTGTGCCCCTCTAGTGCGAGCCATCTAAACGATAAACTAAAAGCAGTAAGAAATCTAAATGGCAAGAAAAGAGAAGCAACAGGCACACCAAAAACCCGAAACCAATCGAGCAGTAAGTTCTATTTGAACACAATCTTGCACACAGTTAATCTACAATTACCAATGCCTTAAAACATCTAAACAAAGCAAACACTATCATCAAACAATAGTACATAATCCTAGAAGACGATTGCAGAAAAATCAAAAAAAAAATTTAACATGTCCGGATCCACGTCCGGGTCAAGTTAGCCGGACGCAGATCCGGACGCAGTTAGAAACCTAAAAAAAATTTCGCCCCGAATTGCAGCGTTTTGACACCGTAGAGATTTCTAACAGAAAACCCCGATTTCACACAAAAATTCACCAACAGATTCTCAAACCCAACACCAGTCATCGAACTAAACCTATAATCCAATCAAAACTACTTAATCCACTGCAATGCTTACAAAAATTTCAATCGAATTTGCAAAATGGTAACAAAACCTGGAGCGTTTAGAGTGTTGGTTTCGAATTTGGGGAAAAACTCGACGAACTTTGGCTGGGTCGGTGCGGCGGTCGTCTGGTGGTCGTTGTTGCGCGGCGCCGGCGAAAGTGAAGGGCGGTGGTGTTTTTGGCTGTGGTGGCTTTAATGGAGGAAGGGAGGTGTCGATGTTTTTACCGGTTCGAGTGCGTTGAGGAAGAAGAAGGAAGGAAAGCGGAGGAGAAAGGAAAAGAAAATCGCGCTTCGCGTTTCAGTTACGTCCGGATTAGGTGTCCGGATCCGGACGCGGTCTAGATCGATGAGTCCGGCTTTGCGTCCGGCTGGGTTTAGCCAGACGCGTTGTAGTTCTCCTTTTTTTTAAAAAAATATATATAATAAATTAAATTAAAACATTAATCTAACACACCTTATTTATACAAATGAGACATTACCACAAATAATCAAACAAAAACAAAACACACGAAATGCAGAAATAAAATAGCAAGAGTGTTAAAAGGACTCCCTGATCCGTGGTGAACATTGCCCTGATTCTTCCTCACACTTGAGTTCAGTTTAGCATTAGTGTGAATTGCCTGAAAGATTAAAGCTGCAAAACCAGAAGAACTCAAGTGGAACTAGATAAAAGCATTAGTAGATAATAAGAGCCAAGGCTCTTCCAATGTCCACAACGGTTATTAACGCTCTACAAGAATTAAAATAGAAGAGTAAAATAAATGATTAAACTAATGAAATGAAGAGAGATACAAACTGGTGGGTTGCCTCCCACCAAGCTGCCCGGAGTTAAAGTCACTGGCTAGACTTTGCAGGTAGTGTCAAGGAGGGCCGCCACAGCAGCTAGCAATAGCTTTCTTCAGTTTGAAATACCATTGCAGGCGCGGCTTTTTGGATGTTTTTGGAGGGGGAGCTGTAGTACAGATAGCAGAAATAGATTTAATGGAAGAAGAAGAACTTTCAATAAAGGATATACCTGGTGCAGGTGGCTGAGAAGAGGTATCGCCTAGGTATTTCTTCAGTCGAGCTCCATTCACTTTGAATACTTCTCTGTCTTGTTCTCTAGCTCGTATGCACCATAAGTAGTGATCCCCACAACTTTGAATGGACCTGCCCAATGTGATTTCAACTTGCCAGGAAAGAGGCGCAACCTGGAATTATAGAGCAACACTAGATCCCCTACTTTGAATTCTCTCTTATGGATCATTTGGTCATGGATTCTCTTTGTGCGCTCCTTATAGATTCTGGAACTGTCATAGGCTTGCTCTCTGAGTTCTTCGAGTTGAGACAATTGAAATTTTCTTTTCTCTCCCGCAGTGTGTAGATCAAAATTAAGGGCTTTCAGTGCCCAGTAAGCTTTATGCTCTAACTCCACTGGAAGATGGCAGGCTTTTCCATACACCAGCTTGAAAGGAGACATCCCAATGGGAGTCTTGAATGCAGTTCTATAAGCCTACAGAGCATCGTCAAGCTTGACAGACCAATCCTTCCTGGAGGAGTTGACTGTCTTCTGAAGAATCCATTTTAGCTCTCGGTTACTCACCTCTGCTTGCCCATTAGTTTGGGGATGATAAGGTAAAGCAACCTTATGAGTCACCCCGTACTTAGTCATCAGGGAATCAAAAGCCTTGTTGCAAAAGTGAGAACCTCCGTCACTGATGATAGCTCTTGGCACACCAAATCTAGTAAAGATGTTCTTCTTCAAAAATTTCACCACAGTTCTAGCATCAGCAGATGAGCAGGGGATTGCTTCGACCCATTTGGAAACATAATCTACAGCAACGAGGATGTAGTGGTTTTCGTGAGAGGTGGAAAATGGGCCAGTAAAGTCAATACCCCAGATATCAAACAGTTCAACTTCAAGGATTCCCTTCTGAGGCATCTCATGCCTTCTTGAAGTGTTCCCCATCCTCTGGCGGTTATCACAGTGAGCACAGAAGTGGTGGACATCTTTGTGTAGAGTGGGCCAGTAGAAACCACACTCTAACACTTTAGCAGCTGTCCTTGTAGGACCATGGTGACCACCTGCCTCTCGAGAATGGCAAAACTCAATCACACTGTTAACCTCTTCATCGGGGAGACACCTTCTGATTAAACCATCAGCACATACTCTGAAGAGATAGGGGTCCTCCCAAACGTAATGACGGGCTTCAGAAAGAAACTTCTTCCTCCGGTTGTAGCTTAGATCATAGGGAATCAGACCAGAGGCAAGATAGTTAGCCAGGTCAGCGTACCATGGTTCTTTAACATTCCCAATTACAAAGACTTGTTTCGACAGGAAAGAATTCATTTATGGGGACCCCGTCATCTAGAGTCTCGAGCCTAGATAAATGATCTGCAACCCCATTCTGCTTCCCTTGCTTATCAACAACTTCCAAGTCGAACTCTTGGAGAAGCAAGATCCATCTCAGGAGTCTGGGCTTAGAATCATTGTTTTGGAATAGGTACTTCAAGGCAGAGTGATCGGTGTGAGCAATTACCTTACTTCCCAGCAAATAGGGCCTGAACTTGTCCAGAGCAAACACCACCGCAAGTAGCTCCTTTACAGTGGTGGTGTAATTCTTTTGAGCCTCTGACAGAGTCTTACTCGCGTACGTGATAACCCTTAAAATTTTATCTTTCCTCTGACAGAGCACAGCACCAACAGCAAAGTCACTAGCATCTGTCATGACCTCAAAAGGGAGAGACCAGTCAGGGGGTACCACAATAGGGGCAGAGACGAGTTTACTCTTGATAGTTTGAAAGGCCTTCAAGCAGTCTGTCGAGAATTGAAATTTTACATCTTTCTGCAGAAGATCAGACAAGGGCTTCGAAATTTTGGAAAAGTCCTGGATGAATCTTCGATAGAACCCTGCGTGACCCAGAAAAGATCTAACTCCCTTGATTGAAGTGGGAGGAGGTAACCCCTCAATGACTTCCACCTTCGCCTTGTCCACCTGAATACCATCTTTGGAGATCCTGTGTCCAAGTACTATACCCTCATGTACCATGAAATGGCACTTCTCCCAATTCAAAACTAGATGGGTCTCCTCACATCTGCCTAGTATCTGATCCAGCTGATCAAGACACACATCAAAATTCTGGCCATATACCGAGAAGTCGTCCATGAAGACTTCTATGCTTTTCTCAATAAACTCATTAAAGATCGCCATCATACATCGCTGAAATGTGGCTGGAGCGTTGCAAAGACCAAATGGCATCCTCCTATATGCAAAAGTGCCATAAGGGCAGGTGAAGGTGGTCTTCTCCTGATCCTCTGGCGCAATGGGAATCTGGAAATAACCGCTGTACCCATCAAGGAAGCAGTAGAACTCCTGCCCAGCTAGCCGCTCCAACATTTGATCAATAAATGGTAGCGGGAAGTGGTATTTCTTTGTGGCTTCATTCAAACGCCGGAAATCGATGCACATCCTCCAGCCCGTGGTCTGTCTTTGGGGCACCAATTCACCTTTATCATTGGGCACCACCACTATTCCTCCTTTCTTGGGAACAACTTGCACAGGAGAAACCCAGCGGCTATCAGAGATTGGTAAATGATGCCTGCATCCAAGAGCTTCAACACCTCAGCTTTCACTACTTCCTTCAGGTTTGGGTTTAATCGCCTCTGGGGCTGCCTCACTGGCTTGATACTGTCTTCCATGTAATTTGATGAGTGCAGAACCCTGGACTAATCCCTTTAATATCTGCCACTGACCACCCCAAGGCTCCCTTGTGTCTTCTTAACACTTTCAGAAGTCTGCTTTCCTGTGAAACAGACAAAGATGAAGAAATAATGACAGGCACAGCGCTACCCACTGCCAAGAAAGCATATTTAAGATTTGAAGGAAGAGTTTTGAGTTCAAGAGTAGGGGGCTTCTCTACTTAAGGAACGAGCCTCTGAGTAGGCCTGTCCAGTGGCTCCACAGGAGGAGCATGAGGGCGAAAGTAGGTTCGTCCCTGATTAAGCTGCTGGACAACAGTAGCTACCTCCGTTCTCCCTTTGTCATCCTCAATCGAGTGGCATAACACCTGATCTAGCAAATCAGAATTCTCAAGCAGGAAAGAATAGTCATCAGTAGTTTTAGCAACAAACGCATCATAATCATCAGAACAATCAACATCCACTGAAAGCACAGCATGAGAAGAAGCATTTGTTCTCATCATCTAGTGATATCAAAACTAAGATCCTCATTATTAAACTTAAGGGTGATCTTTCCTTTGTCAACATCAATGACAGTTTTAGCAGTTCGTAGGAAAGGTCGACCCAAAATTAATGGCACTTCAACATCTTCATCCATATCAAGAATGACAAAATCAGCAGGGAAGAAGAAGTTACCAACACCTACCACAACATTCTCAACCATACCACGAGGTTTGATTGAGGAACGATCAGCTAATTGCAAATTAAAATTGATTGGGACAAGCTCACCAGCATGAAGCTTCCTAAACATTGAATAAGGCATCAAATTTATACTCGCTCCAAGGTCGCAGAGCCCAAACCCACAGTCCATGTCTCCAATGGTGCAAGGGATGATGGGCTGCCCTGGATCTCCACACTTTGGAGGAAGCTTCTGCTGGATGGCTGCAGAGCAAGTCTCTATCAGCTGAACAATCTCACTTTCCTTGAACTTTCACTTGTGAGAAATCAAATCCTTCACAAAGCGAGCATAATTAGGCATCTGCTTGATAGCATCAATCAAGGGGATATTAATAGTAAGCTTCGAAAACACACACAAAAATTTCCCAAATTGATCATCAAGTTCTTTTTCTTTCAATCTATTAGGGAAAGGAAGTTTCTTAGGGACCACCTTACCCCTGGAATTTTTAGCAATCAAAGTATGAGAAGGGGAAGAAATAGGAGCCTGGGTCTTCTCAACAACTACCTCAGGAGGGGCTGGGGGCCCTGACGGTGCACCAGTGCTAGAAGAAGGAAGACCGGTCTCTTCGTCAGCTTGATCCTCAGCCACTTGATCTCTATTCATCAGCTGCTTCCCACTTCTTAAGGTAACTGCTGCTACCTCTTCAGAATCTGAACAGTCCTCAACTACCACGGCTTCTGAGACCGACACTGCCTTCAATTGTGCTTTAGGATTAGGGTCTGGTTGGGAAGGCAGTGAACCAGAAGGTCTCTGTTGCAGGAGGAACTGAGTCAACTGACTCATCGTTCCCTGCATTTCCACCATGGCATTCTCTAATTTCTGGTTGATTACCGTTTGTTGTTCCTGAGAAGCCATTAACTTATCCACCATCTCCTTCAGACTGGCATTGTTTGAGCTCAATGATGGTTGCTGAGCTTGAGGCTGCTGTGGCCGGAATTGATTATATTGAGGCCTAGCAAAGCCGGGTGGTCCCCCCTGGTTCGTCCTCTGAGGTTGCATTTGATGTGAATTCAGTGCATTGTTCGGATTTCCGTACCTTAGGTTTTGGTGCTGATTCTGCACCCAGGGTTGCCTGTTGTTGAATTGGCCTATGACATTGGCCTCCTCGGTTTGCCTCATCTCGGCTACTAGTGGGCAGTCCTCATAATCGTGTGCATCCCCACACTGAGAGCAGCAGGCTTCGTTGGTACTTGTAGAGACTTTCTTGGTGGATTGCTTGGGGGTTGGTCCCATTGTGAGCTGCTCGAGCATTTTTGCCATGCTCCCCATCGTAGTTTTCATCTGTGCTTGCTCGGCGGCTAGTTGTTCCATCATCGGGTCTGGAGCTCGGGAAGAACTGTGACCTATTGAGAATACTCATCCTCCATTGCTGCTCCATTGGCGAAGCTCCTCACAGTAGGACTCCATAGATGCCATGAAATCCTCCCCACTTTTTGCTAGTAGGTTTCCTCCTAGGGCGGATCTTATCTCACCTCTGTTTTCATCTTTTAACCCCTGGAAGAATCCCTGAGCCAATGAGGTGATATCCTGACCATGGTGAGGGCACTGGCGGATTAGTTCTTTGAATCGGTCCCACGCCTCACAGACTGTCTCACTACCCATCTGTCTGAATGCCATCAGGTCGGCAATCATCTGCCGTGTCCTGGAGATGGGAATGTACTTCTCATAGAATTTATCCATCATCTGCTCCCAGGTGGTAATGATGCCTGGCAGTAGTGGATGGAACCATTTGAAGCTTCTCCCGATAGGCTGTGCTGGAACAGCTCAGTCTGGCGTACTCCTCCAATCCTTGTGATAAGCCAAGGGAATCCAAGTGCACTAGAAAGCGATGTACATGGTCTAATGCATCCGCTGGGTCTGCACCTGAAAAAGTTCCTGCAGGATGATTTCGAACAGCATTGGATTGATGAGAAGGTTTTACCTTTTGCCACTCGGCTATAAGTTCTGCAGTTAGATTTGGTAGAACCACTGGCCCTCTTCTTGGTGTGGCTGGTGGTCTGTTTATCCTTCCCATTGTGTATTGGGCCACTGCACCTCCTCCAATTTGGTCATGATTTGCTGCCACATTGAAATCAAGCTGCTTTCTTGCTCTCAGAGCTTGGAGGTAGACTCTCTTGATTTCGGGATCGAAGTCTGTATCCGGGGGACCAGTTGAACGTGTTCTACGCATCCACTAGGTGCTTATAATCAGCTAGAGAAAAAGGGACAAAATGCGTGAGTTTTAAAGTAATGAAAAACAGTTGTATAAAATGGCACACTAAATAAATTAAAAACAAAATATATTACAAAACAAACAATTATAAACAGTGTGTTGCAATAAAGTAACTAATTAACCAAGGCTAGGGACTAGACAAAAGTCAAGTCCCCGGCAACGGTGCCATTTTGCAAACGATTTATTTGATATATTAAAAGCCTAGAAATAATCCTAGAATTCAATAATTCAATAGATCGTCGGGTTGCAAAAATCCCGGTCGAAATAGTATAGCAAATTTATGAAGCGACCTGGGTGTCAATCCACAGGACTTGATGTGGTAAGTCTAGCCTTAGGTAATGGTTAACTCAAAAAGGGGGTTTTGTTTTGGTTTTGTGTTTCAAAAAGATAACAAGAAAGTAAATAGCAGATAAATTAAAGTGATAGTCTTGGGAGTGTGAACGGTACTCTAGTTTCAGGGAGTTGTTTCACTAGCTAGGTTCTGCATATTCTACTACTTAAGTGGAGACTTGGATCGGCTTGTAATTCTCAATTATCTATTCTGTATTAAGTCTTAATTCCAGATAGCTCATCTAGACAGGACATGTAGTTCTAGTTTAGACCTAGCAAGTGTATCTAGATGGTTTTATTGTACAGAATTACTAGTCTAGTTTTTGGTTCGGACTAAAGCTCCTAGTGACTACTGTAATCTATCAGATTGCAATTATCACAGGTAACAGGTTAATAGGACCGTCAATGCTAATCACCTTATCTGATCATAACATGATTCGAGGGCTTATAATAAATTCATGACGTTTATTAAAAGCACTTAAAAGCATTAACCTGAATAATCCAAATAGTCTCAATAAAGCAGTAAAATAATGCAGAGTTTAACTAATTACAACATCCCTTCTCCTAGAGTAAATCCTCTTAGCTAGACATAGCGATTATAATTATAAATGAGAGAGAGAGAGTTGAGAGAAATCATCTGTTACGAAGATCTTCTTGCTTGCTCCGTCCTTTGTCCTTGCGTTGTGCTGGCTTGGAGGTTGGTCGTGGTGATAATGGAGTGAACTGGATGAAATGGAGCGGAAATGGAAATTTGTGACGAGTTTGTGAGTTGTCCGGATCATTTTGGCCGGACAAAGATCCGGACGTGAGATGTCCGGCTCTGTATGTGGCGGACGCGATCCGGACGTGGCTTAGGTGGGCGAGTCCGGATCCGGACGGAGATCCGGACACGGCTAAATGCTGTGAATGAATGTGGGTTGTGTGTATGGATGAGAGCGGAGGTTTACGGAGGAAATTTAGTGAAGATGAGCAGATGAATGGAGTGAGTCGTGAATGAATGGATTAGTAGAGAGGAGAGGAGACTGTGAAGTCATGTACGATTTGGAATGAAGGTTGAGCACTCCTTAAATAGGCTTAGAAATTGGAAGTTTGGTGTGCACTACATTAATTGAGCATGGCTGCTACTTAATAAACGGGAAGTATGGGCTTAACTTGCTTTCGGCTGATAATTGCGCCGAAAGCGATTATCAGCACGATTGCATTTTTATTTTTCAGCTCTGTGTGACGTCCGGATCTGTGTCCGGATCCGGACGTGAGACAACGGTTTTGGATCTGAAACTCGTAATATGTCCGGATCGCTGTCCGGATCCGGACAAGCTACAAAATTCTTGGTTGGGTCACGTCCGGCTAAGTTGACTCAGACACAGATCCGGACGTGAGACGTCCGGTTCTGCGTCCGGCCAAGTTGACCCGGACACGACCAATTTTTGTGACTCTTTCCCTGATTTGTTCCTCGTTTGTTGTGTTGTAATCCTTATGGTGTAAAATCGTCATTTCCCTGGGTTTTTCCTATATTTAACATATAAAGGGCATCAGTTCATATCAAAACATCAATCTTAGGAAAAACACAGAATAAGTGGGAAACATCGCCTGAATTGTTACAGATTATAGGGTAATTAAACCCTAAAAAGCCTATATGTTTCACACTTATCAGTTGCTGAGGGGGAAGTACTACCCGGCACATCTCAAGCAGAAGAAGCGCCGAGAGTTCGAGACACTCTCCTAAGGAGGTTGACCGTGGATAAGTACTATGCTCGATTCATTGGTCTGCTGGACTTTATCCCCGGAGTTGATTACTCAGAGACCGTGAAGGTCGAGAAGCTCCGGGGGGTTTGTTGTTTCGCATCCAGATGGCGATGGGTGCTACCCTCTATTCTACTATCCAGGTATAAACATGAAAGCCATAAATTCTTTACTTACTACATGACCGATTAACTTTATGAGAACTTACCAATGAGATTCCAGGAGTGTTACGATGCTGCCTCGAGGACGGAGGTAATGCTCCAGACTCGGGAAGAGACTCTCGGGGCCAAGAGGAGGAAGAACCCTGAGGGAGAGTCTGAGGGTGGAGGAGCATCTCCAGGCGATAGCCAGAAGACGGGAAAGTAAGGACTTATCCCATTCTAGATTGTTTATCATATTAAATACCTTATGAATGCTGACCCAAAACCTTAAACAGGAAATTCTTTCAGAAGAAAGGGCAGCATGGTCACCAGGGAGTGAAGGGGAAAGAGCCCGTCCTTCGGTTGACCGGCCCAGCTATAGATGCTCAGCCTTTGAGATCTGCGCCTCCTAAGGGTGAGAACGCCTACCTTAAATTCAACTGTAACCTTAACCTTTATATCATCAGATTTTAACCTAAACTAAATACTACCATCAGGCACCGGACAGCCCCAGCGCCATTTCTATTGCAAGCGTTGTGGGAAGGATCATCCTGGGGTCGACTGCAGTGGCCGCAAAGTTGAGTGTCGGTGCTGCAAGAAAGAGGGTCACCGGGAGTTTGAGTGTTGGATGAACCCTGAGGGCCGTAACTATAGGCCACCAAGGAATACTCAGAAGACCTCAGTTGAAGGATCTGGAGTACCACGAGGCGGTCAGGATGGCCAGACATCTACTGATGCTGGAGCCTAGAGGGGCAAGGGAGTAGATAGGGCATGAGTACCCTGAACTCCTCGAGACCGCTGGTGGAAGACTTTTGTTTACCTTGTTATGTACTTACCTTGGAAGTTAGATAGAGATGTTGTAAATATGTGGGGGTGTGTCATTGACCACTCGCCTTTTTGTGTATGACTTTTGAGACTAGTTTTGTGGACTCGTTACGAGTAACCTTGGAACCTTGACGGATTATATATATGAACAGGATGTTAATGCTTACATTATCATGTAGCCCATACTTCACGACGCAGAGTCAATGAGACCGGTAATTACTGAACCAAAATTTCCTTCTGCATAGCGCACTTGCTATTGCAAGCGCTATGACAATCAATCCACTGAAATTTCCATCTACCTTGCGCACTTGCTACAGCAAGTGCTGCAACTGCAACTACTACTAATTTTTAATCTCTTATTATATACTAAAATTTTAATACCAATTTTCATATCAACTTTTCATACAAGCCTTAAGATAGAAATCTGTGAAACCTTGGGAAGACCGTTAGTCCAACCACTACAACTGAAGAAATTACACAGCCACTGTAATTGTAAACCATACCAGTTTAATTGTTTGAGAATTTTCAGACATGGCTTATTAGCCAAACACCATCAGTGTATACCCACATTTAATGCTAATCACTACTAGTGATGAATGCTTAGTCCTTATGGACAAGCATACCCTTTGTAGATGCACCACCGTCAATGAGGATGGTTGGGAAGTGAAGAGCCAAGTTGCTCAAGCTATTATGCAATCTGTAATACATCCAATTAAACGGATGAGGGAACGAATATGAACTATGGATGAGATGTTATCATGATAAACAGGGAAGAAAGGCATATGTGTTGTACTCAATGAGATCGAATTAGGAGAACCAATTTTGCTAAATATAGCACAGATTTTACTTACACCGAGCTGAATAACGCCGGCTTATGGCACGAATTACCACCAATGCCACTAGGGCAACATCACTTATAACAAGATAACCGATAACAGGAACTAATAAACAACTAAAAGGACATCCATCAAAAAGGAGATTGACAACAGAATACTTCACAATACCCGTGTGACAGACATTACCAGTTTACTAAACGACATGGGACCGCACTCCGATAGGAGCATGTGGGCTTGACAGACTTATTTATGAGTTAGTCGGGTAAGTAGTAATGTATCAGTACGGTACCACATGTATGTAGACAAGTATTGCTAGGAACACGAGAAGTAGTCAACTCCATACTAAGGACAGTGATGCAAATTACCTCGAAGATGGACGAGAAGAGCCGCAGTTAAACCAACGGGCTAGAGGAACCAAGAACCTTCAACATAGAGCAGTAGACAGCATACAGTGAAGACTAGGAAACCTTTCAAGGACGTGAACACTAAGGATAGGAACATGAAAACCCATTATGGACGAATAATATGTAGAACCCTCATAAGGATCGACCAAATTCTTACAATCCAGTGGAAATCTACCAGATGATGTGGACAGAAACGCGTGACTACGCAATGATGAGAGACAAAGCTAATATACTAGCAGATACCTTAAGCAAAGAACAATGGACATGGAATGTACCACTCACATGATAATTCGCTCATCTTATCTGTTTGACTCATTAGATATTAGCTGCTGAGAGTTTACGCCTCTGCACTCTGTAGGACTGGGTGTTTTGGTATTGCACTTGTGCAATTATTAATCTAGTGGGAATACGGGAAGATGTAATGGATATCAATACGAGTGTGTATCAAAGAACTACAACAGTCTATTACTCCGGGACAAAACCACCAGGAGACACGAATGACAAGCTTTATCTCCGTGGACATGTAGGCTGGTACGTCTTGGTATTACAAAGACAAGTGCAAAGAGCACTAAGTACTAACAAAAGCCAATGTCATATTACACCTCAAGCTGAATATCAGTGAGAGAAGACACAAGATGAAAAGAGGCAAACTGAGCCTATGTTCATGGGTCCACACCTCAGTACGGAGCGAGTGGGCCCATTAGAACGAACTTGGGAGAGAGCACAAAGAGTTTACTGCCTCACCCTTTATGTATTATGGAGCCCGAAGGGCTAGAGTCATACCCGTCTCTCTGATATGAGGATAATCCACGAGTTGGAGAACTCTATAAGAGCCAAGTATCCAGCGCTCCTTGTTGAGCGTCTGTTGTATACATGTGGGGTACGGGGGCGTAACCCTTTTTAAGGGGGGTAGAGCCTCTTGGATGTGCACGTGCGTGCACTAAGTTTTGTTGTTTCGTATGTGGGGCATACAGTAGTTTGTGGTATGCGGGGCATACCAGGTTTGTTTATTTGTTTGTTTGTATGCATGACATACAGTGAATTGGTGGTACGCGGGGCGTACGTTGTTGGTTTGTTGGTTGTGATGTGCACTTGTATGTATGTATCTTATGAGATACATGTTTGAAACACCCATGTGTGTAGTACTTTTCTTATGCTACTTGTGATATATATTTATATTGCTTTGTAGAATTATTACATGTGGTATCGCCTAGATACGAAACGAATCATTAGTTATGGAATGTGGAAGGATGGTATGATATGGACACCTCGGGGAGGTTGTCAGGGTTTGTAGAATTGATAGGAAATAATGGTGCTGATGGATCACCTATATCCATATATGATTGAACTAATGCCACAAAGTGATGGCTATATGCGGTATAAGCACAATACGATGTGTGTAAATGATATATCACATAGATATACATTATGGGTTATATGGGTAGTTATTAAAACACCTATTTGGATGAAGCGACTTCGGGACGAAGTCTTTTTAAGGGGGGTAGATTGAAATACCCCAAACTAATAAAACATGGATTAAACATCTAATCACATTAATTAAGGACTAACATGCCTTAAAAGTCAATTGAGAACAACAATGGTCAATACAAAGCAAGATATTGCACCCTTTGACTATTTAGGGTAAATACATACCAAATGAACTTCTTAGGACCTAAAATTTTGTCCTAAGCATATTAACACATAACTAAACATACTACAATCATTGGACAACACTCCAACTCAAAGAACAAGCATTTACATGCTTCAAGGTCAGGTAGGGCAAAAATGTGCTCTAAGAAACCGTAAAGGTCTTATGACCTCTATTTGATATAAAATTGGGTTCCTAAGATCACTTATCATGTAAGGAACACAAAAAACTGTTCACAAAGAAAACTAAGCTCAGAAACACCTTGTGACACAAAATGTGCGCTAAAACACCTTAAAGCACGTTTTTGTGTATGAGCTCTAAGATAATGACTTTTTGTCACTTTAAAGACTAGATTAGATTCTTGATATCATTTATGTGACATGATATACTATATTATAAAGTCTAAATCAAAGTTTAAAAATAAAATCAAAATGGGTGATTTTGGGTGAATAGTACCCAAAATAACATTTGATTACTTAGTTTTAACCATGGTCAAATGTCATCCATTGGCTTGACCATCCATTGCTGACCTCCTAGGGCTGTCATACCCACCCATTAAGCAACCTAAAATATCTAACAATGAGTCATCTAATTACTATTTAATAAAGTAGTAAACATTACCTTATAAGCTTAATTCTTTCTCTTTCCTCTCATTATCTTCTTCCCAGCCGACACCAAGCCTCTTCATCCTCTCTTTTGCTTCTCCAAAACTGTAGGAACTCATCAAATTCAGAAGAGTACACCAATTGACATAGGTAAGCTTATTAAGCCATTTTATGTTCATTCTCTTCACATTTCTTTCCTCTTTCCATGGAGCTAAGCATCAACCATTTCCATCCATGTTTCTAGCTTGTTTTTGAGGTTAAAAGGAGGGCAATTCTCTGCTGTAACAAGGGAACGAGGTGGAGAATTCTAATCTTGTTCTTAAGGTATAAAAATATGCTTTAAGCACTTATCTCTTGATTCTCTTCAATTTCTGTTTGAAAGCTTGTTTTCCTAGGCTTATTATCTTCTTCTTAACATGATTATTCAGTTGGTATATCAAGAGCTTCAAGTATTAGCCAAATCCATGCCAAAAACAACATTTTTGGCATTTTAATCAAGGTGAAAATTAGCCATTGAAATACCCTGTAATTAAAAACAGTGATTAATTAGGCTAATTATAATTTTAAAGGCTCAATTACACTTAAATAAACATTAGGGAACAAATCCCGAAGAAAATGGACCCTTTAAAATGGGTCAAAAGCGTAAACAAACCTTAAAGCGCGTTTTTCGAGGAAACCGGGAAAACGCGACTTTAAGCGGGTCAAATAGACTCGTAACAATTTTGGTCAACTAAATAGTCATTAATAAATATTAGTGAAGCTTTAGAACCCATAAAATTAATTAAACGAGAAAATTCTGGAAAACGAGTTCCGGTTAGTAAACTGTCAAAACCGAGAAGTTGTGGGGTGAGAATGCAAATAAACAAGGTTGGTGTGTCAACTTTGCAAATAAAAATAAAAATGTGAGTGTGTGTGTGTGTGAGTGGGCCGGCCAGCTCCCCTCCCTCACTCTCTTAATGTTTTCTTATTAGCTAAAAGACAAAAGAAATAAGTAGAAAAGTAGAAAAAGAAGAAGGGGCTCTCTCTCTCTTCCATCCCTCACTCTCTCGCCGTACCAACCTTCCTCTTCTTCTGATTTTTCTCCTCCTCCTTGCGATGGCTATGGAGTCTTGAGAACCCACACAAAAACCTCTCCTTCTCTCCTCTCTTTGAGCACTCAAATCTTCTCCAAATGCAATAAAAATTGTACCATTGAAATCCCCTCACTAAGGAGAACACTTTCCTCCTTTCAAAAATTGAAAACAACCAACTTCATCTCCATGGGTGTGCTGCATTTGAAGCTTGAGTACCACCATTAGAGGCACCTTCACCTCCCTGTCATTTTAAGGTAAAAACATTCTTGAAAACCCATCTTTTTCTAGCCCTTATTTGCAAAACGAAAATGCAAAGTAAGCCTTGCTTTGTTCCTTGCATTCTAGCCGAATTTGGCTTCTCTTATGGGATAGGAATTTTGCTCTCTTGCTAGACAAGAACTTCATTCATTGGTGGAAAGGTAATACTCTTTTCTAAACCCTAAGACATCTAAATTCTAGGGTTAGTTTAAAATGAATGCTAAATGGTTGGTGTGTATTGGTATGGTGGCTGTAGCATTGTGTATTGTGTGAGGAAGAACAAGAAGAAGGAAAGAAGAAAGGAGAAGGCAAGAAAGAAAGGAAAAAACTAGTAAAACAAGGTAATTACTCTTGCCTTGAACTAGCTTTGTATGGTGCAATGTAACAGTTTTTGAGTAGTAAAATGAGTAATGTATTTGAGTAATGAGTAGTAGTAATGTAGTAGTGTAATGGAGAAGAGAATCAAACAGTTTTTGAACTTGTAAAGAATGTTTAAAACGCTTGGGAAAACCATGGGTAGTATGTATATGTGCAGGAATTTTATGGTGTTGTAGTGGAGTTGAAATGTGTGTATAATGTATTGGATAAACAGGTTGTGAGAATGAGCATTTGTTAGTTGAAACAATGTGTGGGCAAAGCTAAAAATATAGGGGAGACTATGTCCAAATTGGTCTAGAAATTGAGGACTTGGTGTGTGTAAGGAGAGGTAATGACCTAGACAAATACTAGGTGTATTTGGAGAGTTAAAATGAGTAAACTAGTGTCTTGAAACAGATTTGAAGAAGATTTAAGTAATGTGAAGGAATAGGATGTAAAGTATGCATTTTGAGTGCTAAGAGTGGCATTAGTTGAGGAGGTAATGGAGGATAGAAGTGTGAGTGAAAATTTGTAGCATGAAAGGGAAAACAAAAATCTGTAGCATTGGTGAAATGGAAACTAGTATAAGTGTTGGAAAGAAGTGAAGAAAATTGTGTAAGTTGAGTAGGAATTGAGTAGTAGGTTTGGTGGATGAACTAAGGTTATTTAGAGGGTTTAATTAGTGCTAAATCATGTGGGGAAGTATTGGTAAAGATTTGGGAAGCAATGGGAAGTAAAACACTAAGAAACCGAGTTTAAAGCTGATACTGGGCCGGACCGACCTTGGGACCGATCCCGCAAGGTCGGTCGAGCCTTAAAATACAAAGACGGGAAGTCTTCTAACTTCGACCGACCTTGGGGACCGAACTTGCAAGGTCGGTCGAGTCATAAATTGCGAAGGCCAGAAGTCCACTAGAATGGACCGACCTTGGGACTGAACTTGGGCAAGGTCGGTCGAGTCCAGAAACTCGAACCCAGAACACACTGGAAAGGACCGACCTTGGGACCGGACTTGCAAGGTCGGTCGGGCCTGAAATTTTCACGTAAGTAACCCACTGGAATGGACCGACCTTGGGACCGGACTTGCAAGGTTGGTCGAGCCTGGAATTTTGCCTGATCAAAACTTACTGACTTCGACCGACCTTGGGTCCGACCCTGGGTTCGGTCGAGTAAAAAAAAATATATATCTTATTATATGATTATAGTAATCATATGTATATATATATATATATGCCTATACACATATATGCATATGCATGTAGTAATACACCATTAATGAAGTAGTAATGGTAAGAAAGTAAGTAAATGAGTAAGGAAGCAAGTTTAAGAAGTAATAAGGAAAATAATGGTTTTATAATCAAGTATGAATGTAAAGGAGTAGCAAGTATACATTAGGAGAATTAATGGAAGAGTAAGATGGATCATTGATCATACAACTTCATGTATGTATAGGATCAAATAGTTGAACATCGAAGGAATCCGGTAGTACGAAAACGACGGTGAACGGTATGATTTCTTCATGCCCTGTATCCTAACTTGGTTACCCCGATTTGTGTGCTTATGTGATCACCAATAAGATAAATGCACGAATCGGACTTATATTGCACTTAACTGTGTTTAAACTATTTTGTTCTTGTGTATCTTCTTGAACATTTAGTCTGTATAATTCATGAAAAGTATGAATGGTAATGAAGAGTATGTGTAAGTAATGTGTACTTGTGTATTGTATGGATGTGTGGAAATGAAGTACTGACTTCTACTAATTCCTAACATTCTAACTCCTAACATGAGTAATGAGTAAAATGGAATGAGTAGAAGTCCGATATAGTTTCGGCCACGCGTGAGGATAAGGAAACACAAGAGGTTGGATCTGAATCCTGGCTGTAATCTTTTCCATGGACCAAATCCCTTGAATGGGTAGCATCCTAGACTAGTGGGCCACCCTAAAGCCCGATGGTGGGATGTAGTAATCCCTGCCCGGAGGTCATACCGACTTAACTGGAGTAAAGTAAGTAAGAAGCAAGTATTGTATGTGTATCGGTCTCGACTATTGTAAGTCATCGACCTTGAGTAAAATTGTATTGAACACCCGATTAACCCGGGTGTGTAATGAAGCTAACATGACTTCTGTGTGAAATGGAGAATTGTATCTTCGTAATGCGGTGAGTAAACGGTAAGTAATAATGGTTGGCTTGTAATGTCTTCCTCGCATGTATTGAATGTATGTATGCCTTGTGGAATGAATGTATTGAACTGAAATGTATAAGCATGTATGTATGTATGAATGAAACGAACCGCATGTATTCGACCAAATAGTTGGCGTACCCTCGCTAGTACGCGGGGTATGTGGTTATCATATTCAGCGTAAGCTGACCCCCTAGGGGGAATGTTATATTCTACAGGTACCCGCGAGGCGTGATGTTAGAGTAAGGACAAGACTAAATTCTTTTTGGTATAGTTAGTAGATTTGGATGGTGTACCGAATTGTACATGGCTAAGGCCTTTTTGAGTAGCCGGTGTTCCATGTGGTACACCTTCTTGGGTAAAGAATTGTAATTAGATAGAAATGAGTAGATGTAGAAACTCTTGATCTTTTGGGAAGTAGTCTTGGAATGTAATTCGTATATTTTGGATACTCGGTAATCAAATGTAAGTAAGTATTTGGCGTTGTAAAGTAAGTATCATGTATTCGGTATATTCTAATCATCAGACCGTTACTGAATCTAGTAGTAGCCTTGTTAGTCTTGGATGGCTAACGGCGTTGTATCACCCGCCGGGAATAAGTAAGTAAGTAAGTTTCCGCTGCGAGCAAGGTAATTACGAGTATGATTAGAGGATAATGAAGGGATCAGCGGTTCGGGTGTTACAAAAAGTGGTATCAGAGCGAAGTCTCGCTCTGATGATTAGAATACTGAGTGTAGTGATTACCGAGTTAGGATTTCAACCGTTTTAAAATGGATACTTAGAAACCTAACTAAGAACTACCGTTGTTAACAACGGATACTCTTTGACGTTTGCAAAGACGATACCATTGCTTGAATCAAGACCATGTGGTCATAGTTTCACCGTATCTAATGTAATCCACACTTGTTCAGATGTTAGGACGAGGTTGAGGCCGACCTAGAGGGGAGACATCTGATGGACCAGGCGCACAGACGATAGCTGAAATCGTCACCGCCACGGTAGCACAGATGCTACCGCAAGTAATCACCGTTGTACAACAAACACAGCAAAACCAGCAGCAGCAGCAACAACAGCAGCCCGACCCGCCTCAACCCCGTGAAACGAATTAGGTAAAGGCCATCCCGACCTTCGACCTCCATGCTTTAGAGGCGAGAGCGACCCCGCCAAGCTCGAGGCCTATCTCTCAGAGATGGAGACGGCATTCGAGATACTTGAGACTCCCGCTGGAGTTCGAGTGAGGATAGCTGCGTACTACCTCAAAGATGCGGCTATGGACTGGTGGAAGCTCATTAAGGCCGAGCACGTAGCCGACCATGTATTCGGTTGGGAAGCATTCACCTCTCTCCTCCGATCCAAGTACTACCCCGAGCATGTCAAGACCAAGAAACGGCTTGAGCTTGATGCCCTAAAAATGACAGAGAAGATGACGGTTGATGAATATTACCGCACCTTCACCTCTCTTCTCAGACTTCTACCCGACCTTGGGTATACCGGCCAAGTCTTGGTCGACCGCTTCTACGGCGGATTGAGCCATCGACTCCGGTATGGCATGGGATTCACATGGTTTACCTCCCTTCAGGAGTGTTACCACGCTGCGTCTCGAGTTGAGATCACCTGCCAACTAAGAGATGAGGAGCAAGCGCTGAAGCGCAAGGTGAGCAGCAAGGGTAACACCTCTGACGACCAAAACCAATCTAAACCTTGGAAGAAGAAGAAGGGGAAGAATTCCCACCAGAAGAACACCTCCGGAGACGGCGGAGCCCATACTGAGAAGGGCAAGGCAGCTGAGCCATTGCAGATTGGCTACACCACACCAGTGGTAGCGAAGCCACTGAGGTCTCAGCCCTATAAGGGTAAGAACCCGAAACCGAATTAGTACACTTGTGAAATAGTATGTATATGGAGTATTGTAAGTATATCGAACCTTGCTAACTTGGGAGCTATAGGTTCTGGATTTGGCCATGGCAAGAACCAAACTGATGGCCGCAGCTACATATGCTGAAACTGCAACAAGGATCATCCCGGCACTGATTGCCAAGGAAGGGAGATCCGCTGCTACACTTGCCAGAAACCAGGGCACCGTGCTAATGCATGCCTAGAGAATTCTAGGCCCAAGGGCAACTATCAGGGCTATAAGCAGCGTGAAGGCAAGGAGGTTGCATCTGGCGATGCACATGCCCAGCATGCCTCACAGGGACAGGGATCCCGGGGTCCGCAGAAGGGCGCACTGCAGAGGCAGCCGGCCTTAAACATCATTGACCGTGACGGGACCGGGACTAAGTCCGGCCTAGGTAACTACCGTAACCTTTAATCCTTGAAGAGCATGTCTAGGTATCAAAGTAATTGTATGAATAGGAGTATGAATGCATAAGTACTTGAAGTATGGAATTGAGCATGAGTAAGTAACTTGGAAGTATGTATTGGGCATGAAATAAATTAGTAAGCCTAGAACTCACACTAGACATAATTTACCACTTTAGGGAAATTCCTTATCTGTTACCCAATACCTTCAAACTCACCTCATGAAGATATTGACATCGCCACTCACCACTTCAACAACGAGCAGTGTCAGGTCATCCGCCCAGGTATGATCTTATTACAAGGATACCTGACACCCGAAGCACAAGTTTCGATCATTCGATGATGCAACGAATTAGGAATGGGTCAAGGATTTTATACACCCGAATTCCCCGGTGGAGCGACAATGAAGCTGAAAATGATGTGCTTGGGAAAGGATTGGAACCCTTACACCAAGACATACCAAACAACGCGAGCAGAAGACGGAGCCACACCTCCACCAATACCCCCTGAATACCAAACGCTCGTCACTCAAGCTGTAGAAATTGCACAACAATGTGAAGAGGAACCAATCCCTGCACTTGAAGTAGACTTATGTATCGTCAACTTCTATGAGAAAGAAGGACGACCTGGCTTACACCAAGATAAGGACGAGACGGTGGAATCTCTTGAACTAGGAGTGCCCCTAGTGTCTTGGTCCATTGGTGATGATGTCTTATTCTTGTATAACGAGCAGAAGCGTGTGGACCTCACAGAGAAATTGGTACTGAGATCAGGAGATGTTCTAATCATGGGTGGAAAATCAAGGTTACTGTATCACGGGATCCAGAAGATCAAGTTGAACACAGTGCCACTGGCAATAATCAATGCCACACACATGAAACCAGGACGCCTGAACCTTACCTTTAGAAAGTATTAATCTTGTAGTAGCATGTAATCCAGTAGTAACGTGTATTAGAGACACAGTATGTATGATGGTTGGTTATTCAATAAAAGCAGTGTTGGTTATTAAATTCCACTTGCGTTCCACCATCGTTACTTATATTCTTATGAATCAATAGGTTGTGGACTCGGTACCGAAGGTAACCTGAGTATCCTCACTAAAGAGCAAGCCGGCAAAAGCGGCACCATCCTAACGGGAACATTCCTAGTAAACGGCATCGAAGCCTCAGTACTATTCGACTCCGGCGCCTCTCATACCTTTGTATCGCCAGCATTCGCTACAAGGTTGGGGCTAGACGCAGATGAGCTACCAAATTTCTTAGTTACTCTCCCGTCGAAGGAGCGAGTAAAATGTACTAAGTAATACCACACCGCCACAATTCAAATCAAAGGCAAAGCGTTTCCCATCTCCTTCATTGAATTCAACCGGTTGGGATTCGACTTGATAATTGGAATGAACTGGTTGGAGCGGCACAAGGGACGGATCCTATGCGCCGAGCACCGATTGCTGCTGAAGAGTCCATCTGGGGTCACTGTTTCTTACCGCCAGAGACCGAGAGAGCCTTCAACTACAGTCATCTCCGCTATGGCAATGTACCGGGAGCTCAGGAAAGGACATGAAGTATATCTATGCCATGTGCAAGATCTGGAGAGAGATCCAGAATTCAGTAATGATGTAGCAGTAGTCTCAGAATTCCCTGATGTATTCCCGAAGGAGCTGCCTGGTATGCCACCACAGAGAGCAGTACAGTTCGAAATCGACCTTGTACCTGGTACTGGTCCCATTGCTAGAGCACCATACCGTATGGCACCCTCAGAAATGACAGAGCTAAAAGAGCAACTACGTGATCTACTCGACAAAGGGTTTATATGCCCGAGCGTATCACCTTGGGGAGCACCGGTCCTCTTCGTGAAGAAGAAGGACGGTAGCCTCCGCCTCTGCATCGACTACCGCGAATTGAATGCGGCCACTGTAAAGAACAAATATCCATTGCCACGTATCGACGACCTGTTCGATCAGCTGAAGGGAGCTTCGGTCTTTTCTAAGATTAATCTCCGATCTGGATATTACCAAATTGCCATCAAAGAGCAAGACATTGAGAAAACAGCATTCCGAACAAGATATGGCCACTACAAATTCACGGTGATGCCATTCGGTTTGTCTAATGCACCAGCCAAATTCATGGACCTAATGAATCGGTTATTCAGTGATCAGCTGGACACTTCAGTAGTAGTATTCATCGACGACATCCTTTTGTATTCGAAGTCAGCAGAAGAACATGAAAATCATTTGAGAAGAGTACTTGAGACTCTGCGCGAGAACCAGCTGTATGCGAAGTTCTCCAAATGCGAATTTTGGCTAGATCAGGTATCTTTCCTCGGTCATGTCATCTTGAGCGTGGGTATTTCAGTAGATCCATCCAAAATCGAAGCAGTACGATCATGGCCTAGACCTAAGACTGTCACCGACATCCGGAGCTTTCTTGGTTTAGCCGGTTATTACCTGAGGTTTGTAAAGGACTTCTCAAAAGTTGCTAAGCCCATGACGTCATTGATGAAGAAAGATGCACCGTTTGCATGGACAAACGAGTGCGAGGTATCCTTCTAGAGCCTAAAATACTCTTTGACCTCAGCGCCGATTCTCACTCTTCCAGAGGGCATAGAGGGATTTGAGGTGTATTGTGATGCATCGGGCAAGGGTATGGGATGCGTACTCATGCAGCATGGCAAGGTAGTAGCTTATGCCTCCTGCCAGCTGAAAAAGCATGAGGAAAATTACCCGACACATGATCTAGAGTTAGGAGCCATTGTCTTCGCCTTGAAGATATGGCGACCCTATCTCTTTGGGGTAAGCATCACCATCTACTCCGACCACAAAAGTTTGCATGTATTCACCAAGAAAGAATTGAACTTAAGACAGTGGAGGTGGATGGAGTTCCTCTCAGATTACGACATCAACCTCCAGTATAAAGAAGGGAAGGCAAATGTTGTAGCCGACGCCCTGAGTCGTCGAGCACACTCGCTCCATTCGCTACTCGCTTCTTCTAGCTTGGTTGACGAGGTGCGAGACGCTCAGTTGAGCGACCCTTACTTCACAGAGATCAGACAGAAAATCACCGATGGTACCTTCGAGAACTGAAAGTATGACTTCAAACTGCATGAAGATGGTCTGATCCGATTGAATGGCAGATTATGCGTCCCCCAAAGCAATGCTGAGCTAAGGGATCGCATTCTGCGAGAATCACATTGTTCGACATTGCATGTCCATCCGGGAGCCTCTAAAATGTACAAAGACATGAAGAGGTACTTCTGGTGGTCAGGAATGAAATCAGACGTGACTGAGTATGTTCTGAGGTGTCTCACATGCCAGAAGGTGAAGTTCGAGCACCGAAGACCGGGAGGAATGGTGCAATCCATGCCCATTCCGGAGTGGAAATTCCACGATATCTCTATGGATTTTGTGGTTGGACTCCCACCTGCTAGGGGAGGACTCAACATGATCTGGATAGTAGTCGATCGCCTCACCAAGGTTGCCCGATTCATACCGATGAGGGACACCTGGAAGGTGGCAAAGCTCGCGGAGCTATTCGACAAGGAGATCATCCGACACCACGGAGTCCCTAAAACCATTGTATCTGACCGCGACACCAGATTTCTTTCGAGATACTGGAGAGCAACACAGGAAGCGCTTGGTACTGAGTTGAAGCTTAGCACCGCCTTCCATCCACAGACCGACGGTCAGACAGAAAGGACCATCCAGACACTAGAGGATATGCTTAGGGCATGTGCCTTAGACTTCCAGGGGAGCTGGATTGATAAGCTTCATCTTATCGAGTTTTCGTATAACAATAGCTATCATGCTTCGATTAAGATGTCACCATTCCAAGCTTTGTATGGTAGACCTTGCCGTACCCCATTGTGTTGGGATGAGTCAAGTGAAGCGGTCATCATAGGACCGGAGTATCTGGAACAATTACAAGCTGAGGTACAACAAATCCGAGCAAATATGAAAGAAGCCCAAGATAGACAGAAATCCTATGCGGATGTGCGACGACGTGACCTTGAGTTCACCGTGGGCGACCAAGTGTTCTTGCGTGTCTCACCTATGAAGGGCGTCTTTCAATTTGGCCAGAAGGGCAAGCTGAGCCCAAAATTTGTATGCCCGTATACCATTACCGAGAGGATTGGAGCCGTAGCTTTTAGGCTAGCATTGCCTGAAGAATTAGGGCGTGTTCATGATGTCTTTCATGTATCACAACTCAAGAAATACATAGCCGATCCCTCTCATGTATTAGAACCTGAACACCTATCCCTAGAGCCGACGATGAGATATGTCGAGACTCCATTGCGAATCCTTGATACAAAGACAAGAGACACTCGCCATAAATCTGTACGAATGGTGAAGGTCTTGTGGTCTAACCACGATGTCGAGGAAGCGACTTGGGAATTAGAGGACGCCATGAAGGTGAAGTACCCAAATCTATTTGTAGACTAGATGTCTAGTATCCGTATAGTACGGAGGGTACGGGGCGTACCCCTTTTAAGGGGGGTAGAGCCTTTTTGCTTTGGCATTGCTTCGGGTTAGCATTGCATAGTATGTACGTATTGTAATTGTATTTTGTTGGCGCATGTAGTGCTAATTGTATTTCATTGGCACAAGGTAGTGCTAGTAGAATCCAGTATGTAGCTAAAATGAGTACGGTATGTGTATGGTATGTGTGTAATGAGTAATGCATTTGTGTTGTACGGTATATTACATGAATGACAATGTGAAGTGTATTGTGAATGTATTGTGGAATGTACAAATTGGATGGTGTATTGTGTATGGTATTTGAATTGTGTATGCTTGTAGTGTAAGAACTGTGAACACCTTATAAGGTGGTAGTAGGATGTATTATGGCAATTAGTTGCCAAATGAGTAGAATAGTAAACCGTAAGCCTTGAGCAACTTTGAGGGCAAAGTTCCTTAAGGGGGGTAGATTGAAATACCCGTAATTAAAAACAGTGATTAATTAGGCTAATTATAGTTTTAAAGGCTCAATTACACATAAATAAACAGAGGGAACAAATCCCAAAGAAAACGGACCTTTAAAATGGGTCAAAAGCGTAAACAAACCTTAAAGCGCGTTTTTCGAGGAAACCGGGAAAACGCGACTTTAAGCGGGTCAAATAGACTCGTAACAATTTTGGTCAACTAAATAGTCACTAATAAATATTAGTGAAGCTTTAGAACCAATAAAATTAATTAAACGAGAAAATTCCGGAAAACGAGTTCCAGTTAGTAAACTGTCAAAACTGAGAAGTAGTGGGGTGAGAATGCAAATAAACAAAGTTGGTGTGTCCACTTTGCAAATAAAAATAAAAATGTGAGTGTGTGTGTGTGAGTGGGCCGGCCAGCTCCCCCTCCCTCACTCTCTTAATGTTTTCTTATTAGCTAAAAGACAAAAGAAATAAGTAGAAAAGTAGAAAAAGAATAAGGGGCTCTCTCTCTCTTCCATCCTCACTCTCTCACCGTACCCACCTTCCTCTTCTTCTGATTTTTCTCCTCCTCCTGCGATGGCTATGGAGTCTTGAGAACCCACACAAAAACCTCTCCTTTCTCCTCTCTTTGAACACTCAAAATCTTCTTCAAATGCAATAAAAATTGTACCATTGAAATCATCTCACTAAGGAGAACACTTTCCTCCTTTCAAAAATTGAAAACAACCAACTTCATCTCCATGGGTGTGCTACATTTGAAGCTTGAGTACCACCATTAGAGGCACCTTCACCTCCTTGTCATTTTAAGGTAAAAACATTCTTGAAAACCCATCTTTTTCTAGCCCTTACTTGCAAAACGAAAATGCAAAGTAAGCCTTGCTTTGTTCCTTGCATTCCAGACGATTTTGGTTTCTCTTGTGGGCTAGAATTTTTCTCTCTTGCTAGACAAGAACTTCATTCATTGGTGGAAAGGTAATACTCTTTTCTAAACCCTAAGACATCTAAATTCTAGGGTTAGTTTAAAATGAATGCTAAATGGTTGGTGTGTATTGGTATGGTGGCTGTAGCATTGTGTATTGTGTGAGGAAGAACAATGAAGAAGGAAAGAAGAAAGGAGAAGGCAAGAAAGAAAGGAAAAACTAGTAAAACAAGGTAATTACTCTTGCCTTGAACTAGCTTTGTATGGTGCAATGTAACAGTTTTTGAGTAGTAAAATGAGTAATGTATTTGAGTAATGAGTAGTAGTAATGTAGTAGTGTAATGGAGAAGAGAATCAAACAGTTTTTGAACTTGTAAAGAATGTTTAAAAAGCTTGGGAAAACCATGGGTAGTATGTGTATATGTGCAGGAATTTTATGGTGTTGTAGTGGAGTTGAAATGTGTGTATAATGTATTGGATAAACAGGTTGTGAGAATGAGCATTTGTGAGTTGAAACAATGTGTGGGCAAAGCTAAAAATATAGGGGAGACTATGTCCAAATTGGTCTAGAAATTGAGGACTTGGTGTGTGTAAGGAGAGGTAATGACCTAGACAAATACTAGGTGTATTTGGAGAGTTAAAATGAGTAAACTAGTGTCTTGAAACAGATTTGAAGAAGATTTAAGTAATGTGAAGGAATAGGATGTAAAGTAATGCATTTTGAGTGCTAAGAGTGGCATTAGTTGAGGAAGTAATGGAGGATAGAAGTGTGAGTGAAAATCTGTAGCATGAAAGGGAAAACAAAAATCTGTAGCATTGGTGAAATGGAAACTAGTATAAGTGTTGGAAAGAAGTGAAGAAAATTGTGTAAGTTGAGTAGGAATTGAGTAGTAGGTTTGGTGGATGAACTAAGGTGATTAGAGGGTTTAATTAGTGCTAAATCATCTGGGGAAGTATTGGTAAAGATTTAGGAAGCAATGGGAAAGTAAAACATTAAGAAACCGAGTTTAAAGCTGATGTACTGGGCCGGACCGACCTTGGGACCAATCCCGCAAGGTCGGTCGAGCCTTAAAATACAAAGACGGGAAGTCTTCTAACTTCGACCGACCTTGGGGACCGAACTTGCAAGGTTGGTCGAGTCGTAAATTGCGAAGGCCAGAAGTCCACTAGAATGGACCGACCTTGGGACCGAACTTGGGCAAGGTCGGTCGATGCAGAAGGTTATTTTCTGAGTGGTTAAACTGGTGTAAAATTAAAAGAAAAGAAATTAAAAAAACTCAAAATAAACGCCGGGCTGCAAACAAATCCCGGTCGTAGTTAGTAAAACAAGTGTCGTATCCACAGGGAGATTGTTCAATTTATCCTAGTCTTGGTAGTTACTTAAAAACTGTAAAAAGGGGTTTAGCCGGAGGCAAGCTTGATTTGTTGTTGGAGTAATACAGAAATAATAAAAACAGTAAAAAGGTGAATTAATTGATGAGAATGGAAAAATGTATCCTAGGATAGCGGGGGAATTTCCTAAATTACTTAAACAGATTTATAACCCTGTCTCAATTATTTATTGCCTATTAGAGTTAATAATTGTCAGTTACGAACTCTTAATAAAAGCCTTAGTATTTTCCTGCTCAATCCGGAGTGTAAATACTAAGATTAATTCCTTTGTGGTACCTTTACTATCTCAAAATCATGTGTTGATAGTTACCAAATAAATGCAGTCGTTTGTCACGCAAAGCATTTAGCAATATTAGTTAAAAGGAATTAAAACAAGTTAACAAGTGAGACAGGTGATAAATATTGTTTACGTAATATTAGAAATAAATCCCCATCCTAGGATACAAAAAGAAAATTACTCAGACATTAACGGAGATAAGAAGATAGCACAGACAGATTTTGACATTAATTCAGAGGAAGAACCGGTCTACTCTCGCTCGTACTGCTGCTCTTCTATTTCTTTTGTTACTGCGTGAGTGTGGAATGTTGTGGTGTTACGGGAGGAAAATAAGTGGAAGCGAATGGATGAGTGTGGTGAATGGTTTCTTCAGACTCCCGTCGTGCGTGGTGTGCGTGGTGTATTTTTGGTGTTGAAGGGGCGAGTTTATATAGAGGCAGAGGAGAAGAAGATCCGTACGATTTTGATTGCCGGTTGATTGCTCTCATTGATTGCAGGGGACAGAAATGAAACGCGTGAGAGATTTAAGGTAGGCGGTGCGGGAGTAGATGGATAACGGAATCAAGTTGCAGACGACGGCAAAGACGGGCGAAGAAAACTGGTCGCGACTGATTATTAGTCACGACCCCCCTCACGTCCGCCTCTGCCTTTGCTCCTGTCCGCCTCCAGTTTGGGCGGTTGTGTTGGTGTGTCCGCCTATGGTACCGCCCACAAGACAGGCGGTTGTGTTGGTATGACGTCCGCCTCCTGTACCGCCCACAAGACAGGCGGTTGGTGCCCTGGTGTCCGCCTGTGGTACCGCCCACAATATAGGCGGTTGCCTATTGGTAGTGTCCGCCCGGATATAGGGCGGTTGCCCATGCGGTCACAAGCCTATTTTCCTTCCAACTTTGACCGGCTCTAGACTCTTCGTTTGGACTCCGTTTTTCGAGCCGTCTGTGGTTATGCGTTCGTCTCTTCATGTACTTTGCTCCTAGCTTGGCTTTTCCTCATGTTTAAACCAATAAATTTGTGAGATAATCAATAAAACATAAACTAGAGGAAAAACATACGATAAGTGAGAAATGAGCAGAAAAGTGCTGATATGATATATGAAATACACCCATAAAACATGCTCATTTAGACACTTATCACACCCCCACACTTACCTTTTGCTTGTCCTCAAGCAAAACCATGTACCCAAACAAGTAGGGAATGCTCAATATTAACAAATACTATTATGAAGGGTAGGATAAAGAAGTCAATAGTACATGATCTTAAACTTTTTAGAGGAGTGTGATCCATCACCTACTGGTGGCATAGGTGTACTCAGGGCAAAAATAAAAATTATAGTTTCGGGGTATGATCCGGAGTACTTCAATGCTTCTTAGTTAAGGTGACTTTGAGAACTTTTACCATGGCCAACTTCTCTCAAGAATGGGCATTGAGGAGAAAACAAAAGGAAAAATAGAATTATGCATTTGTTTCACTTTTGCATAAGAGATGAGAAGATAATATGTAGAAATTAAGCTTTCGTTTTTAAGAACACTCAACTCTCTTTGTTGGTTACCAATGGTGTCTCGCAAGTCCTTTATTTATTTTTTTGTATATATATTTTTTTGACAGAGAAGCACCCCTTAGCAATCCCTAAGAAAGAAGACAGAAAGAACCCCTGAGTAATAAAAATCCATTCATTTCAGATCATTTGGTCACACCGCATAAAAATGCTCCTCAAAAGTAATCAAAATTTTTAAAATTTGTACCATTTAACCCACAATTCATAACAGTATTTATTCTTAAAGAGAACAACCCACATATAAAGGGTCCACGAAATTGAATTTGAACAAACGCAAGATAAGCAGAGAGATTAAGCATTTTAGCATAAAATGTCACCGAAAAGGGCACACTCCCACACTTAAATTGAACAATGTCCTCATTGTTCACCAGAAAAACAAGGGAAAGTTTCAAAAGGCCTTTTTGGTAAGTAGATAAAATAGAGAGAACACGAAGCTCACGAATATCATTTAAGCACATAAACTCTCCTCTGCATATTTATTTAAATAAAAGCATAATTAAAGAAACTGGTACTCCCCTGAGATTATTTTTGCTAGCGTGTATTGAACTTCCCCCACACTTGAGCTTCATGGTTCAAGTAGCGTAGCTTGGTTGCGGTGTAAAATTAAAAGAAGAGAAATTAAAAACTCAAAATAAACGTCGGGCTGCAAACAAATCCCGGTCGTAGTTAGTAAAACAAGTGTCGTATCCACAGGGAGATTGTTCAATTTATCCTAGTCTTGGTAGTTACTTAAAAACTGTAAAAAGGGGTTTAGCCGGAGGCAAGCTTGATTTGTTGTTTGATCAGTGCAAATATAATAAAAACAGTAAAAAGGTGATTTAATTGATGTGAATGGAAAAATGTATCCTAGGATAGCAGGGGAATTGCCTAAATTACTTAAACATATTTATAACCATGTCTCAATTATTTATTGCCTATTAGAGTTAATAATTGTCAGTTACGAACTCTTAATAATAGCCTTAATATTTTCCTGCTCAGTCCGGAGTGTAAATACTAAGATTAATTCCTTTGTGGTACCTAGACTATCTCAAAATCATATGTTGATAGTTACCATAAAAATGCAGTATTTTGTCAGAATAAGCATTTAACAATATTAGTTAAAAGGAATTAAAACAAGTTAACAAGTGAGACAGGTGATAAATATTGTTTACGTAATATTAGAAATAAACCCCCATCCTAGGATACAAAAGAAAATTACTCAGACATTAACGGAGATAAGAAGATAGCACAGACAGATTTTGACATTATTTCAGAGGAAGAACTGGTCTGCTCTCTCTCGTACTGCTGCTCTTCTATTTCTTTTGTTACTGCGTGAGTATGGACTGTTGTGGTGTTACGGGAGGAAATTAAATGGAAGGGAATGGATGAGTGTGATGGGTGAATTCTTCAGACTCCCGTCGTGCGTGGTGTGCGTGGTGTATTTTTGGTGTTGAAAGGGCGAGTTTATATAGAGGCAGAGGAGAAGAAGATCCGTACGATTTTGATTGCCGGTTGATTGCTCTCATTGATTGCAGGGGACAGAAATGAAACGCGTGAGAGATTTAAGGTAGGCGGTGCGGGAGTAGATGGATAACGGAATCAAGTTGCAGACGACGGCGAAGACGGGCGAAGAAAACTGGTCGCGACTGATTATTAGTCACGACCCCCCTCACGTCCGCCTCTGCCTTTGCTCCTGTCCGCCTCCAGTTTGGGCGGTTGTGTTGGTGTGTCCGCCTGTGGTATCGCCCACAAGACAGGCGGTTGTGTTGGTATGACGTCCGCCTCCTGTACCGCCCACAAGACAGGCGGTTGGTGCCCTGGTGTCCGCCTGTGGTACCGCCCACAATATAGGCGGTTGCCTATTGGTAGTGTCCGCCCGGATATAGGGCGGTTGCCCATGCGGTCACAAGCCTATTTTCCTTCCAACTTTGACCGGCTCTAGATTCTTCGTTTGGACTCCGTTTTTCGAGCCGTCTGTGGTTATGCGTTGTCTCTTCATGTACTTTCTCCTAGCTTGGCTTTTCCTCATGTTTAAACCAATAAATTTGTGAGATAATCAATAAAACATAAACTAGAGGAAAAACATACGATAAGTGAGAAATGAGCAGAAAAGTGCTGATATATATATGAAATACACCCATAAAACATGCTCATTTAGACACTTATCACACCCCCAAACTTACCTTTTGCTTGTCCTCAAGCAAAACCATGTACCCAAACAAGTAGGGAATGCTCAATATTAACAAATACTATTATGAAGGGTAGGATAAAGAAGTCAATAGTACATGATCTTAAACTTTTTAGAGGAGTGTGATCCATCACCTACTGGTGGCATAGGTGTACTCAGGGCAAAAATAAAAATTAGAGTTTCGGGGTATGATCCGGAGTACTTCAATGCTTCTTGGTTAAGGTGACTTTGAGAACTTTTACCATGGCCGACTTCTCTCAAGAATGGGCATTGAGGAGAAAACAAAAGGAAAAATAGAATTAAGCATTTGTTTCACTTTTGCATAAGAGATGAGAAGATAAAATGTAGGCATTAAGCCTTCGTTTTTAAGAACACTCAACTCTCTTTGTTGGTTACCAATGGTGTCTCGCAAGTCCCTTATTTATTATTTTTTTATATATTTTTTTAAACAGAGAAGCACCCCTTAGCAATCCCTAAGAAAGAAGACAGAAAGAACCCCTGAGTAATAAAAATCCATCCATTTCAGATCATTTGGTCACACCGCATAAAAATGCTCCTCAAAAGTAATCAAAATTTTAAAATTTTTGTACATTTTATACCACAATTCATAACAGTATTTATTCTTAAAGAGAACAACCCACATATAAAGGGTCCACGATATTGAATTTGAACAAACGCAAGATAAGCAGAGAGATTAAGCATTTTAGCATAAAATGTCACCGAAAAGGGCACACTCCCCCACACTTAAATTGAACAATGTCCTCATTGTTCACCAGAAAAACAAGGGAAAGTTTCAGAAGGCCTTTTCGGTAAGTAGATAAAATAGAGAGAACACGAAGCTCACGAATATCATTTAAGCACATAAACTCTCCTCTGCATATTTATTTAAATAAAAGCATAATTAAAGAAACTGGTACTCCCCTGAGATTATTTTTGCTAGCGTGTATTGGACTTCCCCCACACTTGAGCTTCAGCCTCAAGTAGCGTAGCTTGGTTGCGGTGTAGACATGAAATTGCACCTGCATAAGACACTAGAAGCAACCATACTATAAACGGGGTTAAAGTTAGCAAAAAAAAATTTAAAGGGAACCTGAAAATTAAAACAGCATAAAAGCATATAAAAGATAAGTTCGTCCGGGTTGCCTCCCGGAAAGCTGCCCTTCTTTAACGTCTTTGGCTAGACGCTTTGTCGTTAGATCGATCATGGGGGTGGTTATGAGGAGTAGATCCAAAGCATGACTCGATGGTATTTTTGAGTCCACCGGATGCATGTTTTCTTTTCTTATCCCGCTCTTCATCCGGGATTGATGGTGGTATCTCTGTAATAGACATGCCGTCTGGAAGGGTGATAAACAGAAGTGGGGATGATGATGATTGAGTATCCCTTACGAACTTGAGATCTTTGGTTTTGCTATCTGGAGATCTTCCTGATGCAAACTCCAGCTTTTCGTTATAAGCTTGAAGGGTGATTTTCCCCTGGGCTACCCAAATGTGCACATCGGCTGTGGCAAGGAATGGTCGTCCAAGGATGAGAGGTGTAGTGGAGTTCTCTTCGATGTCTAGAATGACAAAATCGCATGGGAAGTATAAGTGTTCCACTTTGATGATAATATCCTCCACCACTCCGCTTGGGTAAGCTACTGAACCATCCGCCAGTTGAAGGGTCATCTTAGTCTTTTTCATCTCTCCAATTCCCAGCTTTTTGAAAGTGGAGAGGGGCATCAAATTAATGGAGGCACCCAGATCGCATAGGGAGTATGGAAATGAGGTGCTACCAATTGTGATTGGAATAGTGAAGCTGCCCGGATCATTGCATTTTGACGGTAGTGGTTGTTGCAGAATAGCTGAGCAAGCTACATTGAGAGGTACTGTACCGACTTCGGCCAATTTAGTTTTGTTGGATATGAGGTGTTTGAGGAATTTGGCGTAGTTTGGCATTTTGGCAATGAGGTCGACAAACTGTATATTGACGTTTAGTTGCTTCAGCATTGCCAGAAACTTACCATATTCATTATCCAATTTCTGCTTCTGGAGTCGGTGGGGAAATGGTATAGGCGGTTCTTGTGAAGAAGGTTTTGAAGCTGATGGAATAGTGAGGATGGTGGGAGATGTTTTTTCTACTAGGGCCTCAGCTTTTTCTTCACTATCCTCTTTGGATTCTTCTGATCTTTGCGGGATGTGAATCTCGTCGGTTTTCTTACCGCTTCTCAAGGTTATCGCCTTAACCTCTTCTTCTTCTTCAAAGTCGAGCTTTTCATTTTCATAACCGGCCACCAAGTGCTCAAGGTAGGTATTCTCAGATTGAATGCGATTATTATAGACTTTGGCGGTGCTTTCAAGTTCAGCTACATTCCTTTTGGAAGTTTCGATTGCTACAACCCACTCTTGGAGGGAAGGGTGTAGTTCTGGAATCGTAACTGTTTTAGCCACCTCCATCTTTTCTTCATCGTGCTCCTTCACATAGATGCACTTGGCTTGCTCTCTTGGATTTGGTTCATTTTGGCTGGGGAGAGCCCCTGGCGGTCTTCGAGCAAGTTGTTCTGCAAGTTGATTGAATTTACCTTCGATTTTCTGGTTGAAGGCTTCTTGTGCAGAGAGCTGGTTCTGAGTCATAGACATATAACCCTTCATCATCTCTTTCAGTTCTGCGTTTGGATCAACAGAGGATGAAGATGGTTGTTGTTGTTGCTGTTGTTGGAAACCTGGAGGGGCACCTAGTGCTCTATAACCCATATTAGAGTTTGGTTGGGGTCGGTTTCCCTGATAGGTATTGGAATTGTTGTTCTGCCCTCCTTGGTTCTGATCATTATTTTTCCATGAGAAATTCGGGTGATTTCTCCATGGGTAGTTGTTGTTGATGTTATTGTTGTAGGAATTACCGGGGCGGTTTCCTATGAATTGTACTTCCTCGTACTGGCCTTTGCCTTCGCATTGATGAGTTTCATGAGGACCGGCGCATATGACACATCCTTCTGTAGGTGGAGCTGGTGGTGAACTTGTAGGTGGAAAGCTATTGTTTTTACGATTTCGTTTTGTGATGTTGTTAGCTTTTCCACCATCTTTGCAAGGGACGAGATCTGGGCTGATAAATGATCCGTAGGCTCAACGTGGAGTAGGCCTGCTGCTCGTGGCGTTCTTCCTTTGGATCTCGTCCACTGTCTTGTATTGCTCGTCATGGTTTCGAGAAGGTCCATTCCTTCTTTAGGAGATTTCATCATGAAACTTCCTCCTGCAGAGGAATTGACGAGTAGTCGGTTCCCATCATCCAGACCGTTGAAAAATGACAGGCAGAGGGATTGATCGTCAAGACCATGGTGGGAACACTTCATTAGCATATCCTTGAATCTGTCCCATGCGTCGTACAACGTTTCTCCTGGCTCCTGACAGAAAGTGTTGATCTCACCGATCAATTGCCTTGTTCTACTGGTTGGGTAGTATTTGGCAAGGAATTTTTGGGCCATTTGCAGCCATGTGGTGATTGATCGGGAGGGAAGGCTTCGGTACCACCTGTTTGCTGAATCCGACAACGAGTGAGGAAATAGTTGTAGACGGATTCTTTCTTTGACGTTGCCGGTCTGACCAAAGGAATTGCAGAAGTCTAGGAAGAGACTCAGATGATTTGGGGCTTCATCTGGGTTCGCTCCACTAAACTTGCCTAAATCCCGGACGGCGGTGATGTAGTGGGTTTTGAAAACCCATCGTCCGGCTTCTTCTGGTGTTAGTTCAGGGAGAACTATGGCTGATGCTCTTCCTTCGGTATTAGGTTGGTGGTAGTCAGAGAGAGCACGGTGTTCTGGTTGATTTGCATGGTCCATTTCATTTATAACTTCGTTATTGGCCATGGCTTGATTTCTCAGGTTTCTTTGTGCTTGTAATAAAGTGCGCTCGGGTTCGGGGCTCGGACTGATTGGTGGAGAGCCTCGGGTTCGAGTATTTGGCATGCACAGAAGATAACTTGTGGTTTGTGAGAAACTGCAAAATTAATTAGTAAAGATAAAGAAAGCAAATGTATTGGTTAGGCTGATAAACGTTAGTTAAACAACACTGATATATTTTTTCGTTTTTCTTTTTAACAAGAGTAAAATGACAGAAAATTAAATGACAAGGGAAAGAAATGACAGAAAATTAAAGTTAGGAGTTAGTATACTGGAAATTATAAGTTAGTAGTTAGTATACAGAAATTTGAAGGACAATGGAAATGAAATGTTAAGGACAATGGAAATGAAATGTTAAGGACAATGGAAAGAAATGACAGGAAATTTTAAGTTAGTAGTTAGGGACAATGGAAAGAAATGACAATGGAAAGAAATGACAGAAATAATAACAATAATATTAAGATGTCCAAGTCAGATGTCCAAGTCAGATGTCCAAGTCAGATGTCCGAGATTAACAATTTAATAGTATTAACAGATTATTATAATATAGCGAGTGAACTACCGGAAACTAGGGAAATTGATGGAATCAATCTCCCCGGCAACGGCGCCAATTTGCAGAAGGTTATTTTCTGAGTGGTTAAACTGGTGTAAAATTAAAAGAAAAGAAATTAAAAACTCAAAATAAACGTCGGGCTGCAAACAAATCCCGGTCGTAGTTAGTAAAACAAGTGTCGTATCCACAGGGAGATTGTTCAATTTATCCTAGTCTTGGTAGTTACTTAAAAACTGTAAAAAGGGGTTTAGCCGGAGGCAAGCTTGATTTGTTGTTGATTAATACAGAAATAATAAAAACAGTAAAAAGGTGAATTAATTGATGTGAATGGAAAAATGTATCCTAGGATAGCGGGGGAATTTCCTAAATTACTTAAACATATTTATAACCATGTCTCAATTATTTATTGCCTATTAGAGTTAATAATTGTCAGTTACGAACTCTTAATAAAAGCCTTAGTATTTTCCTGCTCAATCCGGAGTGTAAATACTAAGATTAATTCCTTTGTGGTACCTTACTATCTCAAAATCATGTTTGATAGTTACCAAATAAATGCAGTCGTTTGTCGCGCAAAGCATTTAGCAATATTAGTTAAAGGAATTAAAACAAGTTAACAAGTGAGACAGGTGATAAATATTGTTTACGTAATATTAGAAATAAATCCCCATCCTAGGATACAAAAGAAAATTACTCAGACATTAACGGAGATAAGAAGATAGCACAGACAGATTTTGACATTAATTAAGAGGAAGAACTGGTCTGCTCTCGCTCGTACTGCTGCTCTTCTATTTCTTTTGTTACTGCGTGAGTGTGGAATGTTGTGGTGTTACGGGAGGAAAATAAGTGGAAGCGAATGGATGAGTGTGGTGAATGGTTTCTTCAGACTCCCGTCGTGCGTGGTGTGCGTGGTGTATTTTTGGTGTTGAAGGGGCGAGTTTATATAGAGGCAGAGGAGAAGAAGATCCGTACGATTTTGATTGCCGGTTGATTGCTCTCATTGATTGCAGGGGACAGAAATGAAACGCGTGAGAGATTTAAGGTAGGCGGTGCGGGAGTAGATGGATAACGGAATCAAGTTGCAGACGACGGCGAAGACGGGCGAAGAAAACTGGTCGCGACTGATTATTAGTCACGACCCCCCTCACGTCCGCCTCTGCCTTTGCTCCTGTCCGCCTCCAGTTTGGGCGGTTGTGTTGGTGTGTCCGCCTGTGGTACCGCCCACAAGACAGGCGGTTGTGTTGGTATGACGTCCGCCTCCTGTACCGCCCACAAGACAGGCGGTTGGTGCCTGGTGTCCGCCTGTGGTACCGCCCACAATATAGGCGTTGCCTATTGGTAGTGTCCGCCCGGATATAGGGCGGTTGCCCATGCGGTCACAAGCCTATTTTCCTTCCAACTTTGACCGGCTCTAGACTCTTCGTTTGGACTCCGTTTTTCGAGCCGTCTGTGGTTATGCGTTCGTCTCTTCATGTACTTTGCTCCTAGCTTGGCTTTTCCTCATGTTTAAACCAATAAATTTGTGAGATAATCAATAAAACATAAACTAGAGGAAAAACATACGATAAGTGAGAAATGAGCAGAAAAGTGCTGATATGATATATGAAATACACCCATAAAACATGCTCATTTAGACACTTATCAGTTGAGTCCAGAAACTCGAACCCAGAACACACTGGAACGGACTGACCTTGGGACCGGACTTGCAATGTCGGTCGGGCCTGAAATTTTCACGTAAGTAACCCACTGGAATGGACCGACCTTGGGACCGGACTTGCAAGGTCGGTCGAGCCTGGAATTTTGCCTGATCGAAACTTACTGACTTCGACCGACCTTGGGTCCGACCCTAGGTAAGGTCGGTCGAGTAAAAAAAAAAATATCTTATTATATGATTATAGTAATCATATGTATATATATATATATATATGCCTATACACATATATGCATATGCATGTAGTAATACACCATTAATGAAGTAGTAATGGTAAGAAAGTAAGTAAATGATTAAGGAAGCAAGTTTAAGATGTAATAAGGAAAAATGGTTTATAATCAAGTATGAATGTAAAGGAGTAGCAAGTATACATTAGGAGTATTAATGGAAGAGTAAGATGGATCATTGATCATACAACTTCATGTATGTATAGGATCAAATAGTTGAACATCGAAGGAATCCGGTAGTACGAAAACGACAGTGAACGGTATGATTTCTTCATGCCCTGTATCCTAACTTGGTTACCCTGATTTGTGTGCTTATATGATCACCAATAAGATAAATGCACGAATCGGACTTATATTGCACTTAACTGTGTTTGAACTATTTTGTTCTTGTGTATCTTCTTGAACATTTAGTCTGTATAATTCATGAAATGTATGAATGGTAATGAAGAGTATGTGTAAGTAATGTGTACTTGTGTATTGTATGGATGTGTGGAAATGAAGTACTGACTACTACTACTACTTCTACTAATTTCTAACTCCTAACATGAGTAATGAGTAAAATGGAATGAGTAGAAGTCCGATATAGTTTCGGCCCACGCGTGAGGATAAGGAAACACAAGAGGATGGATCCGAATCCTGGCTGTAATCTTTTCCATGGACCAAATCCCTTGAATGGGTAGCATCCTGGACTAGTGGGCCACCCTAAAGCCCGGTGGTGGGATGTAGTAATCCCTGCCCGGAGGTCATACCGACTTAACTGGAGTAAAGTAAGTAAGAAGCAAGTATTGTATGTGTATCGGTCTCGACTATTGTAAGTCATCGACCTTGAGTAAAATCGTATTGAACACCCGATTAACCCGGGTGTGTAATGAAGCTAACATGACTTCTGTATGAAATGGAGAATTGTATCTCCGTAATGCGGTGAGTAAACGGTAAGTAAGAATGGTTGGCTTGTAATGTCTTCCTTGCATGTATTGAATGTATGTTTGTCTTATGGAATGAATGTATTGAACTGAAATGTATAAGCATGTATGTATGTATGAATGAAAACGAACCGCATGTATTCGACCAAATAGTTGGCGTACCCTCGCTAGTACGCGGGGTATGCGTTATCATATTCAGTGTAAGCTGACCCCCTAGGGGGAATGTTTTATTCTACAAGGTACCCGCGAGGCGTGATGTTAAAGTAAGGACAAGACTAAATTCTTTTTGGTATAGTTTAGATTTGGATGGTGTACCGAATTGTACACGGCTAAGGCCTTTGTGAGTAGCCGGTGTACCATGTGGTACACCTTCTTGGGTAAAGAATGTGATGATAGATATGATAGAGAAATGAGTAGATGTAAGAACTCTTGATTTTTTGGGAAGTAGTCTTGGAATGTAATTCGTATATTTTGGATACTCGGTAATCAAATGTAAGTAAGTATTTGGCGTTGTAAAGTAAGTATCATGCATTCGGTATATTCTAATCATCAGACCGTTACTGAATCTAGTAGTAGCCTTGTCAGTCTTGGATGGCTAACGGCGTTGTATCACCCGCCGGGAGTAAGTAAGTAAGTTTCGGTGCGAGCAAGGTAATTACGATATGATTAGAGGATAATGAAGGGATTAGCGGTTGGGGTGTTACAGCCATCTTCTAATCTAAGTTGTACCGGTTTCAAAGCTTGATTTAAGAGACCTTTTGATGCTCTTTTCTTCTGTAAAAACAGGCCGAAGAATACCTTAGCTTGCCTTGTTATTCTAAGGTAAAATTTACCTTGAAAATGTACATTAAACACTTATTATGGTTAGCTCTTGTTTGGAGACTAATCATGCCTTAATGCTGTTTGAAAACATGTAAATAAATGTGGAAAATTTATCTCCAAACAGCTGTGGCCAAACAAGGCCTAATCTTGGCAAAAATAAGGTATAAATCACTTAAACATTCACTTGGTATATTAATATGTGTTTATACATATGTGTATAATATATGCCGTGAGTGAACAAGGTATAAAGGTCTTATTTTGACCTTAGGTGATTAAGGAATGGTTTAGTAAATTTATATAAGTTTTTAACATAATTGTCAAATTTAAGACATTATGTGGAAAATTGGAAAATATGGAAAATGTATGGGAGAGGCCGAGAGTTTAAAGTATTTTTGGGCATTTATGTGTAATTTATTTTATAAGCTAATGTTTGTAATAAGGCCATGTACTTTAGGCCATTTTATTTATGTATTTATAAGGTTTTAATTAAGTTTAGGTGATAAAAATGTATTACCGCAAGGTATAGGGGTTTAAAGTGTAATTAAATTAAATTTGGGGGCTATATATTAATAAAGCTGAAAATTAGAGGTTTAAATGAGTTTAAATAAAAATTATAAGATTTTATAAAGTTTTGGTGGTTAAAAATGGTAGTATTTTTGAAAAATAAGGGTACAAACCGTAATATATGGAAATTAATGGTCAAGGCAATATTAAGGAGGTCAACCTCGACCATATGGTAGGTTTTGACCAAATTAGATAAGTCAAATAACTTATTTAAGGTTTTATAATAAGATAAGTATTTAATTGTAACAATTTTATAACATATGTGGTAAATATGTTATTACCGAAAATTAAGGGTGTAAAATGGTATTATAAACACCCATGGGCTATTAGGAATTTATTTGGTTGGTTTTGGAATTAAATAAACTATATATGTATAATATATAGTTATTATGTCATTATGACACTTTGGAATAGTAGATGGGGTGGAATAGTAATAAGCCAATATATATGGGTTAGTAATGTTAATTACAACCCTTGGGTAAAATTTGGTGATTTTTAGAATAATATAAGAGTATTTAATGAGATATATGTATAATATATAGTTTTAATGATATTATAAAACTATGTGTTATAAATTGGGCCAAATGGCAATTATAGAAACTTGGTGGGTTAGAAAAATAATATAGAACAGCTAGGGTCTGTTCGCAATTTTAAATATATATATATAACCATAGGTTATATTTATATTAAGGTTTAAAATGTTATAATATATGATATATATTACATAACATTATATATGTGGTCAAATTATAAATTTGGAAAGTTAAAGGGGTTAGAAATTAATTTATAAACAGACATGGTCTGTTCGGTAATTTTACAAAAATAAAACCATAGGTTATACCATTTTATAAGTTAAAAATGTTATATTATATGATATATATAACATGGTATAAATAATGGGGTGATTTTGTAAATAAAGGAAACTATGGGATATGAAAAAGAATAAGGTTTTGATATGGTGTCATTGCGGCAATATTATATAGTTTTGTATAAAAACTATAGATTATAAATTAAAGGAAATAAAAATATCATATTATATGATATTAATATATGGTATAACATTACAAAATGTTATGTTGTCAAAATAGAATTTAAATAAAATAAAGTGTTGTACCGAGAATACAAGATTGGAATATGAATTTTAGACTAAGGTCTACAATGTTATAAATGTTATAACAATTATATGGTTTAGATGGAATTAATTTAAGTAAGGATATTCACATTAAATAATGTGACAAACTATGAATAAATAAGATTTATAAACTAAGGTATATAATGAATAAACCTTAGGAGTTGTAATTATACAACATAAATTGTTACATAATATTAGGATAATAATCTTAATATAAGTTGAATAATATAATACAACTAATGGGAATAATCATCTAATATAAGATAATAAAATGTAATATATAATATAAGAGATTTATAACTCATGAAACTTACCTATATGGTAAATATATACATATACAAGAATAATGTATATAAGGATGGATATATATTATGGTTGGAAACCGTATAATATAATGGTGGAGATTATTACATAAAAATAGTTTATAAACTATATGTTATATGTTTTTGAATGGAAATAAAGTTTACTAAAGATAATGGAATATACAATACAATGTATTATAATGGATGGTGGAAAAATAATACAATGTAATAAGTAATGCATGCATACATGAAACTATAGGTTATACACCTAAATTAAATGATGGATAAGATTAAAGAAACATAAACTTAACTGTCGAAACATTTCGACATACGAGTTTTAGTAACAAAGCCGTCTGGTTTAGAGAAACCCGTAACAATTAACTGTAGAAATCCGGGGATGAACTGTCGGGGTTACTTGTTATTCGGAAATACCGGATTTAGTTAGTCATGGAGACTAACTTATAGTTTATTACCGTTTAGATCATACTTCAGACGAAGGCGCTTGACGAGCTAGTGGTCTACACTGCGCATCCTTGGTCTAAGGTGTACGGTATGTAAAGGGGTTTGATCCGAGTTGTCCTAAGGAATTCCTTGGGCTCGGATTTGGTTGATATATAACTTGTGTGTTATGTGTGTGGATATGTGTATGTGATTATGTGTTACTGCATTAATTATTTATGCACGAGCGTCCTACGGGACTAACACTACGTCGACTATAGATCGACTTATATAAACATACATATGCGTTAATGTGATAACATGACGGTTACTTGATATAATACCACTAGTATTAATATTAAGTATATGGTAACCTAAGTAAAACACTTAGGAACGAGTCACGACATTGTCGGTCTCTAGACAATGGATCTCGAACATGAATATAACCTAGATTACTTCTAGGTATGCGTGAGACCCATTGGGCAGCTAATTAATAAATTACATTCTCCATAAGACTAAGAGCATATCTTAAACATTATGAGAGAGAGAGAGATGGTGTGAGTTGAGGTGAGGAATCCAGTGTAGTTTACGTACTACCTGGTTGCGCATTTGTGATCACTGAGGGGTTCCCGATCAGGTTCCGCTCCAGGTTTATACCCAACGAGCCCTATTTGGATCGTGGGTCAGGTGGCTACGGCCTTTATATGGACGCCTTACGAGGCAAAGTGAATAGTCAGAGGCCTCTGGACCTCTGGCGAAATGAGCACCTTTGTGTGTACTGGAGGACTACTGTCCATGGTGAGGTTATCGGGTTGTCCTAACATGACGCCCAACTGGTATTTAATTAACATGGTTTGGATGGATGGGGCCTTAAAGGCCAAATTAAATTAACAAAGGATGGTGTTCGCTACGGTGTTTATTCAGTACCATTATTCGATATGTTCGATATACAATTGTTGTTCGTGATATTAAATGAATGTTTGGATTGGATGAATGGTTAAGTGTTTATGAATGTTTGGATGGATGATTATGTATATTATGCATGTCTATTACAGTATTAATTATAACTGTAAAATGGGAAAGCATGAAACCAATCTAATAATAAGATGGTTAAAATGACTGAGTGACCATTAGGGTCCAGGCCCGGCATACTCACCGTTTATCGCTGAGAGTACACTCACGTGCAGGTTATTGATTATCGCCGAAGCCGAAGTGCGGGAACAGGGTAGTTAGAGTTTATTTTAATTACCGCACAAGGAGTTTATTTGTATAACGATGTCAGACTGGGAATTTTATCATTGGTACAGTTATGTATATTCGGGATTGGGTAGATGCTCACTTGTCGACGTTTATGGTGTATGGACTTAGTATGATGTATAGGAATTATCTCGTTATCACAGCAGTTAGCAGTTTGTTTATGTTGGTTGTTGGATATTGTTTGGCTTCGTTACTCGCATGGGCGAGTAATGGCCGGTGACACCCGAGTGAGTATTGTTGTTGTTATTTATCTTCCGCTGTAAGACGTTTTATTTATTGCTACGAGAGAGATTATTACGTGTTTAAGGAGAGGGGTGTCACATATGTGATGTATCATTCACGCATATTGTGTTGTGCTCATATTGCACATAGCCCTCAAGTGTGGCGTTAATGCAAATATATGGATATAGGTGATCCATCAGCACCATCGTTTCCTATCAGTTCTAACCATCTTGACAACCTCCCCGAGGTGTCCATGACATTCAATCAGTTTCTAAACGATACTATGTTCGGTATCTAAACGATACAACATAAACCGAATTCCTAAGAGAGTATACACATATGTATATCATCCAAAAGGTTCATACATACATACACAACTGAGTATCTCATAGGATACTTACATACAGGTACACAAACATACACAGGTGCGCAATGCGCATACAAACAACGAAAAATCAATGTACGCCCCGCATACAAAAACACAAAAACTAGTGCACAAGAGTGCACAACCATGAGGCTCTACCCCCTTAAAAAGGGTGATGCCCCCGTACCCCACAAGTATACAACAACCGTTAACCAAAGAGCGCTGGATACTTGGGTCTCATGGAATTCTCATATTGAGAGACGCGTACGTTTCCAGCCAAAGGCGTGGAGTACTTGGTGCACTCTATTGGGCCCACTCGCTCCGTATTAAGGTGCAGAACGACGGATATGGGGCTAATACGCCCTTCGTTCTATTGTTATCTTCGATGATTTACTGGCCGCTGTTTATTGCTGACGTCGTTCCATTATGATGGTGTCGTTCATGGTCTTTGTTAATTGGAACCAGAGGTATCCCAGTCGGTGCTTTAACATTAGTTTTATGTGCACACGACTGGATCGAAATCGTATTTGGAATATATCTTAGGATGTTGTTATCTTCACTCGTTGATATAGTGTTGAGAAAAAGTACAATATTAATTATCATTTGTATTCAGTGCCGTTTTGCACTGGTTTTAATTGTTTCTTTAAGACATATAGTTATAAGAGCACGAGGATAATTCTTGTAATCTCGTGTCTCCCGGTTGTTTTGTTCCGGAGTAAGGTATTTACTTCAATATCCGTTATGTATTTCTCATTGGTATATATTGTGCTTTCCGTGTGTCGGTTTTACAACATTCTTTGTATGGTTCGCCCCGTTTATTAGGAGAATCCATAGCTATAATTATATTGTGTCTTGCACTGTTTGACATCCCACGCGGGTATATCCTTGGCAGTTGAGGTATTTTCCTCTACTATATTTGTATTTTCTATATTTCCATGTTGTTCAGAAGGAGTGTAATTGTACATTCATGAGTTCATATTTGAGTTATGGTTTGAAATCAGTAGTTATTTTGAAGCGTGTCCTTTAACAGGCTAGGCTGTTTTATAGCCTGCCATCCATTCATTTCTCATCATTGAGTTTTATGCGAGTTTTACTCGTCTGAGTTTACGAATGTGTTGATTCTAACAGTTGTTTGTAATGGTCACTTCCGCGTGCACCGTATTTTAAAAGTCGATTCGACGGTTGTATATTTATTATGGTATTTGCTTTAATGTTCAGGGCATCAGCTAGTGTACTAGCTTTGCCTTTATTGTATATTAGACAATAATGTACTTGTGTTCAACCTCTTTCTGGTTAAGAACATACCACTGTCCTTAATTATCATACCATTTAGTGTTGTTGAATATATTTGTATTTGGAGAGTAGTTCTCTCTTGCCCCGTTTTACGGGTAATGATTGTAATCGTTAAGTGGTTTCTTTTGTGTATTACAAATTGTTAGTTTAAACGGCCATTGAGCCTCTCCGGGTATCATATTCTCATTTGCCAGTTTATTGGGTCTTCTTGCATGTCATTAAGTTGACTATCAACCTTCTCCACTTTCGGGAGGTTTCTTTTAAAGTTACTATGTTTTAGCCATTCCTTTGCGGATTTATGGCTTGGTCACATTATATTTAAAGGTTGTCGGATCCATTAATTTTGTTAGTTAAACAGGGGTTTTACTCATTAATTTATTCCAGGTGGTTATTTATACTGATCTGGGTTTACATTTCCGACCTTAGTGTGGAGTTAACTACTTCTTGTGTTCCTTTCACCAATCGTCTACGTGTATGGGGTACCGTATTGATACATTACTACTTACTCGACTAACTCATGAATAAGTCTGTCGAGCCCACAAGCTCCCATGGAGTGCGGTCGTCCCATAACTTGTTTATAAACTCGTGGTTTCCGTCACACGTTCGTGAAGTATTCTGTTGTCTACCTCCCTTCTTTTTATATTGGGGGTCTCCTGTGGGAATGTTTGGTTCTCTGGGTTTCCTACCCAATGGGTATGGTTTCATGCATTTACTTTTAGCGGGTGTTGGTTCTAGTGTATGGTAGTGATAAGGTTTGCGTTATAATAGTAGAAGATGGTTTTTCTCCTCTTGTTATTGAGTAAATTGTGGATAATGGTACGTCGATTTCTTTAAGAGAGTCTCAGGAATCACCCTATTCTGATGTGATCAGCACTAGTGTCGAGATATCCTTCCACCCCAATTTGTGGTTGGTTTCCCTTGATCCCGGGGAATCAAGTTTCACCTCCCACATCCATTTCAGCCACTAATTAGTTTGACAAATAAGTTATGTTATCTTGGCTCTTAGGCCGGTGTCATTTAATTTATTGTGGTTTAATGGATGTAGTTCGTTATGGGCTGGTATGTGCCCTTTTTATCGTATTGGTCGGACTCATCGGGTCCTTCTGAGGTTGCAAATTGTAGTTATGTTGTAGTATTCAAGTCATACGATTGTTGGGCAGTTACTGGTAGCCATGGTATTGTACCACTGGTCTACATTGTTTAAAGAGATTCGTTTGCAATGATAATGATAATTGCAACTAAAGTCATAGTCGTTTACAACACTTGCTGTAGCAAGTGCGCGGGGTAGACGGAATTATTAGTAAATGTTAAACTTAGCGCTTGTCGTAGCAAGTGTGCCATGAAGTTTAAATTTCCGGTTTAGGAACTGTTTATTTACCGGTGCTTTGTTTGTTCAAGCGTGGTTTAGACGAATCTGGTCATAGAAGTTAGTATTATGATTATTTGGGATTCGAGAAGAATTTAAAATCTTCTTGGCAAGCTGTTATTGGAATATCAAAGTTTCATCTCGTACGCAATTCGTGGTAATGTAAACGTCTGAACACGTCAGTTCGCACATGTGGCCATAACAAGGTTTTAGTGTTACAGTATAGTGTACACATAACCAGGCCTGGAATTTGATTACAACAAAAGTGAGTGAACTAGTAATAAAGTATTGCAAGACACAACATAGTTTCACTCTAAGCTCGGTTCTAAAAACACCATATTGTAATAGAAAAAAGTTTTCTGCATGCGGCGAAGGTCTCTAAGAACTCAGGGTGCTCCCGATCCACTCGCCGGGGTGTGCTGGGTGGTCTGCGGTGGCTTGTAATTTCTGCCATCCGGGTTCCCCTTGCACTCAAAGTCTATGTGTCCCTTTTTCTTACAGTACCGATATCGACCTTGTGCCCACTACAGTCGAACCCTGGATGGTCCCTACCACAATGCTTGCAGTAGTAGTGGTGCCCGGGCTGTCTGGTGCCTGAGTAAAACACTTCTTTGATTCAATAAAGGGAAGGGTAAAATAGTAGTTAATAAGTCGAAAAGGAACATAAATCTTACTCCTAGGAGGTGTGGGTCTCTGTTGCGCTCCCGGGCCAACAGATGGAGTGATTTGGTTGCCACTAGGGGGAGCACAAGATCTACTCTCTAGGTTGCTGTAGAATTCGTAGTCTCGGTGGCCCTTCTTCTCACCGAATCGGCACACCACCTTCCGACCGCCACAATCGACACCACGGTGATCCTTTCCCACCGTTTACAATAGTAGTGGTGCTCGCCCTTGGCGGTACCTATTGGTACGACTCTTGGTTATTAATGAAAGGTATGATATTGGATTTTGTAAACATTAAAGGAGTAGAAATTTATACCTCCAGGTCGAGGACGTTTAGGCAGTTTATTGGGCTCACTAGCCCCCTTTCCTTTATCCCGGGATTTGCGTTTTTCAGCTGCTTCAGCCTAATTGGGTTGTGGTGGAGGGGTACCGTCAGCGGTAGTCCAAGCTGGACTTCCACGTGAAAGTGGAATGTCGCCAACGTACTCGCTACGTTCGGTATGTCTCCTCCTGACTGAGCACTCAGCTGGTCCATGACGGCAGTGACGACCTCAGGGATACTAGGTATTTCCGAGCCTTCGTGCCCCCGGCTAGCTCTTTGGCCATCGCCACCAGACATGTGTATTAAAGTTCATCTCATCATTACTCGATAGGTTACCACCACTAGTACAAAATTGACTTATTTCAGCGCCCCTATATCGGCGGTTGTTACTAGAAACCGCCGAGATAGGTGCTCTGTATTTTTTTTAACTAAAAAAATAACAACCGCCGAAATAGATTTTTTTTAAAAAAAAAACAAACTACGGAGGACCTATTTCGGAGGTTCCTAGTAACAACTGCCGAAATAGGTCTTTTAAAAATACCCCCACTCAGCCCAGACGCATACCGTCGCAAAACCCAACCCGCGGCCCCCTCTTCTCTGTACCAGTGATTCGACTGCGATCGACCACCACCGCCCTCCTCCCGCCTCCTCCCGCTTCCTTCCGCCTTCGCCGGTCGTCGCCGCCGTCGCCGGTCATCGAGCCTTCGCCGCTGCAGCCACAACAGAGGCAAATACAAGGTAAAAAATACCCCAATTTGTTAGTTTCAGTTTTGACTAAAACATTGTAAATGTGTTGTTAAAATTGATAGATTCGTCTCACATTGTGATTGTGGATAGTGATATTTATTGTGTGTGTCAAATCTTTGAAAGATTTGGTTGTTAAACTAATCAAATTATGTATGAACACAAGGTGTTTGACGAATTGTCTGAGTGAATATTTTTATTGTTTTTTGCCTTTCTTTTAAGTATAGTTAGGTTAGCTTATTTGGGCTAGATTTATTATGCTTATATATGGGGTGGAACAATGTTTGAGCATTATTTGTGCTTATAATTATAAGCAAATTATAAACATTGTAAGCAATATAGTGTTGCGCCCTCAATTGATACTTATTTTGCGTCTGCGTTGCCTCTGTAGAGATTGGTACTGCTACACGTCTCGCACGCCCGATTGAGAAGAGGGACTGAAAACAATTCCTTTAGGAACCGGTAATATACTTTAACTTATCTCTTTATTCTCTTCACTCACTGTAAACTTACAACCTAACTACAAATAAAGTATAAATTTATATATATTAGTTTGGTTTATGATGCAAATTTGTGTTGTTGAATGATTGGTGAATGCTTAATAATAAGCATAGTTGTGTCTTTGTAGAGGGAAATCACTAAATGGGTTCACCGAATTGAAGTCGTACTGGGCTGAATACATTTCATTTCTGAACCCGTAATATACTCAACCTACATCTTCATCTTTTTAGCTCATTATCTATAATTTTGCAATCCTAATTACAAACAATTAACATACGTAAACTAATGAGTTTCTATTCTATCTACAGAGAAGTGGTTAAGAAACTCCTCAGTCATTGCACAGTAGATTGAAAGCGGAGTGGACAACCGGTAATATAATCTAAATTATCTTTTTCTCTTTTATACTTTGTATTTTATTTCCATAAATTATTGAAATTTGGTTTGATGAATAGATTTGGTATTAGTTTGATTTGTGATGGAAATTTGTGTTGTTGAATGATTGGTGAATGCTTACTAATAAGCATGGGATAGGTAAAATGATGCAAAGGTCATGCCGTATTTTTAACATAATCTCTTCGTAATGTTGTATTTTGTCTTAATATAACAATTTTTTTTATTATCCGGTCTCACTATATATTAGCCTACGACTTCCAGCAAAGTCAAACCACTCTTGTTGCTCTCTGTGTACCAACCATCCTCCTTCTCCCTCTATACATCGTACGAACTACAAACAAATAAGTAGTTTAACTTATTTTTTTGTTTTAAAAAATGCAATTATTTATTGAAATTAAAATGCTACTTTATTTGGGTTTAAACCTTAGAGTTAGGCTTGAATTTTGAGACAAAACTGCTAGTCTATTTGGGTTTGAACCAGTCACGCTCCACTAGGATATAAACACGTGCAAACAAATGTAATCTATACCATCGATTTAGGTAATGTGATTCCCATACCAGTTGTGTGTTTGACATATAGAATGGAGCGTGAATAGATGTATGATGATCGAGGAGATCACATTGACAAGATGTTGAAAGAGTTCTGCAAAGCGGCAGCGCAACATAAGAACATGAAAAAGGTGGTGAAAATTCCATGTCCTTGTGTTCACTACGGTGTGTTAAGACAATATTTAACCATCGAGGAAATTGAATTTCATCTAAAGACCTGTGGATTCATGGCATTATAGAAGATGGACGTTCCATGGTGAGTCTGTTGATGATAACGACATCTCCTCATGCAGTCACGATCGGAAGAGGATGAGAACTGACCACATCTTTGATACTGTCAATGAGTCAGAACTCCCAGATACTTTAGGTGTCAATGAAAGTGATCAGATGGCTTACCATGATGAGCAAATAGACTAGATGTTTGACAATGTCGAGGATAAATTTGCTGATATGCCGGATGAGTATCAGAGATTACTGGACGCATCCAAAACAGCCTTGTACCCGGCCAGCCTCATGTGCACTAAGTACAACAAATTGACCGGTGTATTGAAGTGACAAGAGCTTCACGACACTTCTTGAGTTGCTTCATGATATGTTTCCCGATGGTAACGGTCTGCCTACCACCACCTACGAAGCAAAGAAATGGATGTGTCCAATGGGAATTAAGTACAAAAAGATTCATGCATGCCCAAACAACTGTGTGCTGTATATGGGAGATTACGAACAATTAGACAAGTGTCCAAAATGTTCATTGTCACAATATAAGCATAAGGATGGTGACTCCCCCGTCCATAACAAAAGTCCTCCAGCTAAACTATTGTGGTATTTGCCGATCATACCTAGATTCAAACGGTTGTTTGCCAATCTAATTGATGCAAAAAACTTACGATGGCACGTAGAGGGTAGAAAAAGTGATGAAAAGTTAAGACATCCAGTAGATGGACCTCAGTGGAGAAACATCAACAGATGGTTCAAAGATTTCGGTGATGAAAACAGGAATCTGAAGCTTGGATTATGCACTGATGGGATGAACCCGTATGGTACGTTAAGCAGTCAACATAGCACTTGGCCTGTTTTGCTAGTGATATACAATTTGCCCTCATGGCTATGTATGGAACGAAAGTGCATAATGTTATCACTCATGATATCTGGTCCCAAGCAGCCAGGTCATAACATTGACGTATATCTAGCCCCACTGATTGATGATTTGAAGTTATTATGAAATGAGGGCACCGTGGTGTATGATGCCTATGCAAGAGAAAATTTCACACTTAAAGCGTTGTTGTTCTGTACAGTTAACGACTTCCCTGCGTATGGTAACTTGTCTGGATACACAGTCAAAGGCACATTTACGTGTCCTGTTTGCGAGGATGACACATGTTCAGAACATTTAAAAAACTGTGGTAAAAATGTTTACATGTGCCATCGAAGGTATCTACGTGAAGATCATCCTTTTTTAAAGAAAAAAAAAACTGAAGCTGAGACTCGTGCAGCCCGTCTACCATTAACCTCCGAGGAGGTTTATTCAAAGGTTAAGGACATCGTAAATGTTTTTGGGAACGTAACGAAACCACCAAAAAACATTTAGAAAAAGTGTTCCATCTTTTGGGAGTTACTGTATTGGCGTCATTTGCCTGTTAGACACTGTTTGGATATCATGCATATTGTGAAAACGTCGGTGAGGCAGTGAGCGGCACTTTGCTCAATACACCGGGTAAAACGAAAGATGGGTTAAAAGTAAGGAAAGACATGCAAGCCATGGGTATACGACCAGAGTTACACTCACAAGAGTGCGGGAAACAAATTTATCTACCTCCTGCGTGCTACACTCTTTCAAAAAATGAAAAAATCAGCTTCGACAAATGTTTGCATTCAGTAAAAGTACCCTCCGGGTACTCTTCAAACTGGAAGAACATAGTCTCGATGAAGGATTTGAAGTTGCTAGGCATGAAGTCTCATGATTATCATGTGTTAATGTTACATCTCCTTCCAGTAGCGATCAGGGGGATTTTACCTGATAATGTTAGAAATGCTTTAACTAGATTATGTTTCTTCTTCAATGCCGTCTGCTGCAAGGCAATTGACATGAACTCCCTCAGTGATCTACAACATGAAATTGTAGTCACATTATGTCAACTTGAGATGTACTTTCCGCCATCCTTTTTTGACATAATGGTGCACATAATTGTCCATATCGTTCGAGAGATCCAATTTTGTGGTCCGGTCTACTTACGATATATGTACCCGTTAGGTATCCTAAAGAGTAGAATGAAGAACAGATATCGACCAGAAGGGAACATAGTAGAAGCGACGGTCACTGAGGAAGTCATAGAATTTGTGACTGATTATTTGAAAGAAGCAGAGGTGATTGGTATTCCAAAACCGCGACACTACAATAGGTATAAGGGTAAAGGTGTCATCGGCAGAAAGATTGTACATGAGCCACGTGATCTTATTCACCAAGCACATCTTTTTGTATTACAACATGTTGAGGTTGTTGTACCTTTCTTTGAAACCCATATGGCTGAGTTAAGGCAACAAAATCCCACTAAAGGTCATCTTTAGCTGACAACTGAACAAAACCGAGTGTTTGTATCATTGTTCAAAGATCATGTGTTTGAACTAGCTTCATCAAATCCAGAATATGTTAGTGAAGAGATTAGATGTTTAGCCGTTGGACCTGAAACTAATGTTATTTCGTTTGAAGGGTATGACATAAATGGATATACATACTACACTGCACGCCAATATGCTAAGTCAATAAATCAGAACAGTGGAGTAAAAATAGAAGCTACAGTCACTGATGCCAAACCGGTAATCAATCTCGACCATTTAGCAGTTCTAGTTGGTATTATGGTATTATCAAGGACGTTTGGGAACTAGACTACCACGTCGATTCTTTTCTAGTGTAAATGGGTAGACAACCGACGAGGATACCAAAATGACGGAGGACTCACTTTGGTTGATCTTTCACGTATCGGCTATACAAATGATCAATTTGTCCTAGGAAAGGATTATGAGCATGTGTGGTATGTTTAGGACCCGAAAGACTGTAGGTGGTCTGTTGTTCTTCCTGGGAGAAGACCGGTTTTGGTTGAAAATGAAAACAATGACGATGACGACCACGAGGTGATAGAAGAGACAAATTTTTTTCCTACAGGATTACGGGATTCAAATGATGATTTACAAAATGAATTGCTTTACACAAGCTTAGACCATGATGAGGGTGTCTGGGTTGAAAGTGGAAAATAATCGTAAGTTTTGGTGTCAGATAATGAGTATCTTTTTTTTAATGTTATATCAACTATTTTGTTGGTATGTTTATCTTTATATTAATATGTCTTGATCTAATGTTTATTTTATCTTAGTGGCTGATCACCCGATGGATGACCCGATGGACAATCCAGTTGGATAGCTCATCACAACTAGAGAAGCAGAACCACCACAGCAGAAGAGACGAGCTAAGCGGGTCACACGTGGTGGTAAGAAGGCTTCAAGGAAGTCCGCGCCAAAACAAGAGGCTGAGGCTGGCCTATCACAGCAAGCTGAAGAGCCAATAACTAATTCATCACCTCGGACGAAACCAAAAAATCTGGGTGCCACACGAGCGCTGAAGGAAAACAAAGCCCCCCCCCCCCCCGAAGCCGGTGCACTTCAATGAGTACCTGCAGCCGAACGGAGAATGGAAGAATGATTTTGTTGCTTACTCGGGGCGTCTGGTTAAGACATACTGCAATATCAACCACAATTGGAAGATGGTTCCTAAGGCGTTGAAGGAGACCATGTTTGAGCGTCTTCAGGTAAACGATCACACATCTTTAATAGTATTTTATTTTAATATAAATGCAAGAGTTGCTTATAATGTGTCACTAATCTTACGTTTGTGTATGTAGTCTAAATTTTGCGTAGATCCCTCTCATAAGGACCATGTGCTACAAGCAATGGCTCGACAGTTTCGGGACCATAGGCATCTGCTTGCCGACAAGTATATCTACGATGCGAGCGATGTAGAGGATCCGGATGATCCAGAAGCAACAAGTGATGTAAGGCCACCGTGGGAGGTGTACGATGGTATCATTGAAGAGCAGTGGGCACAGTTCGTTGAGGCTCGTCACACCGAGGAGTTTAAGGTGCATTTTTTGTGTTGTTCTTTCATTCATATGATATCAATTATTATAAATTGCCTCACATAATATATATGTAATTTAAATTTTTTGTAGGCTCTTCGTGCGAAACAGCAAGCGAACGTGAAAAAAAATTTGTACCCTCATCACTTGGGTGGCAAGGGTATCACTGAGCGTACCACAGAGTGGGAGAAACAAGGTCTACTACCATCAGATGTACCTCTGAGTCCAGTGACAAAAGGATGAAAATATGAAGAGCATTTGTCAAATGGTGAGTTATTAGTCACGGCAGCCGTCATTAGTCTACTACCATCAGATGTACCTCAGTATGATGAGGCCACGGCAGCCGTTATTAGTCAAATTGTGTGTTAAAATTTTAAAAGAGTATAATGATTGTTAATTCAAAGTTCAAAATTTGGTTTGTGTGACTTTCTACTAATTTGTAATGACATTTGTATAATTCATAACAAGATGAGTTGAGCTCTCAAGTGTCCCAGGGTACTTGGACTCCTATCAGGCAACATGACCCTCTTTCTCGCGCTCTCGGAAAGACGAATCATCCAGGCCGTGCTATCGGTTTTGGTGGCCAAGTTGGAATCCGTTAAGCTTTTGGAAATCCCGGTTCCAAGCAAGGTGTCCCAGGTAACATGATGACATACGAAGAGCATTTGGCAAAAATAGCTGATATAAAGGAGCAGTGGATCGAAGAGGCTATGGCCAGAATGCGAGCTGAGATGTTTAGCAGTGAAGAAGTTTCTAGACCACCGGTTCCCCCACCCGTTCAGATAGAGACTACACATGTGCGGAGGAGTAGCGTCCAATCGGTTGATCCATTTCTGTATGCATCTCTCAAGGTTAGACTAACTTGCTGATTATAATGCATGAAAATTTAATCTTTCACTTGGTGTTAGCAATTTAAAAAACCGTCTAACCATGCATTTTCCATATAATTTTCAGAACCCTACTGACTACACGTTTCTCTTAAATATTGGTTGAAATACCCCAAACCTTGATATGTTGTTTAAATTATGGTATATTAAGGCTAAAAAGTGCTTTAGAAATGTTAGTTGATAATTTAAACCATAGAAAACACAATAAAGTACCATAAAGAGAATTAGGGCAAAAATGTGCTCTAAGCTTGGGATAACCTTGGTTAAGACTATAAGAGCCAACCAAGACTTTATTTACATGTTAATGAACATGTTAAACCAATTACCAAACAAAACCAAGCTTGAAAACAAGTTAAAACACAAAATGTGCTTTAAGGAGTCTTAAAGCGCATTTTTGAAAAATTATCTTGGAATGGGTTTTAAGTGGCTAAATGCCAATCATTACTCTTTAATCAATATGTGTAATACTTAGTATCACAATAGGAAGTCTAAATCAATGGGAAATCAAAAATTCACAATTATGTGCACTAATTTGTGAATAGTGCTCAAACAGTACTAGTTTAAGTAATAAGTCAATATAGGTTGTTTAATTGGTTAACAAAGACCATAAAACACTCTATGTAATAAAGGGGGCCAGTTTTTAAGTGTGAGTCATCACACTAGGCTGATTTGTTAAGGAATAAAGGAAATAAAGTGTAAGTTCACTATTTGCTTTATGTATAAAATATCTTAACAAACTTACCTCTCACCTCATTCTCTTCTTTTCTTCTTATTCCCACCATCTTCATCCTCTTCCTCCCTTCTCAAAATCGGTTTTGCTATAGAAATAGCACCATTCTCCATCTTTGAATCCTTATAAGTCCTAGCTCCATGCTCCAAAATTAAATTCTAGACCACCATTCTCTTAGTTAGAGCAAGCTCTTCAACTCTGTCTTTCCAAATCTTCAAAAGCTCCATTTCGATGCCATGGAGATTCACCATTGAAGTAGCAAGAACTCATCTTTTTACACCTCATTTTTCTCCTTTGCTTCAAGGTAAGGAAATCCAAAGAAAAACTACATTTCCTCTCATTTTTGTTCTTGACCGAGAATCACCCATTGATGGTGTTTTCTCTTGATCTTTCATAGCTCCATTTCAAACTTCAAAGGGCTAGGTGGAGTCCTCTCTTGCTACTTAATCAAATTATCATTCAAATCAAAGCTAAACATCTATTTTTAGTGTTTAAAACACTTATGTGAATTTAGGGTTTATATGAATTTAAGTATGAAACTTAATGCTCATTACCCTTGTATATTGTTGGTTAGAAGATTGACAAGTGATCAAGTTCCTTGCTGATTTTCAATCCAAAAAAGCATGAAAAGAAACCTTGAGGAAAAGAGGTAAATGACCTAACTTAATGTGGTTAATATGTCTTAGGAAATTGAGTTTTAAAATGCTTAATAAACTACCTAAGGAGCCAAAGGCAAATGAGCTAGAAAACTATCCTCAAGGAGGTTATTAAAGGGCATATGTGATGTTGTGTGTATTTACAGGTTAAAGGCAATTATTATGTGGGAAATTAAGTGTTTAAGATTTATGCAATTTAAGGGCCTAAGAGCCATGTAATTTAAGGGCCTAAGTGCCAAGCAATTTAAATTATGCACTATATTGTGATGTAGTGTAGTTTAAGGTGTACTTGTCTGTAAAGAACATTTCTTGTGTGGATGAATGTTCTTGATTGCTTAAGGGTGGAAAAACTATGTGTTTTGTGGTAAGAAAGTGTTAGTGAAACTATGTCAAAACTTGGTGGGTGAACAAGAAGTTTTAAGTGTTTAAATGAGTTTGGTGACCTAGGTTGTACTAGGAACTGTTAAGAGGATGGAATTTGAGTGTTATATTCATTAAGATGACTTAAGCATTGTGTTGAGGATTTAGAGCGTAAATGAGTGATTTGGGATATACCAAAGTCATGGTGGGAGTGTGTTTAAGACTTGTGCAAATTTTGGAAAACAAGGGAAAAGAATAATGTGTTGTAAAGGGGTAGGTATGAACTTTTGGAAAAGGCCTTAAGGAGTTTGTGTAAGGTAGATCATGATGATGCAAAATAATGCTTTAGGTGTGGTTATCATGTTATGGAGAACATTTTGGTTAGTTGGTATTGTAGGCATAAACTACCACTTAAAAATTTAAGGAAAATTTTATAAATGTAAGGAATTTTGTAAGGAAAATGAGTAAGTGTTTGAGGAGTATAGATGTGAGTTGGAAAATGAGTTTGGAGGGTGTTATATGAAGGTTTTATTATGCCAAATGAGGTTAGAACACATTAGGAGACTTGAGGAAAAGTTTAGAGAAAGTTTGACAATGTTTAAGAAGTTTCTGCAGTCGACCGGCCTAGGGGACCGACCCTGGCTGGGTCGGTCGGACTGTAATAAGGCAACGGAGAAAGTTTCTGGAATCGACCGACCCAGGGGGTTGGGTCGGTCGGTGGGTCAGTCAGGCTAAAAACACTGAACCATAATGTTTCTGGAATGGACCGACCTTGGGACCGACCCTGTCAAGGTCGGTCAGAGTAGAATTTTCAAACCCGGATTTGTTACTGGAACGAACCAACCTAGGGGTTGGGTCGGTCGGTGGGTCGGTCGGCCCATACTTGAAAAAAAACACAAAAGAAATATGGTTTATGTAACACCCCATCCAACATTTACATACTTACAATAAACTGCAGCGGAAATACAAACCTCTTCACATCACTTAACTCGTTGGTGTTACACGCCATTAGCCACCCACGTGGCTAACAAGGCTAATCCATATACATTGTACCGGTCTGATGGGCTAAATTCCCGAGCAACTATACATTATTATCCCTTTCCATTAACAACAACAACAACATACACCTTCCAACTATACCGAGTATTTATAACTAATGCCGATAACAATTTCGGTCTTACTACACCTACTGTATATAGTATATATACGACATAAACGATTACCCATGTACATTGACTACCCCGTCCTACTCTCGAACGGCTTTCAGCTCCTTGTACCTGAAATAGGAAAAGAAGAGAAAGGGTGGCCCCCAAGGGGCTCAGCACCTTTGCTGGTATGGTAATCCCGCAGCCCACATGCTACCGGGCCACGCACAACTAATTGTCGTCTTAGCATGCGATTAATTATACTTAAATCATGCATGCAACTGTAAACACACAACACATAATCATTTCACCTCAACGGGCTCAACAAACGGATAATATATCCTTACTTAATAAGTCACCCAAGGTATGCAATATCCCTAGAGTGTTCCTCCTCTAATGGAGCTACTTCCTTAACAGGCGACACTTACCCTTAAATCGGGTTATCCTTAAACGCCTCTCAACGCAAACTGGGAATCATATCCATGATCCACACACTCCACATTTTACAACATATAACATACACTACATAACATCACACAACAACACTTTGCACGTTTCAACGTGCACAACATAACACCGCAATAGATATTGCATTACAACAAAAATACATAACATAACGGGAATGGTTCTCTTAAGAACCGACCCAAACATTGCTTATACACTGGTGAGCCTAGAGAATGTTTCCAGTCTCATGATAAGCTCGTTATACAATAACAACAACACTCATTACCATCCTAATAGTTGGACGAGTAACTTAAGTTAAGGCGGTTCGGGTTTGGAGGCCCGAACACACCACACAAACACATGTTCCCCCTAAACCGATCATAAGTCAGAATAGCTAAGCTTTGGAGTAAGCTAATGGGAGATCATAACCCGTGAGGGAAACAACCATAACAAAGAGAAGGGTAAGGCTAAAAAGGATACCCTCTCCCAAACAACGCGCGACCGGCCAAACCGGATTCCTCACCACTGTTAGTACATACTTACTTTTAGACATTAGTTAGAACCCCACTGTGGAGCTTGTCACAACTACACACCATACAGTATTACAACTGGGTTAAACACACAAGGGAGATCCCTACATTCACATACACATATCACTCAATTAACACACGCATAGCCGTGGTTAGTACGTCCCATGGTTCGGGTCGTTTAATCCGAATACCGAACTCTCATGTGATCCTAGACTCAGTTAACTAAGGTTAACACTTCCGAGGTTAAATGGTATCGGAGTTGAACACGCCACATAAATGAATTACTGTAAACTCATTACATGTTTTATCTTACAACGTGGCAAACATACAGAAAACACATTGGCATACAAGCCGGTGTAATCCGTAGGACACAGGTTGCAAGAAAACCATACCTGTCACCGGAGTCCACTTTACCACGTCCACTTATGTTCCTCGAGCGATTCTCGAACAACTGTTAACATCACATGTGTTTTTATTAACATCGGGGTTTGCTTGATTACTTAATGTCTAATGCTTAACTTTCCCCGTTAACTTAGTTACATAACTTTACATTTTAACTTGTTTTACTTTTACATTTTGATACAACTTTTCACCCACTTAATTGCCATTTAAAACTCACCTAACATGTCCTTAACAACCTTATAACATCATTACCTATCAATCCCCATCATTACATATCATTTCATAACCTTAAACCATGTTTTTGGTCCGACCGGACTTGCCGACCGGACTTACCCAAGTCCGGTCGATTCCAGAATACATTTCCGTCAAAATTTTTCCACTCCGACCGGACTTGTAAGTCCGGTCCTATGTCCGGTCTATTCCCGAGAGTTTCTTCCCTTTGTAAATTTAGCCCGACCGGACTTGCCAAGTCCGGTCCTATGTCCGGTCGATTCCAGAAACTTAATCCGTACCCAAATACAAGCCCGACCGACCTTGCAAGTCCGGTCCCCAATCGGTCCATTCCAGAAGCTAATTCTCGCAGGGTAACTGGGCCCGACCGAACTTGCAAGTCCGGTCGCAAGTCCGGTCTGCCCCAAATCTTTGTTTTCCTTTTTACATTCAACTCCAAACTTCACCCCATATATCCTAGTATACCCTAACCTCACTTAGGCACTTCAAACACACCTTTATCCATGTGCTAAACTCTTTAAATCACTCACCAAAACCGTTTTATCATTCACAACTTCTTACAAGGTTCCTAGCACTTGGGATGTTTTCTCCTTAAGATTTATAAGTGGTAGTTCACCAATATGACCACTCACCAAGGTGTTTCCTCTACACCTTAACATCTTTTCTCAACTTCTTTTCTCACTAACTAAACCTCCTTTTTCACATCTTACCTAAACATCACTTATTCCTTGAATATCAACATTACCTAAACCTTAAACAAACTCCTCCAAACTAAATACATTCTCAAAACACACATTGAATCCCTAGAATTTCCAAGATAACACCTAAATCCTTGCATCACTCTAAATCACCTTAACATATGTTTTCTTCTCAAGTAAACATTTATTCACCTTTAACACTTCCTAGTTCACCAAGGCCATTCAAAACACTTAGAACTTCTTACACATTTTCCCAAATTTGGCCATAGCTTCTCTTGTATTTACTCACATCCAACACTAGGTTTTTTCCTCATTTCATTCAAGAACACCTAAAAATCCATCAAGAACATTTTATACACCAAACTCACACATTAGCACTACATCACAATATAGTGCATAACTACAACGGAAAGGCTTGGCACTTAGGCCCTTAAATAACATGGCTCTTAGGCCCTTAAAGCATAAACTTAAACACTGGATTTCCACAATATATAAGCCTGACCTGCAATTACACCCCACCAAACATATGTTCCTTTACGAGGCTCCTGAGAACACCTTACTAAGGCAGTCACCATTGGCTCTTTAGGAGTTTTTAGCAAGCATTATAAGCTCATTTCTCCTAAGGCATTAAACCACATTGAGATAGTATGTTTACCTCTTTTCCACACAAACTTCTTTCTTGTTTCCTCTTAAAACCGTAAGGCATTTCTTTCCTTGTCAACTACTAAACAATATACCAACATTGAAATGAGTATATAAGCTTTATGCTTCATCTCATTGTAAACCCTAGGTTTACATTATTTCAAAACATTAAAGTAGTTGTTTTTACCTTGATCTTTGAAGGGTGTTTGAATATCTATGAAGAGAGGACTCATCTAGTCTTGAAAGATTCAAATGGAGCTAGAACAAAGCAACACAAGGAGCTCCATCAATGAATATTTCGGTCAATGACAAAACATGGAGGAACTTGATTTTTTCTTTGAGATTCCTTACCTAGAAGCAAAGAGATCAATAATATGTGGAAAGACAAGCTCAAGCTCCATCAATGGTGGAACTCCATGGCACCGAAATGGTGATCTTGAAATTTTGAGAAGATAGGAATGAAGACTTGATGAAGGAAGAGAATGGTGGTGTTTGTTTTTGATTTGGTTAAGTGAGCTAGGTTTTACAAGGGTTCAAAGGTGGACTTCCATGGTGGTGGTGCTGTATGAACGTGAGAACAGAAAGAAGAGAGGTAGAAGAGAGCTTGGATACGTGGGAAATGAAGAAGGAAATGAGAGAATGAGATAAGTTTTGCTTTTTGGATGATATTTGTACTTAAAAAGCAAATAGTACTTAAGTTAGTCATTCTTTATTTCCTTAGCATGTTAACAAGGGTGGTGAGTCACCACACCTTAAAAACCGGCCCCCAATAGTACCTAGGGGTATTTTAGACTTTATTAATCAATTGTCTCACTTATAATAACATATGTTACAAAATAGCTTATTAAAGTCACTATTCATAAAACAAGGCACATAGAAGTGAAATTTTTGATTTCCTATTGATATAGACATCCAAATGTGATACTATATAGTACACATATATATTTAAGAGTAATGATGGACATTTAGCCATTCAAAACTCATTTACAAGACAATTTTTCAAAAACGTGCTTTAAGACTCCTTAAAGCACTTTTTGCGTTTTAACTTGTTTTCAAGCTTGGTTTTCTTTGGTAATTGATTTAATATGTTCATTAACATATTTATAAGGTATAGGTATGACCATTAGATCTTTTACAAATTTATCCCAAGCTTAGAGCACATTTTTGCTCTTATTGACTTTAAGGTATTTATTTGTGTTTTGTTTGGTTCCATTGTCTACCAAAGTTTCCTAAGGACTTAATTTGCCTTATAAAATCATAATTGAATATTATTAAGTCTTGGTAGGCTCTTTGGGTCCTAACCAAGTTCACTCATAGCTTAGAGCATGTTTTTGCTCAAACTGTATCTTAGTGCTTTATTGCATTTCCTGTGGTTTAAATTGCTCACTGATGTTTCTAAGGCACTTTTTAGCCTTTACATACCATAGTTTAAATGTTTAACAACATATCAAGGTTTGGGGTATTTCAATCTATCCCCCTTAAAAGAACTTCGTCCTCGAAGTTCACACTTTCCACACATCATTAGATTAGAATACGGGGATTACTTACAGAAATAAACTTCTATAAACAAACACACTTTACATCACAACCTCGGACTTAATGGTCCGGGCAACACATTCACATCCACACATGACATAACATATTCACATGATAACCTCGGACTCAATGGTCCGGGTATCTTAACAACACTTACACATACATAACAACCCCTTGTACTCACTGGTCTTGGGTAACATCACAACATTTGGACACATAGGTCCCCATAACATAACAGTCATCAGACACATAGGTCTATGCAACACAACACATTTAGACTCATAGGTCTTGATAACATACACTTTAGGAACTCAAGGTCAAAATAATATTTATTACACATACCACACAACATGTCATTGCATGTATAGCAATCAAAATATCTTTTACATACACACTGTGATCCCGCAGAACCCGGTCGCGATGGACACCTTCCGTCCCCGTGCCTTTGGGAGATTAAAACAATCACATAAATTTGAAATTTTTCCTTGTGAGGTTAAGTAAGAACTTTAATTATGCAAAGTATCCATCAACGTTTTATAAATACCAATTGAAAATCCTTTTGAAAACACACACAACTCCAAGTCCAACTTAAGCTCTTTGCTTCTTTTCTTAGCGTGGTTATTTGGACCACTTATAGGGAGTTTCAAGAGTCATCCAACCCTGATGTGATCAGCATCAGTGTTGAACTATCCTTCCACCCCAATTTGTGTTCGGCTTCCCTTGATCGCATGCAAATCAAGTTCCACTTCCCCACTTCATTTTCAAGCACCAAATAAATCACTCATTTCCCATTTTCTATCTTTTAAATCATTCTAGTCATGATCATAACATCTCCAAAGGATAGAACTTCGTCTATCAGTTATTTCCATTCACTTTAATGTTGTTACCTAGGGAATCTTATTCTCACTAGGTTCTATGTCGGTTTCATACCCTTTCATGCATCACTATATAGTATATATATATACACATATATTTTATCAAAATACAACACCTGGTTTTACATTTATACACTGTCGGGGCTTTTGTTCCCCGGGAGTTTCTCTACTCCCACACTTGTACTATCACACACAATTGTTAACAAACAAACACACTTATCACAATGGTATTCGCCTTCTGTGCGCAATTACCACAATTAAACCATGAATGAATGTGTATGTTTACGTAACACACACCAATCATCAAAACAATAATTTTTGTGCTATGCACAATATAAGTCACATACACTACGTACACTTGTACGGTAATACACACTAAGTGGTTTTGCGCTCTACCCCCCTTAAAGGGATTACGCCCACGTAATCAATCACTAAACATTGGCTTATAATGTTCTGCCGTCGTGAAGTGTTTTAACTTCCACGCGGTCTATTACACAATGGATTCTGATTAGAGGATCTTAACCATATTGGCGGTTTAGTTCCTAAACCAAGAATTCTCATTGGAGTTTGTTTAAACTCTTAGTTGGTTCCGATTCTGGCCTGTAGGCTTTTAGGCGTTAATAATTAGTCATTCACTCATGTTTACCATGTACATTCAACACTTGAATCACTGGCTCACTAGTTTCTGCTGCGAAACTCTAATAACTGTAGAGCTTAATTGCCCCATTTGTTATTCTTATTGTATTGTACATCCCCAATTGTGACCTTCATCTTGGTAACAGTGGTTTCTCAACCGACGCGTGGTATCTTTTACCGTTAGCGAATTCGGTGAGTTATACACTTTCTATCCACTTCCATAACAATTTACTGTGTATACAACTATGTATTTCACAATGATTGCCTTGTTCCCTTCCGACTTACTGTCGGTTGAGATTGAGCTACTACCTAGTGTGTAGTGCTCTCTCAGCTATTTCCAACATTTGGGGTATATTCCATACCAATATTTGACAGTTAGTGCTACTGTAGTCACTTACTGTTAATCATGTCTCCACATTTGGTTTTGTACAAGTACTCTTTTATTGGTGTGGTCTTGCATTTCCTATGCATCGGCCATTATAACATTATTGCTTCACAATTAACATGTTTCCAATTCCTAGCTATCCCACTCGATCATTACTGCGCAAGTGCAATACCAAAACACTCAGTCATACAGAGTGCAGAGGCGTAAACTCTTGACAGTAAATCCCTTATGCGATTCGCCATGGAATTCACACTGAGTTTCCTTATCACATAGTACCGACCATTGGCTTATTGCCCAGTCTGTGTATCATCACTTGCTTGCATCTCTACTAAGTTTAACTCATAACTGGTCTTATCTGCTACATTATCGTTTAACAATACTTATACAACGGTTGCTTATTGCGCACCGTGCTCATTGTATAACATATCACTAACTTTACATGGTATTTACTGTCACATTAACTTCCACACATATACTTACATCACTCGTATTACGGTTTGTCATTCTTTTGGATGACTACTGAATACTCTTTGAGCATTGATCACTCGAGTCACAAGCCGGCATTATTCAGCTCGGTGTTTCACTTTATACACACATGTTACTAAGCTAACTGCTCTCTTTCAATAATAACATCGTCCATCCTTAACATATTTCTTGGGCTTAATACACATAACTACCGCTCCTGCGGTCTCACAACATCGAGAGGTATCCCCACTCTTAATGCAGTGGTTCGTTTACCACTCTATTCACTTATATTACATAAACTTTTGCAATTAATCTAATTTTCATACACATGTTGCTTGTGGCTTACAAGCCTTATTGCCTTGAGCTGCGCTCTTTGTAGGCTGTCCACGTACAAGTACTTCTTTGTACAACATTACATGGTTTCCCCTCATGGGATGCCCCTTAGGATTGTCAGTCCATTCCCTGACAACTTATGTCTAAACTGGGTGTAAGTTTCAACCCTTGTGTTTCTGTTATGCCATTACATTTGGCTCACACTTATTGGTACATTCCGTTAGCCACGCCGTTTGCGTTCTTAACTGGTTTATTATCTCCTCCTGTGAAGATCAACTTTTCCTGGTAGTGTAGGTACTCATTCTGGGAGTTTCATCCCGTTCATTGTACATCAATGTGTCCACATTAGGCATCTGCTTGCCATGTACAGGCTGGGTCACCGTTCCAGCTAACATGTTTATCCCTGAAGATCCTTAAGATATATACGATGTCTTTACATAACAGTCAGTGCACTTCGCACTTCCTGACTCTTAAAACATTTCCTTGAAATGAATTCACTGATTCCTTTAGTCTAGTTATCTCAACTGAATTCCTTAACTTCAACCATTCCTGGTAATCCTTAGTTCTTGTTTGACTTATACTGCTGACCGTAGACGGAGTTGACTACTTCCCGTGTTTCGGACTCCACTCGTATACATATGTGGGGTACCATACTGATACATTGCTACCTACCCAACTAACCCATAAGTAGGTCTGTCAGGCCCACAAGCTCCTATCGGAGTGGGTCGTCCCACAATTCAGTTGGTACACTCGTAGTGTCCGTCACACGCCTAGGTGAAGTATTCTGTTGTCAACTCCCTTATATTGTCCCGTGACAATATTCATTTCATGCTTCCCGAACTTAATCGAGGGAAAGTTTATCCATTGTTGAATTCTTATCAACTGCCCTTGGTTTTACTGGTTTGGTTTAAAAGAAGGTTGGAAAGAAGTGTTGGTTTGATAGAAAATTTGGTTTTGAAAAGAAAAGGGTTTGAATAAATCTGGGTTGAAAGAAGAATTTTCATGTTTTCACAACATCTTCTTACCTTAACTAAGTCTAGCTTCTTGCTGACCGGTGTACTTCCAAGTACAAAGGTCAGGCTGTTAAGCCCTTCCATGGTTATAATGTTCACACTTAACTTCGTGGTACTTTACTAAGTACTTGTATTTATTATAAATTTCCTGAATAGCCCTGTTATAGCAGCACTTGCTATAGCAAGTGCGCCATGTTAACTGGCTATCGGTTTAACACATACTGGTTATGGTATTGTTTTTTACCCATACTGTCATCAGTGGCCTTGTTGGCCCTCACTGATCTTACTGCCTTGATAATAACTCTTCCGGGTGACTTCTCACTGTCTTCACATAATAGTTATCAACTGGGGTGTCTCCCATTCTTGGAGTCCCCTTTTTACTTAGCATTATTTTCTCTTTGTAGCCCGTTCCACGCATTGTCGTGGTTGCCGAGACTTGTCTCTTGTTTGGGCACTACGTTGTAGTTCCTTTGTCGGTTGGTACCGTTGGTGTATTATTTATCAACTGTGGTCCCGTAGCACTTGTCTCGGGTTCCATTAATCCACTTCTTCCTGTTGCACGGTCGGTGCGTTGCAAGCTGGTTATTCTCGACTGCTCTGCATGTCGACCCAGGTTGCCGGAAATTCTATTCTCTTATCACAAATTCTTTATTCTTCGCTTTCATGCGGTTAACATTGTTCAGATGGAAACCGTCTCCGGGATTCCAGTTTTCGGGATCTACCGTATGACAGGTTCTCCGTACCTCTAGAGGTACAAATAACACAGCCATCAGGTTTTCCCGAGTATGAGAGTGGACTTCCATCTCTCTGGCGTTCTTTCCCAAGTTATAAAACAGGGATTGGTGGAGGGCGGGAAGGATGTAGTAGGTTTCCAGTATTCACTGGTCATTCCTAACTAGCGTATCTCTCACGCTATCACTCAACCCTTAACCCAAAGTACTTAATCCTAACTCGGTACTTCCTAAGCTCGGTAATTTCAGTCATCAGAGCGATACTTTGGCTCTGATACCACTTTTTGTAACACCCCATCCAACATTTACATACTTACAATAAACTGCAGCGGAAATACAAACCTCTTCACATCACTTAACTCGTTGGTGTTACACGCCATTAGCCACCCCGTGGCTAACAAGGCTAATCCATATACATTGTACCGGTCTGATGGGCTAATTCCCGAGCAACTATACATTATTATCCCTTTCCATTAACACAACAACAACATACACCTTCCAACTATACCGAGTATTTATAACTAATGCCGATAACAATTTCGGTCTTACTACACCTACTGTATATAGTATATATACGACATAACGATTACCCATGTACATTGACTACCCCGTCCTACTCTCGAACGGCTTTCAGCTCCTTGTACCTGAAATAGGAAAGAAGAGAAAGGGTGGCCCCAAGGGGCTCAGCACCTTTGCTGGTATGGTAATCCCGCAGCCCACATGCTACCGGGCCACGCACAACTAATTGTCGTCTTAGCATGCGATTAATTATACTTAAATCATGCATGCAACTGTAAACACACAACACATAATCATTTCGCCTCAACGGGCTCAACAAACGGATAATATATCCTTACTTAATAAGTCACCCAAGGTATGCAATATCCCTAGAGTGTTCCTCCTCTAATGGAGCTACTTCCTTAACAGGCGACACTTACCCTTAAATCGGGTTATCCTTAAACGCCTCTCAACGCAAACTGGGAATCATATCCATGATCCACACACACTCCACATTTACAACATATAACATACACTACATAACATCACACAACAACACTTTGCACGTTTCAACGTGCACAACATAACACCGCAATAGATATGCATTACAACAAAAAATACATAACATAACGGGAATGGTTCTCTTAAGAACCGACCCAAACATTGCTTATACACTGGTGAGCCTAGAGAATGTTTCCAGTCTCATGATAAGCTCGTTATACATAACAACAACACTCATTACGTCCTAATAGTTGGACGAGTAACTTAAGTTAAGGCGGTTCGGGTTTGGAGGCCCGAACACACCACACAAACACATGTTCCCCCTAAACCGATCATAAGTCAGAATAGCTAAGCTTTGGAGTAAGCTAATGGGAGATCATAACCCGTGAGGGAAACAACCATAACAAAGAGAAGGGTAAGGCTAAAAGGATACCCTCTCCCAAACAACGTGCGACCGGCCAAACCGGATTCCTCACCACTGTTAGTACATACTTACTTTTAGACATTAGTTAGAACCCCACTGTGGAGCTTGTCACAACTACACACCATACAGTATTACAACTGGGTTAAACACACAAGGGAGATCCCTACATTCACATACATACATCACTCAATTAACACACGCATAGCCGTGGTTAGTACGTCCCATGGTTCGGGTCGTTTAATCCGAATACCGAACTCTCATGTGATCCTAGACTCAGTTAACTAAGGTTAACACTTCCGAGGTTAAATGGTATCGGAGTTGAACACGCCACATAAATGAATTACTGTAAACTCATTACATGTTTTATCTTACAACGTGGCAAACATAAAAAACACATTGGCATACAAGCCGGTGTAATCCGGTAGGACACAGGTTGCAAGAAAACCATACCTGTCACCGGAGTCCACTTTACCACGTCCACTTATGTTGCTCGAGCGATTCTCGAACAACTGTTAACATCACATGTGTTTTTATTAACATCGGGGTTTGCTTGATTACTTAATGTCTAATGCTTAACTTTCCCCGTTAACTTAGTTACATAACTTTACATTTTAACTTGTTTTACTTTTACATTTTGATACAACTTTTCACCCACTTAATTGCCATTTAAAACTCGCCTAACATGTCCTTAACAACCATATAACATCATTACCTATCAATCCCCATCATTACATATCATTTCATAACCTTAAACCATGTTTTTGGTCCGACCGGACTTGCCGACCGGACTTACCCAAGTCCGGTCGATTCCAGAATACATTTCCGTCAAAATTTTTCCACTCCGACCGGACTTGTAAGTCCGGTCCTATGTCCGGTCTATTCCCGAGAGTTTCTTCCCTTTGTAAATTTAGCCCGACCGGACTTGCCAAGTCCGGTCCTATGTCCGGTCGATTCCAGAAACTTAATCCGTACCCAAAATACAAGCCCGACCGACCTTGCAAGTCCGGTCCCCAAGGTCGGTCCATTCCAGAAGCTAATTCTCGCAGGGTAAACTGGGCCCGACCGAACTTTCAAGTCCGGTCGCAAGTCCGGTCTGCCCCAAATCTTTGTTTTCCTTTTTACATTCAACTCCAAACTTCACCCCATATATCCTAGTATACCCTAACCTCACTTAGGCACTTCAAACACACCTTTATCCATGTGCTAAACTCTTTAAATCACTCACCAAAACCGTTTTATCATTCACAAACTTCTTACAAGGTTCCTAGCACTTGGGATGTTTTCTCCTTAAGATTTATAAGTGGTAGTTCACCAATAATGACCACTACACCAAGGTGTTTCCTCTACACCTTAACATCTTTTCTCAACTTCTTTTCTCACTAACTAAACCTCCTTTTTCACATCTTACCTAAACATCACTTATTCCTTGAATATCAACATTACCTAAACCTTAAACAAACTCCTCCAAGACTTAAATACATTCTCAAAACACACATTGAATCCCTAGAATTTCCAAGATAACACCTAAATCCTTGCATCACTCTAAATCACCTTAACATATGTTTTCTTCTCAAGTAAACATTTATTCACCTTTAACACTTCCTAGTTCACCAAGGCCATTCAAAACACTTAGAACTTCTTACACATTTTCCCAAATTTGGCCATAGCTTCTCTTGTATTTACTCACATCCAAACACTTAGGTTTTTACCTCATTTCATTCAAGAACACCTAAAATCCATCAAGAACATTTTTATACACAAACTTCACACATTTAGCACTACATCACAATATAGTGCATAACTTAAATTGCTTGGCACTTAGGCCCTTAAATAACATGGCTCTTAGGCCCTTAAATTGCATAAACTTTAAACACTGAATTTCCACAATATATAAGCCTTTGACCTGCAAATTACACCCACCAAGACATATGTTCCTTTACTAGTCTCCTTGAGAACACCTTACTAAGTCATTCACCATTTGCTCTTTAGGTAGTTTTAGCAAGCATTATAATCTCATTTCTCCTAAGGCATTAAACCACATTGAGATAGTATGTTTACCTCTTTTCCACACAAACTTTTTTCTTGTTTCCTCTTAAAACCGGTAAGGCATTTCTTTCCTTGTCAACTACTAAACAATATACCAACATTGAAATGAGTATATAAGCTTTATGCTTCATCTCATTGTAAACCCTAGGTTTACATTATTTCAAAACATTAAAGTAGTTGTTTTACCTTGATCTTTGAAGGGTGTTTGAATATCTATGAAGAGAGGACTCCATCTAGTCCTTGAAAGATTCAAATGGAGCTAGAACAAAGCAACACAAGGAGCTCCATCAATGAATATTTTCGGTCAATGACAAAACATGGAGGAAACTTGATTTTTCTTTGAGATTCCTTACGAAGCAAAGGAGATCAATAATATGTGGAAAGACAAGCTCAAGCTCATCAATGGTGGAACTCCATGGCACCGAAATGGTGATCTTGAAATTTTGAGAAGATAGGAATAAGAGCTTGATGAGAGGAAGAGAATGGTGGTGTTTGTTTTGATTTGGTTAAGTGAGCTAGGTTTACAAGGGTTCAAAGGCGGACTTCCATGGTGGTGTGCTGTATGAACGTGAGAACAGAAAGAAGAGAGGTAGAAGAGAGCTTGGATACGTGGGAAATGAAGAAGGAAATGAGAGAATGAGATAAGTTTTGCTTTTTGGATGATATTTGTACTTAAAAAGCAAATAGTACTTAAGTTAGTCATTCTTTATTTCCTTAGCATGTTAACAAGGGTGGTGAGTCACCACACCTTAAAAACCGGCCCCCAATAGTACCTAGGGTATTTTAGACCTTTATTAATCAATGTCTCACTTATAATAACATATGTTACAAAATAGCTTATTAAAGTCACTATTCATAAAACAAGGCACATAGAAGTGAAATTTTTGATTTCCTATTGATATAGACATCCAAATGTGATACTATATAGTACACATATATATTTAAGAGTAATGATGGACATTTAGCCATTCAAAACTCATTTACAAGACAATTTTTCAAAAACGTGCTTTAAGACTCCTTAAAGCACTTTTTGCGTTTTAACTTGTTTTCAAGCTTGGTTTTCTTTGGTAATTGATTTAATATGTTCATTAACATATTTATAAGGTATAGGTATGACCATTAGTCTTTTACAAATTTATCCCAAGCTTAGAGCACATTTTTGCTCTTATTGACTTTAAGGTATTTATTTGTGTTTTGTTTGGTTCCATTGTCTACCAAAGTTTCCTAAGGACTTAATTTGCCTTATAAAATAATAATTGAATATTATTAAGTCTTGGTAGGCTCTTTGGGTCCTAACCAAGTTCACTCATAGCTTAGAGCATGTTTTGCTCAAACTGTATCTTAGTGCTTATTGCATTTCCTGTGGTTTAAATTGCTCACTGATGTTTCTAAGGCACTTTTTAGCCTTTACATACCATAGTTTAAATGTTTAACAACATATCAAGGTTTGGGGTATTTCAGTTTATGTAGTAAACCCTACTTGGTATAATGAGGATAATCAAGTGTGAGTTAAATTGTAAAACATGTCATGTAAGTGTGTAAACCATTTAGTAAAATTGAAAGTTAACTAAGGTAATTAATCGACCTTATTAATTATGTATAGGAGTCGCATTCGGTGGAACTCGAGTGAAATACCCCAAATTAATAAAACATGGATTAAATACCAAATCACATTAATTAAGGCCTAAACATGCCTTAAAAGTCAACTGAGAACAACAGTGGTCAACATAAAACAAGATGTTGCACCCTTTGACTGTTAAGGGTAAATAAATACCCAATTGAACTTCTTAGGACCTAAAAATTTGTCCTAAGTTTATTAACATAATATTAAACATATTATAACCGTTGGACAACACTCCAACACAAAGAACAAGCACTTTCATGCTTCAAGGTCAAGTAGAGCAAAAAGGTGCTCTAAGAATACCTTAAAGGTCTAATGACCTATAAATGATATAAAATTGGATACCATGATCAAATATCATGTAAGGAACACAACAAAACCGTTGTGAAAGAAAACAAGCTCAGAAAACACCTTGCGACACAAAATGTGCACTAAAAACTCCTTAAAGCACGTGTTTGTGTAATCGCCTTCTAAATTGGTTTTAAATGGGATAAAAGGTTATAATTACCTTTAAATATAATAAAATATCATATTATATGATATTAGGAATTTAATTCCATAAATTTATGAATTTTTACAAATTTAATATTAAAATATTAATAAAACGCTAAAGTGGGGCCCGTTTGGGTCAACATTGACTATGTTGGTCAATGTTGACCATTGACCACGAATTGGACTGCATAAAATCAGATTATTAAGGCTCCTAGACAGACCATGTGACAAACCCATGTGACAATTAAATATACACCTTACTTTTACATAAAATAAGGAAAAAGCAACTTTAACATATCAAACTAAAAAGTAACTTACCTCTTGTCTACCCATGTGAGTGCAGCCGATTTGGAGCCCCTACTTCTCTTTATTACACGGTTGATTACAAGGCTCCAAGCAAGAATAAGACAAGATTGATGAGTCACCTTACAATAATTGAATTAAAGTAACATTATTAGTTCATTTTTCAATCAAAATTGGAAATAATCATACCCTACCTTCTCAATCAAGGACGGCTGCACCTTGTCATTGTCTCCACGGATTTTTATTCAATTATTCAACTCCAATCAGCCTTGGTGAGTCACCAAGTCACTAAAGTCATAAAAAATGCAAAAAATGTGTTTTAAGCAAAATTAGGTCATTCTTTCTCATTAGTCCCATTCCAACCGTGGGACTCATTTCCAAACTCTCTCTTTGGCTCCTCCATGTTGTGGGTAAGTCACCAAGAACATTGAAGAACACCTTGGTACCTAGGTGAGCTTAATTAGTCAATTTATGTTCAATTTCTTCACCAATCTTTCTTCTTTCGGTGGATCTAAACATCAACCACTTCCATCCATGGATCTAGGTTGTTCTTGGAGGTTAAATTAAGGAGGAATCTTGGCCATAACAAGGGAGGAAGGTGGAGAAACCCAAACTTGTTCTTAAGGTACAAAAATGTGCTTTAAGCTCATATCTTTTGATTCCCTTCAAATTCGGCTGTGAAACTTTTTCCTAGCCTTATTATCTTCATTTTAACATACTTATTATGTTGGTACATCAAGAGCTTCGAGGTATAACCAGATCCAAGCCAAAAACACCATTTTAGGCACTTAACAAGGTAAAAATTAGCCATCTCCTAATCTGAGTTACACCAGTTTAAGCTTGGTTTTAGTATCTCTTTTGATGACCTTTTCCTACTGTTTAAAACAGGCCGAAGTTAACTTGTACAACCTTGGTGTTTTAAGGTAAATTTTCCTTGAAAATTGTCATTAAACACTTCTCATGGTTAGCTCATGTTTGGAGTTTAACATGTCTTGTTTTCTACATGAGGACAAGTAAATCAAGCTTTGGAATAAACTCTCCTTAAGGTGGCGAATCCAAACAAGGATTTGCCTAAGCTAAATCAAGGTATAAATCACTTAAACATTAACTTTGCTAAGTTAAAATGTTCTAAGCTATTTCTAAATTATTGCCGTGAGGAGAACATGGAAGTAAGGTCATTTTTGACCTTAAAATGTTTAAAGAAAATGGCTTAGTAAATTTATCTAAGTGATTAAGTAACATAAATGTCAAATTAAGACATTATGTGGAAGTTTGGTAATTATTAAATGAAAATTATATGGTGAGGCCGAGAATTATAAGTGTTTTTGGGACATTTATGTGTAATTTATTTTGTGAGCAAATGTTTGAAATAAGGCCATGTATTTAGGCCATTTTATTTATGCATTTACAAGCTTTTATTTAAGTTTAGGTGATATATAATTATTACCGAAATGAATAAGGGGTCAAAGTGTAATTAAATCAAATTTAGGGGCTTTATAAAAATAAGGCCGAAAATTAGGGGTTAAAAGGAGTTAAAATAAAGTTTATAAGATTTTATAAAGTTTTGGGGTTAAATGATGAATTTTGGAAACTTAGGGGTTAAAACCGTAATTATAAGGAATTAATGGTCAAGGAAATATTAAGGTGGTCAACCTTGACCATATGCTAGGTTTTGACCAAAATAAATAAGTTAGATAACTTATTTAAGGTTTTATAAAAAGATAAGTATCTTATGGTAATATTTTCATAACATATGTGGTAAATATGTTATTACCGAAAATTAAGGGTGTATAATGGTATTATAAACACCCATGGGCTATTAGGAATTTTTAGGAATTTATTGGGTTGTTTTTGGAATTAGAATGAACTATATATGTATAATATATAGTTATTATGTCATTATGACACTTTGAAGAAAAATAGATGGTGGAATGGTAAATATCGAAAGTATATGGGTTAATAAGGATATTTATAACCCTTTGGTGGAATTTGATGATTTTTAGAATTATTAAGAGAATTTAATAAGTTATGTGTATAAGATATAGTTTTAATGATATGGTAAACTATATGTTATAAATAGGGCCAAATGGCAATTATAGAATAGCACAAGGGCTGTTCGGAATTTACAAAAATAACCATAGGTTATACTCTTTTATAAGTTAGAAATGTTATATTAAATGGTATATATAACATGGTATAAGTTAAGGGTGATTTTGTAAATTAAGGAAACTAGGTTTATGGAAAAGAATAAGATTTTCTTACGGTGCCTAAGAGGCAATATAAAATAGTTTTGTATAAAAACTATAGGTACAAGTTAAAGGGAATAAAAATATCACATTGTATGATATGAGTACATGGTATAACATTACATAATGTTATGTGGTCAAAATAGAATTTAAATAAAGTTAAGGGCTGTACCGAAAATATAAGAGTTGGAAAATGAGCTTTAGACTAAGGTCTATAATGTTATAAGTGTTATAGCAATTATATAGTTTAGATGGAATTAATATAAGGAAGGGTACTCACATAAAATAATGTGACAAACTATAAATGAATGGATTTATAAACTAAGGTATTTATGGAATAAACCTAGGAGTTGTAAATATACAACATAAAATGTTACTCATGTTAGGATAATAATCTTAATATAAGTTGTATAATATAATACAACTAATGGGAATAATCATCTAATAAAAGATGATAAAAAGTAACATAAAATATAAGAGTTTATTAAACTCATGGGAATTACCTACGGGTAAATATATACATACACAAGAATAATGTATATAAGGATGGATATATATTATGGTTGGAGGCCATATAATATAATGGTGGTGGTTGTTTAAAAAAAATAAATAGTTACAAACTATGTGTTATAATGGATGGTGGGAGAATGTTACAATACAAAAAATAATAATATAATACAATCATGCATGAATACATGCAACTAAAGGTTATGTACCTAAACTAGATGGTGGATAAGGTTAAAAAGAAATAATGAGTTAAACTTAACAGTTGAAATATTATGACGTACGCGTTTTAAGTAACAAAACCGACTGTTTTAGAGAAACCCGTAACAACAACTGTAGAAAACAGGGGTGAACTGTCGGGATTACTTATTATTCGGAAATACCGGATGTAGTTAGTCATGGAGACTGACTTATAGTTTTAATACCGTTTAGAGTATACTTCTGACAAGGACGCTTGACGAGCTAGCGGACTACACGGAGCATAGGATCTTGCTGATTCATACTCCACCGTAATACAATCAGGGTGAACGGTATGTAAAGGGGTTTGATCCGAGTTGACCTAAGGTTGCTCCTTGGGCTCGGATTTGGTTGAATAACTTGTATGTTATGTGTGTGGTTACATGTATGTGATTAAGTGTTACTGCATTATTTATTTATGCACGGGCGTCCTACGGGACTAACACTACGTCGACTATAGATCGACTTATATAAACATACATACGCGTTGTGATGACATGACGGTTACTTGATATAATACCATGATATTAATATTAAGTATATGGTAACCTAAGTAAAACACTTAGGATGAGTCACGACATTGTCGGTCTCTAGAGCATGGATCTCGAACATGAACATAACCTAGATGACTTCTAGGTATGCGTGACCCATTGGGCCGCTAATTAATAATTATTCTCCATAAGACTAAGAGCAGATCTTAAACATTATGAGAGAGATGGTATGAGATGAGGTGAGGAATCCCGGTGGTTTACGAACCACTTGGTTGCGCATTTGTGATCACTGAGGGGTTTCCTAATTGGATTCCGCTCCAGGTTATATCCAACGAGCCCAAACTGGATCGTGGATCAGGTGGCTACGGCCTTTTTATGGACGTCTTACGAGACATAAGAGAGTCAGGGGCCTCCGGACCTCTGGCGAAATGAGCACCTTTGTGTGTACGGGTGACTACTGTCCATGGTGAGGTTATCGGGTTGTCCTAACATGACGCCCAACTGATATTAATAATTAAACATGGTTGGATGGAGCCTACAAGGCTAAGGTAAATTAAATATGAAAACTGTACGCCACGGCGAATGTACATTGTACATAATTAACTATGGAAACTATACGCTACGGCGAATGTACATTGTACATATGGATGGGGCTTGAAAGCCAAACTAAAATAAATTGACAGTGGATGGTGAACGCTACGGCGATTGTACATTGTACAATATACTGTTAATACTCGATATGTTCGATATACAAATGTTGTTTGATATATTCTATGACTGTTTGGATTGGATGGATGGTTAAATGTTTGTGGATATTTGGATGGATGATTATGTATATTATACATTTATGCTTCGGTATTGTTTATAACTGTAAAACGGTAAAACATGAAACCAGTCTAATAATGAGATGTTTAAAATGACAAGTGACCATTAGGGTCCAGGCCCGGCATACTCAGCGTCTATCGCTGATACTACACCATTACAGGTTGTTGATCATTGTCGGAGCTGAAGAGCAGGAACAGGGCAATTGGAGTTATAATTTTGTTACCACACATGGAGATGTTGTATAGCGATGAGGATGGTGAATTGTATTATGGTAAGGTTATGTATATTCAGGATTAGGTAGACGCTCACTTGTCGATGTTTATGGTTTATGGACTTAGTATGATGTATAGGAGTTTCTCGTTATCACGGCGGTTAGCAGTTTATTTGTATTGGAAGTTGGATGTAGTTTGGCTGCGTTGCTCGCATGGGCGAGTAATGGCCGGTGACACCCGAGTGAGTTTTATAATTGTTATTTATTTTTTCGCTGCGAGTCGTTTTATTTATTGCTATGTGAGGGATTATTGCGTGATTGTGGAGAGGGGTGTTACAAAAGTGGTATCAGAGCGGAGTACCGCTCTGATGACGAGAAAGTAGGTTAAGACAGTGAGCTTAGGACTTGGGAAATTACGGGAAACATTTGGGAGATACCAGACGATTCGTCTTAGAAAGATATTGTGTCTAGTAACGCAAATTGCGTGACAGGTTAGCCTTAAGGCAACTTAATATCTATTGATTGTGTACGGTAATTTACAGAGTATTTATGTGACATACTGTACTACAGATGTCTGGTGGAACTAGAGTGCGTGGTACTGGTAGAGGTGGAGGCGGTGACCCCGGCATTCCAGGAGTTGCTGAGACGGTTGCAGCCGTTCTTGCACAGCTGGGTACTCAGATAGGAGGAGCACCAGCCCACCCGCCACAGCCCAGGGAAACGAACTGGCTAAAGTCAGTTAGCGAGACCCGACCACCTACGTATTCAGGGGAACCAGACCCCGTAGCTTTGGAGCGTTACATTGTTGAACACGAGAAAGCATTTGAAGCTTTACAAGTACCTGACGACAAGAAGGTCGCCATTGCTGCTTTCCATATGAAGGATGCAGCCAGCACTTGGTGGAGGTTGGTCAAGGACCAGCACCTAGCTACGCTCGACTTTTCGTGGGCTGCCTTTGTAGAGTTGCTGAGAGGGAAGTACTACCCAGCTCATCTTAAACAGAAGAAGCGCCATGAGTTCGAGACATTGTCTCAGGGAGGTCTGACCGTGGATGAGTACTACGCTCGATTCATTGGTCTGCTGGACTTCATCCCCGGTGTTGAATACTCAGAGACCGTAAAGATCAAGAAGTTCCGGGGAGGACTATTATTTCGCATCCAGATGGCGATGGGTGCTACCCTCTACACTTCTATCCAGGTATTAACATGGAAGCCATAAATTCTTTACTTACTACAGTACCGTCTAACGTTGTGAGAACTTACCAATAAGATTCCAGGAGTGTTACGACGCTGCCTCGAGGACTGAGCTAATGCTCCAGACTCGGGAAGAGACTCTAGGGGCAAAGAAGAGAAAGAACCCTGAGGGAGAGTCTGAGGGTGGAGGAGTATCTCCAGGCGATGGCCAGAAGAAGGGAAAGTAAGGACTTATCCCACTCTAAATTGTTTTACTATATTAAATACCTCATGGAAGTTAACCCGAAACCTTGAACAGGAAATTCTTTAAAAAGAAAGGGCAGCAGGGTCACCAGGGAACAAAGGGAAAAAGCCCGTCCTTCAGTTGACCGGCCCAGCTATTGATGCTAAGCCTCTGAGATCTGCACCTCCTAAGGGTGAGAACACCTACCTCTTAAATTAAATTGTAACCTTAACCTTTATACCGCCAGATTTTAACTTAAACTTAAATACTACCATCAGGCACCGGACAGCCCCAGCGCCATTTTTACTGTAAGCGTTGTGGGAAGGACCATCCTGGGGTCGACTGCGAAGGCCGCAAAGTCGAGTGTCGGTGCTGCCACAAAGAGGGCCATAGGGAATTCGAATGCTGGATGAACCCAGAGAGCCGTAATTACAGGCCACCAAAGAATACTCAGAAGACCTCAGCTGGAGGATCTGGAGTACCACGAGGCGGTCAGGATGGCCAGACATCTACTGATGCTGGGGCCCGGAAGGGCAAAGGAGTAGATAGGGTATGAGTACCCTAACTCCATGAGACCGCTGGTGGAAGACTTTTACTTACTATGTTGTGCCTACTTTGAATGTTAGAAGGAGCTACGTTATAAATATGTGGGAGTGTGTCATTGACCACTCGCCTTTCTGTGTATGACTTTGGAGACTAGATTTGTGAACTTGATGCGAGTAACTTTGAAACCTTGATGGATTATATATATGAACAGGATGTTAATGCTTACATTATCATGTAGCCTATGCTCAAATGACGAAGAGTCAATGAGTCCGGAGATTACTGAACCAGAATTTCCATCTGCATGGCGCACTTGCTATGGCAAGCGCTATGACAAGTAAAACACTGAAATTTCCATCTGCTTTGCGCACTTGCTACAGCAAGTGCAGCGACAGTAACATCAACAGCTACTGCAAATGCAATTGCAACAACTACTACTTTTTAGTCTTTTATTATATTTATACCAAAAAAAATGTTTTTCAAACTTTTATACAAACCTTCAAATTAGAAACCGATGCAATTTTGGAAGGACCGTTAGTCCAACCACTGCAACTGGAGAAATTATACAGCCACTGTGACTGTAAACCACACCTACTTAAACATTCAAGGAATTTTCAGACATGGCTTATTAGCCAAATACCAACAGTGTATACCGGCATTTAATGCTAATCACTACCAGTGATAAATGTTTAGTCCTCATGGACAAGCATACCCTTTGTAGATGCACCACCGTCAGTGAGGATGGTTGGGAAGTGAAGAGCCAAGTTGCTCAAGCTATTATGCAATCTGCAATACATCCAATTACATGGATGAGGGGACAATATGAACTATGGATGAGATATGATAAAAAAAACAGGGAGAAAAAGGAAAATGTGTTGTACTCAATGAGATCAAAAAAAAGGAGAAACAAGTTTGCTAATATAGCACGATTTTACTTACACCGAGTTGAATAATACCAGTCTATGGCACAAATTACCACGGATGCCACAAAGGCAATATACTTATTACAGGATAACTGATAACATGAACTATTACAAAAAAAAAAAAGCAAGCAAAAAGAGGACAAAAAAAAAAAAGAAGAGAGAAGAAGAAGAAAAAAAAGGGATATCCATCAGAGGGAGATTGACAACAGAATACTTCACAATAAACCGTGTGACAGACATTACCAGTTTACTAAACGAGACATGGGACGACCGCACTCCGTTAGGAGCATGTGGGCCTGACAGACTTATTTATGAGTTAGTCGGGTAAGTAGTAATGTATCAGTACGGTACCCCATGCAAGTAGACAAGTAGTGTTAGGAACATGAGAAGTAGTCAACTCCATTCTACGGACAGTAACGGATTACCTCGAAGATGGACGAGAAGAGCCGCAGTTAAACCAACGGGCTAAGGAAATCAGAATCATCAACAGAGAACAGTAGACAGTATACAGTGAAGACAGAGAAACAGTTCAAGGACAGGAACCAAAAAAAAAGAGAAACATGAAAACCCATTATGGACGAATAATATGTAGAATCCTCATAAGGATCGAGTAAATTCTTACAATCCAGAGGAAATCTACCAGATGATATGGATATAAACGCGTGACTACGCAAGGAGAAAAGATAAAGCTATATGATAGCAGAAACCTTACTCAAGGAACAGTGGATTCGGAATGTACCACTCACAGGATAATTCGCACATCTTTTCTGTTTGACTCATTGGATATTAGCTGTTGAGCGTTTACGCCTCTGCACTCTGTATGACTGAGTGTTTTGGTATTGCACTCGTGCAGTTATTAATCTAGTGGGAATGCAGAAAGATAAAGTGGATATCAACACGAGTGTGTTAAAAAAAAGAGAAGAGAACTACAACAGTGTCTTACTCCGGAACAAAACCACCGGGAGACATGGATGACAAACATCATCTTTGTGGACATATTGGCTGGTACGTCTTAGTATTACAAAGACAAGTGCAAAGAGCACTAAGTACTATCAATAGCCAATGTCATATTACATCTCAAAATGAATATCAGTGAGAGAAGACACACGCATGTATGCTAGTGATCCAAACGAGTGGATTCACAGCAAAAAAAAGGCAAATTGAGTCTATGTTCATGGGTCTGCACCTCAGTACGGAGCGAGTGGGCCCATAAGAATAAACTTGGGAGAGAGCACAAATAGATCAGTGCCTCACCCTTTATGCATTGTGGAGCCCTGAAGGGCTAGAGTCATACCCGTCTCTCTGATATGAGGATAATCCACGAGTTGGAGAACTCTTTGAGAGCCAAGTACCCAGCGCTCCTTGTTGAGCGGCTGTTGTATACTTGTGGGGTACGGGGGCGTAACCCTTTTTAAGGGGGGTAGAGCCTCTTGGCTGTGCACATGTGTGCACTAAGTTTTGTTTGTTTGGTATGCATTGCATACAAAGAATTGGTGGTGTGCGGGGCATACGAGGTTTGTTTGTTTAGTATGCATGGCATACAGTGAATTGTTTCGTATGCATGACATACAGTGAATTGGTTTTGTTGATTATGGTTGGTACGCGGGGCGTGCGTTGTTTGGTTTGTTTGTGTGTAATGTGCACTGGTATGTATGTATCTCACGAGATACTTGTTTGAATGTTGTATGTACACCATGTGTGTAATACTTTTCTTATGATATTTGTGATATGTATTCATATTGCTTTATAGAATGATTACATATGGTATCACCTAGATACGAAATGAATCATTAGATATGGAATGTGGAACGTGGTATGATGTAGAACTGATAGGAAATGATGGTGCTGATGGATCACCTATATCCATATATGATTGAACTAATGCCACAACGTGATGGCTATGTGCTGTATAAGCGCAATACAATGTGTGTAAATGATATATCACATAGATATACATTATGGGAACAATGGGTAGTTATACATTTATATACTTACCTATTTGATTAAGAGACTTCGGGACGAAGTCTTTTTAAGGGGGGTAGATTGAAATACCCCAAATTAATAAAACATGGATTAAATACCTAATCACATTAATTAAGGCCTAAACATGCCTTAAAAGTCAACTGAGAACAACAGTGGTCAACACAAAACAAGATGTTGCACCCTTTGACTGTTAAGGGTAAATAAATACCCAAATGAACTTCTTAGGACCTAAAAATTTGTCCTAAGTTTATTAACATAATATTAAACATATTATAACCGTTGGACAACACTCCAACACAAAGAACAAGCACTTTCATGCTTCAAGGTCAAGTAGAGCAAAAAGGTGCTCTAAGAATACCTTAAAGGTCTAATGACCTCTAAATGATATAAAATTGGATACCATGATCAAATATCATGTAAGGAACACAAAAAACCGTTGTGAAAGAAAACCAAGCTCAGAAACACCTTGCGACACAAAATGTGCACTAAAACTCCTTAAAGCACGTTTTTGTGTAATCGCCTTCTAAATTGGTTTTAAATGGGCTAAAAGGTTATAATTACCTTTAAATATAATAAAATATCATATTATATGATATTAGGAATTTAATTCCAGAAATTTACGAATTTTTACAAATTTAATATTAAAATATTAATAAAACCCTAAAGTGGGGCCCGTTTGGGTCAACATTGACTAAGTTGGTCAATGTTGACCATTGACCACGAATTGGACTGCATAAAATCAGATTATTAAGGCTCCTAGACAGACCATGTGACAATACCCATGTGACAATTAAATATACACCTTACTTTTACATAAAATAAGGAAAAAGCAACTTTAACATATAAAACTAAAAAGTAACTTACCTCTTGTCTACCCATGTGAGTGCAGCCATTTGGAGCCCCTCCTTCTCCTTATTACACGGTTGATTACAAGGCTCCAAGCAAGAATAAGACAAGAGTGATGAGTCACCTTACAATAATTGAATTAAAGTAACATTATTAGTTCATTTTTCAATCAAAATTGGAATCAATCATACCCTACCTTCTCAATCAAGGACGGCTGCCCCTTGTCATTGTCTCCACCGATTTTGCTTCAATTATTCAACTCCAATCAGCCTTGGTGAGTCACCAAGTCACTAAAGTCATAAAAAATGCAAAAAAATGTGTTTTAAGCAAAATTAGGTCATTCTTTCTCATTAGTCCCATTCCAACCGTGGGACTCATTGCCAAACTCTCTCTTTGGCTCCTCCATGTCGTGGGTAAGTCACCAAGAACATTGAAGAACACCTTGGTACCTAGGTGAGCTTAATTAGTCAATTTATGTTCAATTTCTTCACCAATCTTTCTTCTTTCGGTGGATCTAAACATCAACCACTTCCATCCATGGATCTAGGTTGTTCTTGGAGGTTAAATGAAGGAGGAATCTCGGCCATAACAAGGGAGGAAGGTGGAGAAACCCAAACTTGTTCTTAAGGTACAAAAATGTGCTTTAAGCTCATATCTTTTGATTCCCTTCAAATTCGGCTGTGAAACTTTGTTCCTAGCCTTATTATCTTCATCTTAACATACTTATTCAGTTGGTACATCAAGAGCTTCGAGGTATAGCCAGATCCAAGCCAAAAACACCATTTTAGGCACTTTAAACAAGGTAAAAATTAGCCATCTCCTAATCTGAGTTACACCAGTTTAAAGCTTGGTTTTAGTAGCTCTTTTGATGACCTTTTCCTACTGTTAAAACAGGCCGAAGTTAACTTGTACAACCTTGGTGTTTTAAGGTAAATTTTACCTTGAAAATTGTCATTAAACACTTCTCATGGTTAGCTCATGTTTGGAGTTTAATCATGTCTTGTTTTCTACATGAGGACAAGTAAATCAAGCTTTGGAGAAACTCTCCTTAAGGTGGCGAATCCAAACAAGGATTTACCTAAGCTAAATCAAGGTATAAATCACTTAAACATTAACTTTGCTAAGTTAAAATGTTCTAAGCTATTTCTAATATTATTGCCGTGAGAGAACATGGAAGTAAGGTCATTTTTTACCTTAAAATGTTTAAAGAAATGGCTTAGTAAATTTATCTAAGTGATTAAGTAACATAAATGTCAAATTTAAGACATTATGTGGAAGTTTGGTAATTAAATGAAAATTATATGGTGAGGCCGAGAATTATAAGTGTTTTTGGGACATTTATGTGTAATTTATTTTGTGAGCAAATGTTTGTAATAAGGCCATGTATTTTAGGCCATTTTATTTATGCATTTACAAGCTTTTATTTAAGTTTAGGTGATATATAATTATTACCGAAATGAATAAGGGGTCAAAGTGTAATTAAATCAAATTTAGGGGCTTTATAAAAATAAGGCCGAAAATTAGGGGTTAAAAGGAGTTAAAATAAAGTTTATAAGATTTTATAAAGTTTTGGGGTTAAATGATGAATTTTGGAAACTTAGGGGTTAAAACCGTAATTATAAGGAATTAATGGTCAAGGAAATATTAAGGTGGTCAACCTTGACCATATGCTAGGTTTTGACCAAAATAAATAAGTTAGATAACTTATTTAAGGTTTTATAAAAAGATAAGTATCTTATGGTAATATTTTCATAACATATGTGGTAAATATGTTATTACCGAAAATTAAGGGTGTATAATGGTATTATAAACACCCATGGGCTATTAGGAATTTTTAGGAATTTATTGGGTTGTTTTTGGAATTAGAATGAACTATATATGTATAATATATAGTTATTATGTCATTATGACACTTTGAAGAAAAATAGATGGTGGAATGGTAAATATCGAAAGTATATGGGTTAATAAGGATATTTATAACCCTTTGGTGGAATTTGATGATTTTTAGAATTATTAAGAGAATTTAATAAGTTATGTGTATAAGATATAGTTTTAATGATATGGTAAACTATATGTTATAAATAGGGCCAAATGGCAATTATAGAATAGCACAAGGGCTGTTCGGAATTTACAAAAATAACCATAGGTTATACTCTTTTATAAGTTAGAAATGTTATATTAAATGGTATATATAACATGGTATAAGTTAAGGGTGATTTTGTAAATTAAGGAAACTATGGTTTATGGAAAAGAATAAGATTTTCTTACGGTGCCTAAGAGGCAATATAAAATAGTTTTGTATAAAAACTATAGGTACAAGTTAAAGGGAATAAAAATATCACATTGTATGATATGAGTACATGGTATAACATTACATAATGTTATGTGGTCAAAATAGAATTTAAATAAAGTTAAGGGCTGTACCGAAAATATAAGAGTTGGAAAATGAGCTTTAGACTAAGGTCTATAATGTTATAAGTGTTATAGCAATTATATAGTTTAGATGGAATTAATATAAGGAAGGGTACTCACATAAAATAATGTGACAAACTATAAATGAATGGGATTTATAAACTAAGGTATTTATGGAATAAACCTTAGGAGTTGTAAATATACAACATAAAATGTTACTCATGTTAGGATAATAATCTTAATATAAGTTGTATAATATAATACAACTAATGGGAATAATCATCTAATAAAAGATGATAAAAAGTAACATAAAATATAAGAGTTTATTAAACTCATGGGAATTACCTACGCGGTAAATATATACATACACAAGAATAATGTATATAAGGATGGATATATATTATGGTTGGAGGCCATATAATATAATGGTGGTGGTTGTTTAAAAAAAATAAATAGTTACAAACTATGTGTTATAATGGATGGTGGGAGAATGTTACAATACAAAAAATAATAATATAATACAATCATGCATGAATACATGCAACTAAAGGTTATGTACCTAAACTAGATGGTGGATAAGGTTAAAAAGAAATAATGAGTTAAACTTAACAGTTGAAATATTATGACGTACGCGTTTTAAGTAACAAAACCGACTGTTTTAGAGAAACCCGTAACAACAACTGTAGAAAACAGGGGTGAACTGTCGGGATTACTTATTATTCGGAAATACCGGATGTAGTTAGTCATGGAGACTGACTTATAGTTTTAATACCGTTTAGAGTATACTTCTGACAAGGACGCTTGACGAGCTAGCGGACTACACGGAGCATAGGATCTTGCTGATTCATACTCCACCGTAATACAATCAGGGTGAACGGTATGTAAAGGGGTTTGATCCGAGTTGACCTAAGGTTGCTCCTTGGGCTCGGATTTGGTTGATATAACTTGTATGTTATGTGTGTGGTTACATGTATGTGATTAAGTGTTACTGCATTATTTATTTATGCACGGGCGTCCTACGGGACTAACACTACGTCGACTATAGATCGACTTAATAAACATACATACGCGTTGTGATGACATGACGGTTACTTGATATAATACCATGATATTAATATTAAGTATATGGTAACCTAAGTAAAACACTTAGGATGAGTCACGACATTGTCGGTCTCTAGAGCATGGATCTCGAACATGAACATAACCTAGATGACTTCTAGGTATGCGTGACCCATTGGGCCGCTAATTAATAATTATTCTCCATAAGACTAAGAGCAGATCTTAAACATTATGAGAGAGATGGTATGAGATGAGGTGAGGAATCCCGGTGGTTTACGAACCACTTGGTTGCGCATTTGTGATCACTGAGGGGTTTCCTAATTGGATTCCGCTCCAGGTTATATCCAACGAGCCCAAACTGGATCGTGGATCAGGTGGCTACGGCCTTTTTATGGACGTCTTACGAGACATAAGAGAGTCAGGGGCCTCCGGACCTCTGGCGAAATGAGCACCTTTGTGTGTACGGGGGACTACTGTCCATGGTGAGGTTATCGGGTTGTCCTAACATGACGCCCAACTGATATTAATAATTAAACATGGTTGGATGGAGCCTACAAGGCTAAGGTAAATTAAATATGAAAACTGTACGCCACGGCGAATGTACATTGTACATAATTAACTATGGAAACTGTACGCTACGGCGAATGTACATTGTACATATGGATGGGGCTTGAAAGCCAAACTAAAATAAATTGACAGTGGATGGTGAACGCTACGGCGATTGTACATTGTACAATATACTGTTAATACTCGATACGTTCGATATACAAATGTTGTTTGATATATTCTATGACTGTTTGGATTGGATGGATGGTTAAATGTTTGTGGATATTTGGATGGATGATTATGTATATTATACATTTATGCTTCGGTATTGTTTATAACTGTAAAATGGTAAAACATGAAACCAATCTAATAATAAGATGGTTAAAATGACAAGTGACCATTAGGGTCCAGGCCCGGCATACTCAGCGTCTATCGCTGATACTACACCATTACAGGTTGTTGATCATTGTCGGAGCTGAAGAGCAGGAACAGGGTAATTGGAGTTATAATTTTGTTACCACACATGGAGATGTTGTATAGCGATGAGGATGGTGAATTGTATTATGGTAAGGTTATGTATATTCAGGATTGGGTAGACGCTCACTTGTCGATGTTTATGGTTTATGGACTTAGTATGATGTATAGGAGTTTCTCGTTATCACGGCGGTTAGCAGTTTATTTGTATTGGAAGTTGGATGTAGTTTGGCTGCGTTGCTCGCATGGGCGAGTAATGGCCGGTGACACCCGAGTGAGTTTTGTAATTGTTATTTATTTTTCCGCTGCGAGACGTTTTATTTATTGCTACTGAGGGATTATTGCGTGATTGTGGAGAGGGGTGTTACATCGAGCATCGCAAGGATCAAGGTATGGTTTCTTGCTACCGGTTTACACCGGCTTGTGTGTTATTTGTTTTCTGTGTTTATGACTTTGTAAGACTTAAATCATGAAATGAGTTTACAGTCATTGTTATTATTGTGATGTGAGTGTACCGGTACCATTAACCTCGAATACGTGCTAACTCGTTAGTTAACCAAACTAGGATACGTAAGAGAGCGGTACACGGTTTTTAATGTTTTGACCTAAGGAACGTTCTAACTACGGCTATGTATGAGCTAGTTATGGTTTGTGCTGTAAAGTGTGTCTCATTTCCCTTGTGTGTCTAACTAGACCTAAACACCTACTTGTGATTTAATGTGCTGAATTCCAACAATGGGACTTCTAACAAGTGTTAAACGGGGAGTGAGGAGTCCGGTCGTTCCGGCCACGCGTGTATGTACGAGGGTCGATATCTGTATCAGGTTCGACTCTCTCTTTATGTAATGGTTGTTTTCCTTCTTGGACTACAATCACCCTCAAGCTTAACCAATGCTGCTTATCTGACTGATGTTCAGACTAGGGGAATTTAATGTACGGTGTGATTGGATCACTATATCCGACGCACCTTGGGGTTAAGTTATTCGTTCATCCAACAGAAAGGTACTGAGTTATGTAAAGAGCTTAACATGAGTTTGACATCATTCTCTAGGCTCTCCAAGTTGACTAACTATGTTCGGTTCGGTTCCTAAAGAGAACGGTTTCCGTTATGTTATGTGTTGATGTTTGTGATGCAATGCTTATTGCTATGTTATGTAAGTTGTATGTTAAAATTAATGCCATTTTATCATGACAATTGGTTGCGTGTATCCCGGTAGCCGACGGGCTGCACGTTAGCCATACCAGCCACGGGTTGCTGAGCCCCTTTGGGGCACCATATTTCATTTTGCAGGATGAGGATTGAGGAAGCGGAGTGGCTTTAGATCCTAGGAGTTATGAATTACTTTTGTTAACTTTTGGATTATGGACCCGGGATGCGCCCATGCTCCCGTGGTTGAATATTAGATATCACTAGAATTATAGTGGCGGTATATTTTGGCAGTGACAGTTTTACAGTGATGGTTTGTAAATAAATACTCGGTATTGTTGGTTTATGTATATATATTGTTGTTAGTAATATGCTCGGGAGTCTGTGCATCCGACCGATACAAATGTATGTATTCTGCCTTGTTAGCCACGTGGGTGGCTAACGGCGTGTAACTCCAAGTCGTTCAGTTATCGTTTAAGTTATATAATTTTCGCTGCAGTTTTGGTTATTGTTAAGTTGATAGTAGGGGTGTTACAAAATGTGGTATTAGAGCAAAGTATCGCTCTGATGATCGGAATACCGAGCTTAGGAACATACCGAGCTAGGAAATCTAACCGTAGTTATGTGAGTGATCAGTTGTAGGAAGGTTAACGACTAATTAATTGTGGATTTACCTTGTATTCGGAAAGGCGTTACAACTGTTTGAACCGATAAGTTTGTAAGCACAATGCTAATACATGTTCGTGTGAAATCAGATGGCAGGTAGACCATGTGGAAGAGGCCGCGGGAGCGGTATTGGAGACCCAGGGGAGAACACTACGGCACAAGTTATGGCTGACGCAGTAGCGGCCGCCGTAGCCCAGATGGTCCCAGAGTTGGTGGCTGCGATGCAACAGGGGCAGCAGCAGCAAGGTGGTGCGGACCAACAAGGCCCACAACCACAAGCACAGCCGCACGAGACCAACTGGGTCAAAACGTTGGCAGATCTGAGACCACCATCATTTTACGGGGAGACCGACCCGAGTAAGCTGGAGGCGTATATCTCCGAGCTAGAGACCGCCTACGAGACCTTGGATGTGCCTGCTGGTGCCAAGGTTCGTCTTGCCGCTTACTATCTGAAGGGTTTGGCAAGGAGTTGGTGGAAGCTTGTACGGGATGGTATAGTTGATGATCCTACTTTTGAATAGAGGGAGTACACTGTTCTGCTATGAGCCAAGTACTACCCGGTGCATGTACAAGAGGCTAAACGCCCAGAGCTGGATAGTCTGAGACAAGGGGACAAGATGTCGGTAGACGAGTACTATACCGCTTTCACCGACCTTATCCACCTGCTACCAGATCTGGGTTACTCGAACCCGGTTCTGGTAAACCATTTTTACAATGGACTCAGCCACCGCTTGCGCTACGGGATGCGACCAGCTGAGTATACTACCTTGTAGGTAATTTAAATACAGTGCGATGTGAATAAGTGTGACGATGTGTAAGTTGTGACTGTGAATTAATTCGCGGGGCATGACTGACATCCTGAATTCAGGAGTGCTACCATGCCTCTGCTAAGGTTGAGATCACCGTCCGTCTGAGGGACGAGGAGAATGCGCACCAGAGCAAGGCTTCGAGTGAGGGCCAGAACACGCAAGGGTATGGGGGAGAAAAGAAGAAGAAACCTTACCCACAGTCCTAGAAAGGCCAGCAACAGGGTGGCAAAGGCCAAGCCCAGACCACCACTATTGAGGAGCCACTGCAGCTCACTTATGCCTATGCAGCTAAGCCCCTACGCTCTCACCTGCCCAAGGGTAACTACTTAATTATGAGTACCGAATTTATTGTGTGTTGTTAAGTTGTGAAGTATGTATTAATGATGTTATGTGATAGTAGCCAGTATGGGCTCTGGACCGGAGCCCCACTACTACTGCAAGTGGTGCAAAGGTGACCACCCCGGCAAGGACTGCAAGGGAAATGATGTGCAGTGTCGCTACTACACGAAGATGGGGCATCGTGACTACGAGTGCTTCCAGAACCCCAACAGCAGAAACTTCAGGCTTAAGGGGCAATGGAAGGGTAAGGCTGCCGCGACCGCTGAAGGCCCGAATGTGATTAACCAACCGCCCTCAGATCAGGGGAACACGAACTCCTAGAAGGGGAAAGGGTTGGGAGCTGGCAAGGCCGCCCTGAATGTGGTAGATCGGTCAGAGGCTGCTGGAACCTCTTTTAGGCCAGGTACTACTTCATTGAGTTAAGTAATTGACTGCTTACCGCATTTCATGCATGAGTGTTAGCAAGTCCAAATGTGCAATTATATAAGTAAAGAGTTAAAGTATAATGTATAAATTTACCTAAGTTAGATAATTCTAAACCTTAGGAACCTTCAATATTTGTTATCCAATCCCTCCCACACGAACCCCGAAGAAACCACCATCAGTATCACCGAATTTCCGATGGAGCAGTGTCAGGTTATCCAACCAGGTATCATACTATTAAATGGATACCTGACACCCGAGTCACAACTCCATATCATCTGACGATGCGACGAACTGGGAGCAGGCCCTGAAGGTTTCTACACACCCGAATACCCAAATGGATCAAAGATGAAGTTGAATATGATGTGCATGGGTAAGGACTGGAATCCTTACACCAAGACATATCACGACGTGCGAGCGGAAGATGGAGCAGCAGTACCAAGGATACCTGAGGAGTTCCTTGTGGTCATTAATCATGCCGTGGGAATTGCTCAGCAAGTTGAATCGGATCCAATTCCGAGTGTTAAAGCAGATTTCTGTATCGTGAACTTCTACCAGAAAGGTGGACGGTTGGGTTTACACCAAGATAAGGACGAAACGCCCGAGTCTCTAAGTAAGGGAGTACCCGTGGTGTCTTGGTCCATTGGTGATACCGCAGTGTTTGTGTATGGCGAGCAAAAGCGTGCAGACCTCGCAAAGAAGTTGGTGTTGAAGTTAGGAGATGTACTAATTATGGGTGAGAAGTCGAGGATGCTATATCACGGTATCAAGAAGATCAAACTGAATACCGCACCTCCGACAGTAATCAATGCCACAAACATGAAACCCGGACATTTAAATTTGACATTTTGGCAATTCTAAAGCATTGTGTAACCATGTAATGGGTGAAACCAGTTTTATGTTAATGAATATAACGACGTTGTTTTGGAGTATGTCAGCCATGTTGTTACTGTGTACTTATATAGTTTGTGCACTGAATTAGGCTGTGCACTCGGAATGGGAGGTATACTAGGTGTGTGTAGTGAGGCAGAAGCCGGCAAAAGCGGCACTATCCTCACCGGTACCTTCCCAGTTAATGGTGCGGACGCATCGATCTTGTTCGACTCTAGAGCTTCACACACATTTATCTCACTTTCATTTGCGAGGAGGCTGGGGTTAGATGGTGAAGAGATGCCTTACTTTCTAGTCACTCTCCCGTCAAAAGAGCAGATCAAGTGTACCCGCTATCACTGAGATGCTATTGTACAAATCAAAGATGAAGAGTTTCCGATCGACATGATAGAGTTCGAGGGACTCGGATTCGATGTGATTGTCGGGATGAACTGGTTGGAGTGGTACAAGGGTTGAATCCTATGTGCCGACCATAGGCTGCTTCTTCGGAGTCCGACTGGGGTTACCATTTCATACCGTCAGAGGCCCAGGGAGCCTTCGACTCAGATTATCTCCGCTATGTCTTGTATCGTGAGTTGCAAATAAAGAGTGATGTGTACCTCTGCTATGTCCAGGACATAGAGAAAGATCCGGAGTTTTTCCAGATGTGTTGGTAGTGTCGGAGTTTCCTGATGATTTCCCTAAGGAACTGCCGGGCATGCCGCCAGCACGGGCAGTGGAGTTCAAAATTGAATTGGTGCTGGGAACCGGACCAATAGCGAAGGCGCCCTACCGTATGGCTCCAGCTGAGATTACTGAGCTCAAGGAGCAGCTGCGAGACCTACTCGACAAGGGATTCATACGCCTGAGCGTTTCACCATGGGGAGCGCCGGTCCTCTTCGTGAAGAAGAAAGACGGTAGCCTCCGTCTCTGCATCGACTACAGAGAGCTGAATGCTGTTACGGTGAAGAACCGTTATCCTTTACCACGCATTGATGATTTATTCGACCAGTTGAAAGGAGCATCAGTGTTCTCCAAGATCGACTTACGATCCGGTTACCACTAGATTGCTATTCGAGAGGGTGACATTGAGAAGACTGCATTCAGAACCAGATATGGTCACTACGAATTCACGGTTATGCAGTTTGGTCTATCCAATGCACCTGCCAAGTTTATGGATTTAATGAACCGCTTGTTCCGAGATCAGTTGGACAAGTCAGTGAAAGTCTTCATCGATGATATTCTTGTATATTTGAAGTCAAAAGGTGAGCACGAAAGCCACCTGAGAAGTGTGTTGCAAACGTTGAGAGAGAATCAGTTGTATGCCAAATTCTCTAAGTGTGAATTCTGGTTGAACCAAGTTTCATTCCTTGGTCATGTTATTTCCGAGGCTGGGATCGCTGTTGATCCGGCCAAGATAGATGCAGTGCGCACCAGGCCTAGACCGAAGACGGTTACAGAAATCAGGAGCTTCCTCGGTTTAGCAGGATATTACAGGAGATTTGTGAAGAGCTTCTCCAGTGTCTCGAAGCCGATGACTTCCTTAATGAAGAAGGATACACCATTCGACTGTACAAATGACTGTGAGAGTTCCATCCAGAGTCTCAAGGATGCTCTTACCTCTGCAGCAGTTCTGACAATACTAGACGATACAGATGGTTTTGAGGTCTACTGCGACACATCCGGAAGAGGTATGGGTTGTGTGTTGATGCAACACGGGAAGGTCGTAGCATACGCCTCCCAACAGCTGAAGAAGCATGAAGAGAACTACCATACCCACGACTTAGAATTGGGTGCCATTGTCTTCGCCTTGAAGATATGGCGACATCATTTGTATGGGGCAAGCGTGACAATTTATTCAAATCACAAGAGTTTAAAGTATTTGTTCACTCATAAGGAGTTGAACATGAGACAAAGAAGGTGGGTCGAGTTCTTAAACGACTACGACATCAACCTTTAGTGCAAAGAGGGTAAAGCAATTGTGGTAGCTGACGCACTGAGTCGCCGAGCACACTCTCTCCATTCACTAGTCTCTCATTCTAGCTTGGTTGAAGAGGTGCAGAGTGCTCAGATGTCGGATCAGTATATGCAAAATATTAGGCAGAAGCTTATTGATGGCACATTCGAGGTTCAGAAGTATGATTTCCGACTCCATGATGATGACCTGGTTAGGCTGAATGGCCGACTGTGTATTCTGAGAAGTTGCGCTGAGCTGAAGGAGCGCATACTAAGTGAATCTCACTGTTCTACTACTTCGATTCACCCGAGAGCTTCAAAGATGTATAAGGGTATGAAATGATATTTTTGGTGGACCAGAATGAAAAAGGATGTTAATGATTATGTGGTAAGGTGTCTCACTTGTCAAAAGGTCAAGTTTGAGCACCACCAGCCGGGTGGTATGGTGCAGCCAATGCCAGTGCCAGAATGGAAGTTCCATGACGTTTCCATGGACTTCATAGTAGGGCTTCCGCCTATAAGGGGAGGTCTAAATATGATTTGGGTCGTTGTTTACCGACTGACCAAGGTGGCCCGATTCATACCGATGAAGGACACTTGGAAAGTGGCAAAGCTAGTAGAGCTCTTCGACAGAGAGATTGCACGACACCATGGGGTACTGAAAACTATTGTGTCTGATAGGGATACCATATTCCTCTCGAGGTACTGGAGGTCTACACGGGAAGCGCTTGGTACCGAGCTGAAGCTGAGTACAGCGTTCCACCCTCAGACAGATGGTCAGAGTGAGCGCACCATTCAGATGCTCGAGGATATGTTACATGCATGTGCACTTGACTTTCAGACCAGCTGGATTGATAAGTTACATTTGATCGAGTTTAGCTACAACAACAATTACCATGCTTCGATCAAGATGTCTCCCTTATAGGCTTTCTACGGTAAACCATGCCGCACGCCATTATGCTGGGATGAGTCGAGTGAGACGGTCATTATAGGACCTGAATATCTGGAGCAAGTACAAGCAGAAGTACGCCAGATCCGAGCTAACATGAAGGCAGCTCAGGACAGGCAGAAATCATACGCGGATGTGCGACGACGTGACCTGGAGTTCGCCGTGGGTGACCAGGTATTTCTAAGAGTTTTCCCCATGAAGGGAGTATTTTGTTTTGGCCAGAAGGGCAAGTTGAGCCTGAAATATGTGGGGCCTTATGTTGTGACAGAGAGGATAGGACCGGTAGCTTACAGGCTAGATTTTCCTGCTGAGCTGGGTAAGGTACATGATGTATTTCATGTATCACAGTTGAAGAAGTATATGTCTCATCCATCTCATGTGCTTGAGCCTAAAAGGCTAACTTTAGAGATGTCCATGCTATTAGTGGAGAGTCCCGTACGGATTCTGGATACTAAGACTCGAGACACTCGCCATAAGTCTGTTCGACTGGTGAAGGTCCTCTAGTCTAACTGAAACACCCCTAACCGGTTAAGTACATAAAATCATAACCACGTGAAGATTATTCGACAATAACGTGTCATACCATGCGGGACACATAATAATTTACGAACAATCAAACTAAGCGCGGACATATATATGTCCGAGAACATGACAACATGTCACCACCTAAGGTATATTATGAAGTCTGGTTAAATTGTGCACTAGCTAATATATAAAGATCCCACCTAGAACAAAATAACAATATTGTTACAAGCTATACTACATGATCCAAGGTTATAAATATTTGTAACGCGTAACGCCTAAGATAACCTTGTGTTAGATATCTAAGTTACAAGAGCGGATTAACTCAAGAACGAACACATGAAAAAAAAATTAAATTATAAAAAGGGGCATGTAACACCTAACCTATAGTATGGGGGTACAACAAGTTAACATGGTATGATTAAATGACAAGTTAAATCAAATGCTAGCACTATACCAGTTGTTGCCAGGTTGACATTGAACAAAAACACACTAGCTAACTTGCCAATCCTTAACATGCGTAAAATTCTAACTGGTCATAATATGCCTAAGTATATTAGGTTCAGACAAAAAAAAAACTAGACCATGTGGGTCTTGTGTTGTCCGAAAACAAATGGGTTTAGCCAGAACCTTGGGACAATTTCCACTCTTAAAACTTGAGTAAACAACCCCTTACACTCACGCAGGCATGGTCAGGTAATGGGCATTTAGAAACTTGTTGTAATCTGGGGCAATCCACTCTAGATTTGCTTGTCTAGTTCACATTAATCAGGTGATGAGACCGTTGGGATCTGAAAGCATTATTCCCCTCAGCCTTTGTTCATGTTTGTCACGCCACTCACCAAATATCTCCCTTGGTAATCCTGAAACAACTACCTCTTGGGCAATCCCTGTAATGTTACGAGGCTGGAACAAAAAAAAACTCAACAAGTCAGGCATGCTGAATCGGCTTCAGAGATTGCAGACCACACATGGGATCAGGGCACCATTTACCTTGTCTACTGAGAGCAATATTCTTTGTTTAATTCAAAGCACTACCCGGTCACCAGTATAACAACAATGGACTAATAATAAAGCAGTTGGATGCTCGAAAATCCTTGCTCCTGACTCTTTCTCTGTCGTGAAGTCACCAAGCCACAGAGCACCACATTTCCCTTTTTTTCTGTCTGTAACCTGAAGCACAACTAGAGTTCTTCTTGAAGTTAGTAAAAGCAACCAGGGCAAAGGCATGCACATCAGGGTCTATGCAGTACAAACTCTCACGCACCAAAGGTGGTGCTTCTTTTGCAAACTTCCACGCCACTATCTTGCGGACTGAGATCACTAACTCCCTTAATCAGCCATTATACAAGACCATTCCTCCTCTTCTTGCATGCACACACTCCTGTTGATTAGAAACTTCCCCAATTCCCTTTGAACTTCTCACGCAAGGAACTCCTTGTTCTACTGACGGCTCTTGTTCTTTTCTGTCCGCAAACTGTCACTCAAACAACGTCACCCTTTTTCTGATCCCCCGTACATGAATTACCTGCGAACTCAGTGGGGGGAATGTTTGAAGATTTGTGCCGAGAAAATCCACCCCAGGGACTGGTGCAGGTAAGAACATCAGAACCGAAAATAAATGTTGCTCTTCAGTTTCCCTTGATCGTTCCTGATCAAGAAACTGTCCTAGAATCCTTCACTTGCTCATCAGTAACTCAACTCACTTATCCCTGTGCATGCATGTCCCAATCTGGTTAGCTGGAGCCTTGAATGAACCTAAAACTTGCTATCAAGACAAGCCCTCAAGGAATCAACCCTATCCTGGTTTGAAAGTCTGTCCAAGGTGAGGACATAAACATATTATATTTAAGTCCCACTGCTGAATTTGTGAATCGCATAATCTCTCTTCTTGGTCTGCATAGATACCCCATGCCACTCCATCCCTGAAGAGCCTGAAAATTCCTGATCAGAAACCTGCCAAATCGTTCTCTGGAACATAGCTGAAGACCGTTACTGAGTGATCAAGGCCTGGAAACCCCACCTAGCGACAAGGATCCACCAAGGTAAAGACCAGCCATGAAGCTCTTGTGTTCATTCAGATTCGTAGCTCTACTTTAACAGATTTCACGATAAAAAAAAACAGGACCTGTCAAGTTTAGGATGTCAACCCATTTTAGTTTTTGTAGTTGTGTCTTCTGTATGCTAACCTTCTAGGAGTAATATAGACTTGGTACTGATCTAATACTAAATCTAAAACAAAACTCAAACCCTTAACCAAGTGGGGGTCACGACATGAGTGATAAAAAAAACAGTTAAGTGCAGAAAACTTGAACTACTACTCTTTAAATGGTCATTGTTGTACTCTAAATTCCGAGGTGATGTAGATGGGGTATTGGCTTGATAATGAACTTAAAACACAGCTGATACACCTAGGTAGGTGGGTAAACACTTGGGGAGAGTTAAAACATCAGTTAGTACGTTAGAAGTAAAGTTAAATGGAGAGAAACACAGAAGTGGCATTTCTGATTTGGTAACTTGTTGTCTTCTGTATAACCGAGTTCCAGAGCTGATAGAAGGGCTGGGTTAACTGGGTAATCAACCTAAAACCGTGACAAGATGTCTAAATACGCTGTTCAACACTTTAAAAGGGTTAACAACCACAACTGGTGCATTAAACGTGAGGTTAGAGGAGGGAGTGCACAGGAACTTGAAACTTCTGTTCTGTAATTTGTACTTTCAGTATAACCGGTTTACAGAGGGGACATCCTAACTATCTGGGCTTAATAATAGACTCAAACCCTGGCTAAGGCACTTTACTAAGTTAGCAACACATGGGGGGTGTTTTAAACAGAAGAGAAATCTGGTTTAATGCACTGAAAGTAGAACAGAATATACAGTATGCTGAGGTTGTAATTTCAGTTCCTGCAGTTTCTGTTTTCTGTATAACGGAATTTAAGAGGAGTTGGTAGTGTGGGGTTGGGTTGATCTTGAGTGTAAAACCTTGATAAAACACTGGATTGACTGAGTCAACAGTTAGGGATAAATTGAAAGACAGTTAAGAGAATAACAGAAGAGAATGAAAGGAAGAATAGCAGATTGTGTTACTCCAGTTTTATAGTTTTCTGAAAGTCAGGGTCTCTGTATAACCCTAGTACAGAGGTTTATAAGAGTTGTATTGGGTGGTTGATGAACCTAAAACTTACCTAATACACTCAAGAAGGATATTAACACCTTAGGGAAGAAGTAGAGGCCATATTAATAAGCAGAGAAACAGTAATAGGAAAGGAAATGCATCAGTGCATTCTGCCTGTGTTAAATCTAGGGTTCTGTATAAGAAACTTCTCACAGGGGTGCTACCTGTTGGTTTGGGTTTGGTTTGAAGCTAGAATAAAATCAAAACACTTAACTAAGTAAGCAAGTACTTAGAGATAAATTGAAAAACAAACACGAGAGCAAACAGAGAGATATCAATATATGGCATTTCAGCCTTCATGTTTCAATTTTTTATCTCTGGCAGTTCAGTATAACTTGGTACATAGGGATCAGAGGGGGTTGTAATGGCTTAATAATGAATTTAAAATCTAGCTGATACACTTAAGTGAGGTTAGAAACAATTGGGACAGGATAGAAATCGAAATAATCAGAGAAGAAGGAGAAATGAAGAGGAAAATACACAGGTGTGAGTTCAGATTACTGATATGGAATTTGCTTTTGTATTGCAGTTTTACTGAAGTATTAGGTGTGTTATGCTGGCTTAGGTAAGAACTCAAAACATTCCTAAAGAGGTGAATTAAGTTGGCGAATTCATTTGAGAATCTAGGAATCAATTAACTGATGATAAAAGGAAGGAATGAGGAAGAGTTAATGCAGATTTCAATTTCAGGTTTGAGATAGTTGTTGTTCTGTATAATCGAGGACAGAAGCTAGGTTAGTGTTTTATTAGGTTAGTATTGAGTTTAAAACATTGTTAACACCCTTAGCTAGTAAGTTTATAAATGTTGTGGGAAAGAATCAAAAATCAGTTGAGTTGGCTAGGTACAAGAACCAAGAGGGAATGTGTAGAATGTTGTTTCAGATTTCATTAATATTGTAGTTCTGTGTATAACTGAATTGTAGGGGCATTTTGAGTGTTCTTAGAGATGGTTTTCAACTTAAAACATCTCTGGTATTGTTAAGCGAGGTTATAAACACTTGGGAAAGATAGGAGAACAATTTAATGCGGTACAAAGAGAAACTGAGTGGAAGTATGCCTAGGATTGGTGTTTCAGTTTCTTTAATTGTGTGTCTCAGTATAGCTGAACTTCAGCAGAGTTAAGAGTGTGATGATGGTTTAGAAACACACCCAAATCATAACCAGTAACTGCAGCTAGGTTAGCAAAAAGAATTCGAGAGGGTTAAACATCAGATTACTACATTAGAGGTGAAGCTAGATAAGATAATGCATGGGAATTGTGTGCAGATTTGGAAACTTTAGTGCTTTTGTATAAATGGGTTTGAGGGCGCTTTTGTATAAGGCTAAAACATTGCTAACCTACTTAGCTAGGGAGGGAATACAACTTGGGGGAATTAAAATCCACCTGGGTTAAACTTGTTACATGTTAGTGCTCATAATACTCTAAGGCATTAGCTCGAGGGGAGTACTTAGTTAACTTGTAAAACGATGACGTAAGCGTCGTATGAATTAAATAAACATCTAAGTTGAGTACTTGGGTAATTCTAAGGGCTAGAATAAATTTGTACACTCAACAACCCACTTGGAGAATAACACCCGATATAAATGAGATAAACTAGAAAAGTGTCATCACATGAAATCATAAACTGACACGTTGTTTTTAATTAACGTTAGGGTTGTGACGAATGCCAACCGGGACGTTGTGTGTGAGACCACCTTTCCTTCTGATCCAGGTATGGATATGTGTGGTCTGAATGTTGATGTGTTACACGGCTTGTGTGCTGTGTGCTTTGTTTGACAATGACCATAAGACTAAAGCATGAAAATTGGATTGCTTGTTGTGACTTGCTTAAATGCTTGTTATATATCATTGTTGTGATATCCAGTGTAGGGGTCACCTCCCACATCGATCGGGAGAGAGCATGAACCATGCCTTATAGGTGTGGGGATACTCTTCCCTTGTGTGAGGCCTTTTGGGGATGGTACCCCGAGAACAAAACCGTGCGGGTTGCGGCCCAAAGCGGCCCCAAAACTTGATATGTTGTTTAAATGTTAAACTATGGTATTTAAAGGCTAATAAGTGCCTTAGAAACATCAGTGTACAATTCAAACCATAGTAAAAACACAATAAAACACTCAGACACAGTTTGAGCAAAAACATGCTCTAAGCTTGGAGTGAACTTGGTTAGGACCCAAAGAGCCTACCAAGACTTTATAACATTCAATTATGATTTAATAAGGCTAATTAAGTCCTTAGGAGACTTTGGTAGACAATTAAACTACACAAAACACAAATAAATACCTTAAAGCCAATATGGGCGAAAATGTGCTCTAAGCTTGGGATAAGTTTGGTTAAGACCTAATAAGCATAACAAGACCATATTTATATGTTAATGAACATATTAAATCAATTACTAAAGAAAACCAAGCTTGAAACAAGTTAAAACACAAAATGTGCTTTAAGGAGCTTAAAGCACATTTTTAAAAAATTGTCTTGTAAATGGGTTTTGAGTGGCTAAATGTCCATCGTTACTCTTTAATTAACATTTGTACTACTTAGTATCACATTAGGAAGTCTAAATCAATGGGAAATCAAAAGTTTCACAAATATGTGCCTTAGTTTGTGAATAGTGCTCAAATAGTGCTAGTTTTGACTTAAGTCAACATAAGTCAAGTATTTGGTCAAAAATGACCATAAATATCTCTAATATGTAAGGGGGCACGGTTTTAGTTGTGTGAGTCACCATACTTGGCCAGCCAACTAAGAAAAGTAAAAGAAAATAAAGTAAAGTTACTATTTGCTTTATAACATAAATATCTTCAAACTTTGCCTCTCTCCTCAGCTTTCTTCATTTCCTCTTGTTCCCACCGTCATCTTCCTCCATTCTCCCAACCAAAACCGTTCATGGTGCAGCACCTCTCTTCTCCAACTTCAATTGCTCACCAAATGTTCATTAATGCTCCAAATCAAATTCTAAGACCATATTTGTCTTAGTTAGACCAAGATCTTCACTTCTATCTTTTCAAATCTTCAAGAACTCCATTTTGGTGCCATGAAGAATCTCCATTGAAGGGGGAAAAGCTCATCTTCTTGCATATTGTTGTTCTCCTTTGTTTTGAGGTAATAAAGATCAAAGAAAACCATGTTCCCTTCATTTTCTTATATGGCTGAAAATTCACCCGTTAATGGTGTATTTTCTTGTTCTTCATTTAGCTTGAATTGATCTCCAATGGACTAGGAGGAGTCCTATCTTACTACTTATCCTAGCTCTCTTTCAAATTCTAAAGGTGAACATCAATTTTAGTGTTTTAAAACACTTCTTGTAATCTAGGGTTTATCCATGAGCTTAGGTATGATGATTAATGCTCATTGCCCTTATTTATGTGTTGGTTAGTATGTGGACAAGTGATCAAGCTTCCTTGCCGGTTTTCAATTAAGAAAGAACAAAGAAAAACAAGTGGGAAGTCTTGAAAGTGAAGAGGTAAATAACTTAACCTAATGTAGTTTTATGCCCTAAGAAAATGAGTTTATATTGCCTTGTAAAATAACCTAAGGAGCCAATGGGAGATGAGCTAGAAAACTATCCACAAGGTGGACTAAAAAGACATGGGAGCATTGTTGTGTGTATTTGTAGGTTGAAGGCATTTAAATTTGGGAAATTCAGTGTTCAAGTTTAATGTTGTTTAAGGGCCAAGAGCCATGTTATTTAAGGGCCTAAGTGCCAAGCAATTTAAGTTTATGCACTATATTGTGATGTAGTGTAGTTTAAAGGATTAGTTGTGTGTAAAGAACATTTCTTGAGAAGATGAATGTCTTTGATGGTTAAAGAATGAAAAACCATATGTTTGTGTGTAAGGATGTGTATTATGGGATTGAGTGTTCTTGATTGTTTAAAGGTGAGAAACTATGTGTTTTGGTGTAAGGTGATACAAGGGAAGCTATGGCAAAAATTTAGTTGATAAACAAAGGAAGTATAATACCTTGTCAAGGATTAAGTATGAACTTGTGGGAAAGACTTGAGGAGTTTGTGTAAAGGAAGTGATGAGGATGCAAAATGATGCTTAGGAGTGGTTATCATATTGAGAAGGAACACCTTGGTTAGTCTAAGTTGTAGGTGTGCATTACCACCTAGAAATCCTAAGGAAAAATGTTGTAAGTGTTAGGAATTTTTGTAAGAAATTGAGTAACAAGTTTGGCGATGATTAAGGAAGGTTTGGTGCATGTTTTAAGGTGTTTAAACATGTACAAAACATGTGGAAATGTTGTGGAATGATTGGGAAAAGATTTGAGTGAATTTGGAGTTCAAAAGGTGTAGAAAAACACTTTTTAAAATCGGGTCTGTTGTGGACCGCCCCTAGGGACCGCCCCTGTGGGGAGGTCCAGTGCAGGCGAAGTAGTTTTCTGTTGTGGACCGCCCCTGGGACCTCCCCAGAGGGGCGGTCCAGACCAGAGAAGAAAAAAAAATGTGTTTAAGGCTTCTAATGATGGGGGATAGGATGGTAATGGTTTTAGATGATGTTTAGGCCTTGTTTGGTGACATGTAAAGGCCTTAAAGTGTGTAAACAAGTGTTAGGGGGTTTTGCAAGTAAATGAGTAAGTGTTTAAGGACTTTAGAAGTAAGCTTGTACATGCATTTGGAGGATATTATGTGAAGGTTTAAGTGTGCCAAATGATGTTAAAGCATACTAGGATATGTAAGGTAAAGTTTGGAGTCAAATGTGTATTTTTAAACGAGGGTCTGGAGCAGACAGACCTTGGGGACTGGACTTGCAAGGTTGGTCGGGCTTGAATTTTGTATACGGAATATGTCTCTGAAATAGACCGACCTTGTGGACCGGACTTGCAAGGTCGGTCGGGGTAGAATTTTTAAATGGTAAAAGTGTTTGGAATGGACCGACCTTGGGACCGGACTTGGCAAGGTCGGTCGAAGTGTAAATTTTCAAACTTGGATGTCACTGGAATGGACCGACCTTGGGTAAGGTCGGTCGGTAAGGTCGGTCGGACCAAAACTTATAAAAAAAACTAAATGTGGTTTTAAAAGTTAACCCTATGGGGTATAATGAAGGTAATCAAGGGTGAGTTTAAGCATTAGAACATGTCTGTAACACCCCATCCAACAACAAATACATAACAACAATCTGCAGCGGAATACACAACTCATCAATTAACTCAACTCGCTGGTGTTACACGCCGTTAACCACCCACGTGGCTAACAAGGCTAATACACATACATTGTACCGGTCTGATGGGCTAAATTCCCGAGCGACTACACATTACTATCGCTTTCCATTAACAACAACACAACGCACACCTTCCAACTATACCGAGTATTTATAAACTGATGCCGACAACAATTTCGGTCTTACTACACCTACTGTATACATACACTTAAATGATTACCCATGTACGACGACTACCCGTCCTACTCTCGAACGGCTTCCAGCACTTCGTACCTGAAATAGGAAAAGAAGAGAAAGGGTGGCCCCCAAGGGGCTCAGCACCTTTGCTGGTATGGTAATCCCGCAGCCCACATGCTACCGGGCCACGGACAACTAATTGTCGTCTTAGCATGCGGTTGATTATTTTTAAATCATACATGCAACTGTAAACACACAACACATAATCATTCGCCTCAACGGGCTCAACAAACGGATAATATATCCTTACTTAATAAGTCACTCATGGTATTCATCATCCCTAGAGTGTTCCTCCTCTAATGGAGCTACTTCCTTAATAGACGACACATACCCTTAAATCGGGTTATCCTTAAACGCCTCTTATCACAAACTGGGAATCATATCCATGATCCACACACTCCACATTATACAACCTACAACATACACTACATACAACACTTAACAACACTTTGCACGTTTTCACGTGCACAACATAATACCGCAATAGATATTGCATCACAACAAAAATACATAACATAACGGGAGTGGTTCTCTTAGGAACCGACCCAAACATTGTTTATACACTGGTGAGCCTAGAGAATGTTGCCAGTCTCATGATAAGCTCGTTATACAATAACAACAACACTCATTACCGTCCTAATAGTTGAACGAGTAACTTAAGTTAAGGCGGTTCGGGTTTGGAGGCCCGAACACACCACACAAACACATGTTCCCCCTAAACCGATCATAAGTCAGAATAGCTAAGCTTTGGAGTAAGCTAATGGGAGATCATAACCCGTGAGGGAAACAACCATAACAAAGAGAAGGGTAAGGCTAGGAAGGATACCCTCTCCCAAACAACGCGCGACCGGCCAAACCGGGTTCCTCACTACTGTTAGTACATACTTACTTTAGATATTAGTTAGAACCCCACTATGGAGTCTATCACATCTACACATCATACAGTATTACAACTGTGTTAGACACACAAGGGAGATCCCTACATTCACATACACATATCACACATTTAACACACGCATAGCCGTGGTTAGTACGTCCCATGGTTCGGGTCGTTTACTCCGAATACCGAACTCTCATGTGATCCTAGACTCAGTTAACTAAGGTTAACACTGCCGAGGTTAAATGGTATCGGAGTTGAACACGCCACATATATGAATTACTGTAAACTCATTACATGTTTTATCTTACAACGTGGCAAACATACAGAAAAACACATTGGCATACAAGCCGGTGTAATCCGGTAGGACACAGGTTGCAAGAAAACCATACCTGTCACCGGAGTCCACTTTACCACGTCCACTTATGTTCCTCGAGCGATTCTCGAACAACTGTTAACATCACATGTGTTTTTATTAACATCGGGGTTTGCTTGATTATTTAATGTCTAATGCTTAACTTTCCCCGTTAACTTAGTTACATAACTTTACATTTTAACTTGTTTTACTTTTACATTTTGATACAACTTTTCACCCACTTAATTGCCATTTAAACTCACCTAACATGTCCATAACAACCTTATAACATCATTACCTATCAATCCCCATCATTACATATCATTTCATAACCTTAAACCATGTTTTTGGTCCGACCGGACTTGCCGACCGGACTTACCCAAGTCCGGTCGATTCCAGAACACATTTCCGTCAAAATTTTTCTACTCCGACCGGACTTGTAAGTCCGGTCCTATGTCCGGTCCATTCCAGAAACTAATTCCCACAGGGTAAACTGGGCCCGACCGAACTTGCAAGTCCGGTCGCAAGTCCGGTCTGCCCCAGATCTTTGTTTTCCTTTTTATATTCAACTCCAAACTTCACCCCATATACCCTAGTATACCCTAGCCTCATTTGGGCACTTCAAACACACCTTTATCCATGTGCTAAACTCTTTAAATCACTCACCAAAACCATTTTATCATTCACAAACTTCTTACAAAGTTCCTAGCACTTGGGATGTTTTCTCCTTATGATTTATAAGTGGTAGTTCACCAATAATGACCACTACACCAAGGTGTTTCCTCTACACCTTAACATCATCTCTCAAACTTCTTTTCTTACTAACTAAATCTCCTTTTTCACATCTTACTTAATCAACACTTATTCCTTGGATATCAACATTACCTAAACCTTAAACAAACTCATCCAAGACTTAAATACATCCTCAAAACACACATTGAATTCCTAGAACTTCCAAGATAACACCTAAATCCTTGCATCACTCTAAATCACCTTAACACATGTTTTCTTCTCAAGTAAACATTTATTCACCTTTAACACTTCCTAGTTCACCAAAACTCACTTAAAACACTTAGAACTTCTTACACATTTCCCAAATTTGGCCATAGCTTCTCTTGTATATACTCACATCCAAACACTTAGGTTTTTACCTTATTTCATTCAAGAACACCTAAAATCCATCAAGAACATTTTTACACACAAACTTCACACATTAAGCACTACATCACAATATAGTGCATAACTTAAATTGCTTGGCACTTAGGCCCTTAAATAACATGGCTCTTAGGCCCTTAAATTGCATACACCTTAAACACTGAATTTCCCACATAAGTAATGCCTTTGACCTGCAAATACACCCAACAATACATATGCCCTTAATAAACTCCTTGAGAGCATTTTACTAGCTCATTCACCATTGGCTCCTTAGGTATTTATTAAGCAAATCAAGCTCATTTTCCTAAGGCATTTAAACTACATTGAGATAGCTTGTTTACCTCTTTTCCTCACAAACTTCTTTCTTGTTTCCTTGTAAAACCGGTAAGGCATTTGGTTCCTTGCCAACTACTAAACATTATACAAACAACATAATGAGTATTCAAGCTTTAAGCTCCATCTCATTGTAAACCCTAGGTTTACATTATTTCAAAACATTAATGTAGTTGTTTTACCTTAATCTTTGAAGGGTGTTTGAATATCTATGAAGAGAGGACCCCACCGAGTCCTTGGAAGATTCAAATGGAGCTAGAACAAAGCAACACAAGGAGCTCCATCAATGAATATTTTCGGTCACACACAAAACATGGAGGAAACTTGATTTTTCTTTGAGATTCCTTACCTAGGAGCAAAGGAGATCAATAATATGTGGAAAGACAAGCTCAAGCTCCATCAATGGTGGAACTCCATG